>VYZX01007944.1:256-446414 GCA_013401335.1 Brachypteracias leptosomus | reverse complement strand
CTTTTGGAAAACTTTTGGAAAAATTCCTGACAAGACATTTGAAGAAAATAAATCACTGCGTAAGAGGACAAACTGTGTTAGTTTAACATTTCCCCTAAGAAAGAATTAAAAGATATAAATGATCAGTGAACATTGTGGAAAAATACGCTTCTGGTGCATATCCAGCCAAAACTGCTAGTGTAGTCTTGCAGTAGAGGTGGAGACTGGGGAATTACCATAGAGGTGATTTAAACAAAAATTATGATCTATTTAAGAAAAAACAAACCACAAAGCACGCCCACACAAACCACAGCCCCAAAACCCCCACAAACTACATGCCCAAACCACAAAACTCCTATTGATTAGAAAGTTACAAGAGAGAATAAAAGGTGGTTTTGGACACATTGAAAACTGTCTTGGATTCAGGTGAGTTTTCTTCTNAAAAGCAGGATTTGCCCATATGAAGCTGGTTCCACAAGAAATCCTTTGTAGGAGAGGGATAAGTTTCATGGAACAGTGACAGGATGAGCAGCAAGTGTTTATTTAGATGGCTTTTTTTAGTATTGGGTAAATTCTCAGTGGTTAGCTGCAGGCTTCAAGGGATGACTTTACTGTTACTGTATGGAAAAATATCTTTAGTCTAAAAGACAACAGCCAGTTTGCATTTTCATTATGATTATTTTTCGTGACAGGCGAACGTAACGCTAGGTTTGAGACATTCTCCTTTCAACATGCAGAACCAGAATCCCAGAGCAGTTTTGCTGCCGTGACCAATGTCAATGCCGTGTCCAGGCCCACTCACAGCACTTCATCACAGGTAAGCCAAAAATGTGCCACTGTTTTAACTGAAATACCAATGTACATTGTGCAAATTAATCCCAAACCACACCTTTTACATATAATTTAGTGTTAAATTACAGTGCAGAGCATTTTTACAGTGGATTACATTAAGTAATTTATTCCAGATTGAGTTTGTGGTGGTCCTAAAACAGACACTTGCTTGTAAAAGAATTTTGTAGATCATATAACTGGAGTGTAAGTTCAGTTTATTGGCATTGGGCCTTTCATTTTTAATTTTGTTACCAAATTTCATCAAATATACTGTGATTTATGTTTCAAATTTTACACAAGGACTCTTACGACCTTTTTTTCTTGGTGCAGCTACATAAAATGGCCTCACAGTGCAAACAGAGTCCCAGAATTGGTTAACTCTTGGCTTCGCTATTTAAAACCTCTTGTGCAGAACTACAGGCAAAGTCTCTGGTACATAAATTTACTGAAGAAGCAGCAGAGCTCTGGTTCAGTGAAGTCCCTGCAGAAACACACTTTGTTGTATTAGAATTCATTGAGAATTTCATAATAATCAGATTTCAGTCCCACAGTTCTGCTAAGCCTAGTGGTATAGTGGTGCTCTGTAAGTTGTCACATTTCAATCTGGTGACTCCTAGAGAGCCGAGTTTAAATCTGTCCCCCACATGCAGTTCTGACAATGCACACGCCTCCTTTTTTCCCTTGTTTGAGCAGATTGTCATCACAGAACACCCAAATGAGCATTTTAGAATAGGCTACTCTCATTAATGTTCAGCTGAGATCTTGTGATATGGAATATATCATGATTTAAAACTAAACTGCCTCCTGTAATTGAGGAATTTCAGGTTTTGACCCATGGAGATTCCATGCACTAGTGGGCAGAGAACACCACCAGGAATCCTTCTGTGATCATAGTAAAGAAATTCAGTTTCTGCCTTTCACACCTCTTTCAGAAAACCACTTTCCCTGCAGGCTTTTCTTCACTGCTAAATGTAGCTTCATTCTTTTGCAATTCTTGTGTCACGCTGAAGAACCACTTGGGTCATGGGTTAGTAGATAGATAATAGAAGGTCATCTTTGTATACTGAGGATTATAAAGAGACAGCATTAACTTCAAAGTTCTCGTAAGTATTTAAATTAACTGTAACCAAAGTCAAGGGAAACCCTCGCTGATTTCAGTAAGAGTTATGGCAGCAAGAAGTAAATCTCAGATGGTTTTAAGATTTGTGGAGATTCCATTGGGGCAGGGGGGGGATCAGAAGTCGTTAAGCCACTAGAAAATGTGTTCAAGTTACAGGCTTCCTCCCCATGCAGTTCTAATGTTTCTCAGCTAAGGTGTAGTTCCTATGGTTTGAGCTGATGAATCTTGTCTTGTGTTGATTATATTATACAGCATAACTCCAGGAGGAGGTTAAGAAGTGAGAGCTCCTATGATATAGACAACATTGTTATTCCTATGTCGCTGGTGGCACCATCGAAGCTGGAAAAACTGCAGTACAAAGAAATCCTAACCCCAAGGTTTGTTCATGACCTCCTTAGCTGCAAAGAAGATACCAAAATGAACGTGGCAATGTGAACTAAGAATATCGTTAGCATGTAGTTAGATAATTTTATAATATTAAGATGATCTTTTCACACGCTGGGGTTGTTTTTTCCTGTGCGACTGGAGTGGTGGGAAGACTGGGCAGCTGATAGGACAAGGGAAATATTCTGATACATGCAGGGAGGGAGGTGGCAGATGCACAGACTGGATAAAAATAGAAGTGGGTTTATATCATCTTAATTGTAGTGATATTTGTGGCCTTTAATGTGCCATAAAGCTCACAGCCTCTGAACAGTTATTTAAAGGTTGCTGTCTTTTTTGTTCATTATTTTAAGGTTCATAAAAAAATAGTTAACTATTTTCAGTGAATTAAACAGAAAGGCTTTAAGCATATATTTTTAAATCTATCCATTCTGATACAGCAGAACAAGCTTATTTTTTTCCATACAGTGTAAATCTACTATCCATGATTATAGAGACATCTTGTTTGTTTGTTTTAGAAAAAGAACATATTTAGATTGTTAAAACTGGGTGATTGATCTGTGCTGTAATTCAGTGGCTTACTAGCAAATTGCCTGAAATGGCTAAATGCAATTGTTCCATATTTTAAAGCTCTAATGGCTATTTGCTTTTATATGGTCATTACAGCTAAAAATGTTATTAAGAATCTATTGGATAGCTTAAAGACTGTGTTGGGAAAAGGAAAGGTGAGATATTGGGTTGGGAAGGGAAAATTTAAATTTTAGGCACCTTTTATCAGCACCTTAATTTTGAAATTATTTTATCTGAAAGAAATTTTGAAGCACAAGCAGCATTGAAGGAGGAGTAACTTACAATATAGTGTATAAACAGAAGAGTTGTCTCTACTGCTGAAATAATGAAAGCATTTTGGTAAATTAATTTGACTTTTCTTGTCTCATTTCTAGCTGGAGAGTTGTCGAATGTCAACCTTTAGAAAGATCCCAAACAGATGAAGAAGAGGTAGGCTGTATTTTAATTAAACTGACAGCTTTTAATTAAACTAGATACAATATATAATTGGGATAATTGCTCTATGTTTTCCAAAGTCACTGACTTCATGCAAATCCTGGCAAGTTTCAAATTTCAAAAATAAAGTATTAAGTATCAGATTGTGCAAATGTGTCTTATCCCAACCTACTCGACCCTAGGCTGGATGACAGCAGTGGGAGTATCTCCATTAATAGTCATTCTTCACTTGTTCCTTTAGCTCTTCTGTCCCATGTTGTCTGTGAACTTTGCAACTGGGGGACCCTTTTTCCCCTAATGAGGGGTTTGAGCCATTTCCTAACCCCAGTGTGAATTTACCAGCAGGTCTGGTCTTCTGTCCTTCCAACCTTTTTGTGGCTCCTTTTCCAGAAACCTGCCACTTTGGTGGCCTTTGGACATCTCTAATCTCCCTCCAGTCTCTTCTGTAGGCTGCTATCAACTGTTGTAACTAGGACTTGTGTTCTTACCTTCATCCACAATATCTGTTTTTGAGCTCCTTTTTCAGAGAATCTCTACCACTGGGGTTTATGTGCCTCAGTAGTAGAAAAAGAGTGCATTTGGGTAGCAGTACAGAAGGTTTTGCTGAACACAGGAAACAAATGAAATCATTACACTACTCCCATGGGGTAGAAAATCCACTTTCCACAAAGGCACCAGCTTCCTCAGGGTTTTATTAGGACTGTAGCTGTCTGCTCCATGGAAAGGAGCATTTCCTTTTGGAAGGCATCATGGTATCAGCTCCCTACCCAGAGTAGTTGCACTCATTTGGCACTATACTCTTGGGTTGGAAGGAAGAGAAAAACTTCCTCTGTCCCTGCTTTTTATCATGCGCTTGAGAAATTCTTGTGAAATCTGGTGGCCAGATTTATGTCACCTACACCACTGCCTTGTGGTTTGGTACCGTCTCTGCTAGCAGGAAACTTGGCTGATCTTCTGTTGCAGTGAGAAGGGCAAATTACATACACAGGAGAGCTCTCCTGCAAGGATATTTAATTAAACCATTTGGAGAATAACTAATAAGACAGCAAGGGCGCACTGTCCCTTGAGAATCTGCTCTTCATTGCTCTGTCTTCATCCTGGTATCTGGGGGGGGGAAAAAGAATTTCAACAGCTCCTTCAGGGCTTCAAGGGACTTGCTTGGAGGACTCCGTGAATTTCTCGTTAGATTTATATCCCATACAGATAACTTGTCTCACAGACTTTTCACATATTTAGCTGAAGGAACTTCAAGGTGTCTCCCTGTGAAGCTCATGGGCTAATCGCTCATTTAGTAGCCCTCCCAGAACATTTGTCTTTGGCATGACTAGTTGATCCTGTATGATTCATCCTTTGGCCAGGAAATAAGTTCAGTTAACAATAAAGCAGCTTTGCCTCCTGCTGTGGTCCACTGCTTCTGTATTGTCTGTCGGCTGCTGGGTAGAGTGAGAGAGATGTCAGACAGGAGAAAAACGCTAAAGATCTTGTTTGTCTAAATCATCCCTTGCCAATTTTCCCCCTTTCTTGCAGGATCATGTTAATTGGTTTGGATGTTTTTCAGAGTATTGAGAAAAGGTGGTTGCCTGATCATAATTCTTCCACTTCCTTGCTTTAGGTTTTAGGCCGAGTTAGATTTGTTACTGAGTAAGCATGAAAAAAAGACATGAGAGAACAGCAGCGTTCCCTTTTTGCATTTTCTGCACTCCCATTCCGACACTCTAGAAATTGTTCCTTGTACCAAAATCATGGCAAGCTTCAGTAGATCATTTGTGAAGGACAAGAGAGGGCAAAATGTACTTTCTGCTTTTACACAAAGTAAGCTTTTTCTTTGCGTTCCCCTGCATAGCAGCCTGTGGTGGGACTCTATAATAGTTGCTTTTCTGCCTGTCTTTTGCCTCACTAAATTTAAAACTGCTGGAGTTGTCCTTGTGTCAACCAGCAGCTAGGGATTTCTTCCACTTGATAACTTTTTTCTCTTCTCTCTTGTTCACTTAAAGGCTTTCAGTACAACAACCTGCAATAGATTTCCACCCAAAGTTTCCACAAGCTACAAAAAAAAAGAAGTGGGGTCCCAAATTTGTCATGTTCTACAGGAGCCTCACTTGAAAGGACTAGAACTTGGAACTTGCTGAAAATCAATCCTATTCACTGTGCCTTTATTTGAGTACAAAAAACTTACCTTTTTTGAGTGCCCAATTTTTATTTCTGGAAATTTTGCCTTACAATGACACACATAACAGCTGGGCAATGCAAAAGTTAATCTGCTCTCTTAGTTGCTCTAAAAATACTTAGTTTTTGGAAATGGTGCATTTGCGTTTCCTGGTTCGCATGCATGAATTTGCAGTCTGTTATTGCTTTAAGGCATGGCAGGGTGTGGCACAGGTTTTCCTGTTTTAGTTTGCTTTTAATTTGTTTTGTCCAGGTTAAAGCTTCTGGCAAGGCCGGGTTGTAAAGTAGCATTAAAGCTTATTTTGTAGTTTTTTCGTAATGACAAATACTTTGGAATAATTCTGTAATTAGTTTTGCATAAGTGTTTTCATGGCATATGATTCAGTGTTTCCCGTGAAGGCAAAGACTGAAACACAGACTTTGTTGTTTTGAGAACCTTTCAGAAATATTCCTGGTGCTATTTAACATTAGTGCATAGTGTCTTACAGCTTAACAAGATGCGATGGGGGGAGGATCCAAATCTTAGTTTCTTTAAGTCTTTTTCTTTGAGTGAAATAATTAGACATGCCTCACAAACAGGCCTTCCTAATAGTCTTTTCTCTCAACATCACTGCCAGATCTGGCCACCGAGGAATGACAGTTCTTTTGTCCTTTTTCAAACTAACCTTGTTGGGGGGACAATAAATAGCCAATTTCTCCAGCTATAGCAACTTTAAATTAACCTAAAGTTGGTGGAGGAAATAAATAAAGTGTTACAAAGCTGAGGAAGGGCAGAGACTGCACTGAACCAAGCAGAGACCTTTTACTCTGATGTAATTTGATTTTATCCACATAACAAAGAATCATTTTCAAAAAAGAAAATGTATTACTTGTTAGTCCTCAGTGGAGTAGGATAAAACTCATTTTAAATAAACAACTAGTTAAATCTACTATCATCAGCTGTGGAAAAGCAACAGTAAGGCTTATTTCTGTATTTTTCAAAACTCTTTGCATGGAGAGGAATGTGGACTTTGATATTTGAAAGGAAGCTTGTTAAAAATGAAGTTTCTTCTCAGCATGAAAAGTTTTGGCAATTTGCTAAGAAAAGTATTTTCAAAGTCTAAGTTTTTCTTTCAAAATTATCTTTTGTTTCCACTTCAAAGGAAATCTGAGCACACAGAAAAATCCTGAATTTTCCCTGAGGGAATAGCACTTTTGTAGTTCATAAAATTCTCACTTTCACGCTATACATCATTGACCTTGGAAAGACAGAATCTGAACTGAGCTGCTGCCCCATTCCAATGCCATCCAAGCAACAGAGCTGGTGAATTCCAGAGAGAGAAGGAAACCCATTAAGTTGACTTGCGTGAAAAGAAGCCAGCAGCTAACAAAGTGGTTTGTGTTTAACATAAATAAAAGCAACGAGGAGTCTTCAAATAGTGGTCATGAGATGGGCAAACAAA
Source organism: Brachypteracias leptosomus (assembly GCA_013401335.1). NCBI lineage: Eukaryota > Metazoa > Chordata > Aves > Coraciiformes > Brachypteraciidae > Brachypteracias > Brachypteracias leptosomus. The sequence goes on along the minus strand of VYZX01007944.1, from coordinate 439,487 downwards.
GCAGGCCTGTTTGTCTGAAGGTTCCTGTTGAGTGTGGGGCTGAGGAGGAACCAGGCAGCCACAGTTTTAGCAAGCGGGTCCTGTGGCTGATTAAGATGGCAGTCAATTGTAGTACTTGCATTGTAATCCTTTTCATTTCTACCCATAATGGTCATGAAGTAGCTCAGTGCTGCTTGAAACCAAGAATGGCTTCTGCAGCCAACCTCAGGGCTGCTGCTTGTCTAGAGTGGAGTCCTTCCAGTGGGCGATGGAACCTGGATTGCATGGTGCTGACACTGCAGTTAGGACTCTGTGGGTGGTGCCGCATTTTATCAGACTCAGATAAATGGTGTTACTTGTATAACGCCACTGAGGATTTTGCTTTATAGAAAAAAAAATCAATTTATTTTCCACAATTCCCTGATTATTGGTATCATTCCTGTCCAGGACTGATCTGGCAGTGCAGCTTCACAGCTCCTACAACCAGCAATTGTTCTTTCCTGGAATTTCTCTGCTTTTGAGTTGGGAGTGGCTGGCATAAAATCCATGGCTGCAGCACTCGCATGCTCTTGCCAGACCCAGCTTTTTAGGTGGACTTTGAAGAGGTTGAATGGTTTGGAGCACTTTGAAATAACTCTGAGCAGTGCTGGAGGGGCCCAGCCAAGAGCTTGCCCTGCCATCTGCAGAGTGAGGGGGTAGGGCAGCAAAGTGTCCTTGCCCAGTGTCTGTGGAGCAAACTTCCTGGGGTGCTGCCAACGGACACATGAAGATGGTTCTTTCAAAGTGACAGTCAGGTGCAGTAGCCACATCTGAATTTCGCCTAAAAAGCAGGCTCTTGTTTGACTGTGAGCAGTTGAAGTACTCACATTAGGGCTGTTTTTAAGCTGTACCGAGGTCATGCAAATCATTTGCTAAGACATGACTCTTCAAAGCAGAAACCATTTTCTGCTTGGTTTCGTAGCAGGAATGCAGCACCTCAGGTTTGCTGAGTTTCTCAGTGCAGAGCTATCGACGTCCTTGGTGATCTCAGACCTATTTCTCCATGCCTAAAGAGCACCTGGCAAATCCTGCTGCCTCCCAGCCTCCTCCTAAAGCTCCCTCTGGAAACTCCTGGAATTTTTGCTTGTCTTTATTACGTGCTTCTAATACTGCCTTGATTTGCAAATGAATACATGTCCTCTTAATTTTCTGCCTCTCACCATAGAGAAAAATGTGTTAGTTGCATGCGGAGGGGGGTATAATTTCTATATCCATTCAGATCAACCGCAGACATGTAAAGAAAGAAAGCTGAAGTGACAGCATCCCCTATACCAGAGCTCCAGTTAGAGAGGAAGCTGACTGCGTGGATTTTGATCTGTCTTTATACTGCAGGCATGCATTGTGTTGCCTCCTCTTCTTTGGTGAACAGACCTTTGCAGAGTGATATCTAATATCAGCTGCCTTTGTTTCTAGTGATGTTCATCATTATGGCAGCAGCTATCCCTGTATTTCCTTACAGCTGGAAGACCTGTCAGATGAAGTGTTCTCCTTACGTCATACAAAGTATGAAGAGCGAGAGCGAGCGAGGTGGTCGCTGTGGGAGCAGAGCCGCTGGCCCAGGAGGAATAGCAGGCAGGTGTTCTCACCTTCATAAGTGTGTTTCTATCTGGTACTGGTTGGTGGTGCAGCACTTTCAGAAATGCTGTCACAGAGATGTTTGAAAATGAGAAAGCTCTTCATTAATTAGCTTGTCGGGGACAGTACCAGGTATATCTGGGTTTGTGGCTGGAAAGGAAAGGCAGGGCCAACCCATACATACTTCAAGAAGTTTTGCACAGTAGTGACCTGGTGTTACTGGATAAAAATCTTACCCCCATACTGAGCAGAGAGCTCTGCTAATTTGTGCCACTCCCAGTTACTGTAACTTTAGCCACCAAGTGTAACATGAAGCCCGTCTTCACTCACCTGACTTAGATGAAAGTCCACTGCATTCCAAGATGGTGTTTCTGACAGTTCCTGGGCTGTGCCAGGGACCTTATGTTTTAAAAAGCCATTGTGTGGAAAAGGTTAATTCTCCCAGTGTGGTGCAGGACTCTTTAGAATTAAATATAACCCCTAAAAGACTTGCAAAAAGTAGTGCATGTAAGAGTGAACAGCATAAAGCTGTAGCTGCAATTTGGCTCTGGGAAAGTGATTCCCATAAATCGCTTCAGAATCTGCCAGGACAAAAAACATCCTATAAATGCTGGGAAAACTTTTTCTGCTATTTATCATATGCTTGTGTCTGCACTTGGCTGAAAGTGAACCATGACACTGAATAAATATGCAAAGATAGCTTTTTTCTAATGCAGGATAAAATTAGAGCTAAACCCTATTAAGGAATTCTATTTGAAGCCATTTTGAACATAAAAGAACTTCAGAAAGTGCACTGAAAAATACAAGTTCTATATGTACCCTTGATTTGGAAACTGTGATCTCCTCGGTGAACTCTTCGTGCTATTTGAATTCAGGACACCTGCCATTGACCTGAGCAAGGTCAGACTCCCACCTGACATTTAAGACGTGTGCCAGTATTTTCTATCTAGTTCAAATTCGTGATAAATCTGAGGTCAACATTTTAAAATCTTATTAAATGATTTTGACTGCTTTGGAGATGAGGCCAGAGCAGAGGTGGGAAGGGGGAGCCCAAGGCCTTCTGCTCTTAAGACTCTCATCTCTTCTCCTGCACTAGATCTTACAGCAGAAATGCCGACAGCCGACACAGCCACGACTCGGGGCAGAGGGACCAGCACAGCAGCTCCTGCACTGCCGAACCCGGGCCCGACCTGACCTCAGAAGCCCACAGCTCTGTTTGTTCTGGGATTGCACAAGTCTGCAGGGAGAGCCAGGAAGCAAAGGTGGGTGCTTCTAGCAGCTTCCGGGGCTGGTCAGGTCTTCAGCAACCACCATCTCTAACTTAAAACAAAGAACATCAACACATCCTCCTGTCTCACTGCCCAGAACTTCAGGCCGTCACCCTCGTTGATGTGGACTGAACATAGTACTCCCATTTAGAACTAGATTGCTGTGCTTTATGAATTAAGCCCAAGATTTGTCAGCAGCTGAAAATGTCACTACTCAGTACATGGGGCACGTGTTTTTGAGGCGACTGTGGCAGGCCTGGGTTCAGAGATGCTGGATCTTTTTTCAGGGATGCTGGCCAGGGTTCCAGACAGGCCTGATCATTACAGGGTCAGGTATCCTGATGGTCTGCACATGGAAAAGAGCTTCCCCCTTCCTGTACTGTGCCTATTCAATTGTAGCTCTGTTACTAGCACAAAATGCTCTGAGGCCAGCTTACATCGACAGCTGGTGCTGAGCAGTGTTGTATTCTTTAACTATCTGAAGAGCCCTGCAAACATTGTACAGAAAGACACTCATTTGTTACTTGATAACAGCTCATTCTGCACATAGCTAATCAGTTCAGACTCCGCTGAAATCCCTTTTTCCCTTACTCTATTTTTCCACCCTCACTCCTACCCTTCTGATTCCTTTCAGTCTGGGCTGTGGGAACCTCGAGTTTTTCCACTAAAAGATGAAGAGGTAGAAGCCTTACTGTGCCAAGATCAAATAACGAATCAGACCGAAATGTCAAGTGCAGCTCTCCCCAGCGACTCTCCCTGCACTTCGTGCACACCCATTGGTTTGCCAGACAATGGCCTTCCAACAAGGAAACAATCTCCTGAAGAGGCAGAAGATGGTGAAAATGTCGGCCTGGGAATCAACAATACAAGAAAACAAAGGTGACAGGGAATAATGTGGTTCATTAAGAAAACCAATTAAGGTGGAGAAAAGTGTAAGGTAAAATCTCTCTTGTTCACACAGCATATGACAGCACAATTCACAACCTGTACGTTAGCTGCATATAATCTATTTTCTTTCTTGCTTTGTAACAGGCAGGATAAATCCCAAAGACAACACTTTCTTCTTCCTGAACCCCAAGAGAAAGTAATTATTTCAAGCTGGAAGTCTAATATTCCCAGTGTCGGGAGTGGGCGCACATAAATTGCTGGCACCGTTCATTTTCTGTTGTTGTATTGCCACATTTGTTAATAATCATCATCCTTTTCTGTTTTGTTCATTTTCAAATGCATTTCTGGTTCTAGTGGATGCTGGTGCAGCAGGATATGCTGCGTACCTTAACCAACAACTTCAACTGAACACAGAAAAACTACTTGGAAAAATAGTGAGGGAAGAGTTGGCCTCAGATTATTCTCCTGTGTGGCATGACCAGGGGGTAGAAATCTGCCTCTCGATGCACATGTGTAACTCATGTGTAAGACAAGGGTAGGTGAGAACCAGCAGTTTCAAAGCAGGTGTTCTGGAAACCTTGCATCTAGCTTCAAATCTGTCCTCAGCACCCAGTAGTGCCCGGGCATGGTTCATATAGATATCCCTCAAGCAATAAGCTAGAAATAGCCCACTGCATTTCAATAGTCCATGTATCTGCTGCTCTGAAAGTAGGGTTTCTGCTTCAGTCATGTGAGCGTAGAGAAACAGCAGGAAGGATGAGTTGAGTCCAATCAGTGACACAGCTCTTTGAATATTGTGTTTCGGGTCATCTTACTTCCTTAGTCCTTCAGTAGCTAAAGAGGCTCGTAATATTTTGCTTTAATATGTTAAAGACAAAGTCTTGTTCCAGTTTGTGTACAGTGCCTTGTAAGAGTCTCGTAAGTATGCCAACATTTGGTGACTAGCTGAAAAGGACAAGATGATTGATGTCTAGAAGACCAATAAAGAAAAAAGCCCCAAAGCTTTCCATTGTGATTCCAGATAGATTTTTAATTTCCCAGCGAGTTCACAGTGAGGAAACAAAAGCAAATTGTTGAAACTTGCCTCTAAATAGCATAGTTTGGAATGTATCTGCAATCTCAAGAGGTATTAACAAAGATTAAACATTGAATGTAGGTATAATCCATCAACAGGGAGTTTTTCTGTGTAGGACAGTTGAAGGCAATTTAATAAGAGTCGCTGGTTTTGTGCAGAATTTTCTTCCACGTGTAATATCTGGAATGGCACTGGACAGATGACCCAATTTTTTAGTGTCAATTTTTTCTTTTGGTCAAAATTACAGGAAATATACACTGGGCATCTGGAAACAGTTCAGTAAAGTTTCAACACTACAACCTATTGCTACATTGTAGTTTATTGCACATTCTGATTATTTTTTTAAACACTTTTTTAACACTGGTTTGTCTTAAACTTGAATCTTGCCTCAATGTCTGATACAATAATCTTTGATGCAAGGTTGGTTTTTTAATTAAAAGTTATTTCTATATATGTTGTATATAGTCTGAATTTGATGGCCTTTTAGAAGCTAAGAAATCACAGCAATGCTTCCTCTTGGCAGAGCCCTGCTTGGCCCAGGAACAGCTTTGCTCTTGTCCTGAAGCTGCGCTGGTGCTGTGAGGCCAAGGTCTCCTCAGCATCTCAACCCAGCGGTGGATTTTTCCATCTCTCTTGCCCTGCATGTGCAGCTGCTGCTGGGGAAAAGGGTTCTGAGAGTGAGGTATCTCAAACGCTTTGCAGGTCTTCTCCATACCTATATCCATTCATTAAGGAGCCTGATCCGACCAGCTCTCACCCAGCTTTGCTGTGAAGTCATCCTTCCTGCTCTGTCTGATCCCTGGGGCAGCCTGAGGAGTTTCTGCAGTTTAAGAGATGGGCCAGACCAAGTAAAGCAGCCACGAGCTGCCTTACGTGTCCTGATGGTGCCACTAGAAAATGGAAATGCACTCCAGCATTTTATGGGAAGAGGCAAGGGGCGAGTGCTTTTCTAGATGTGGGAGGTGGAAAGGGAAGGGTATTAAAGTGAGGTCAAAACCCCTGTGCTGCTGTTCTGGTCCCAGCTGCTGGTTTCCTTGCCAGCTGCAGGGGCTGCACAAGCACCTGTCAATACAAGCAAAAGTAAGCCCACGTCCTTTGTCCTCTCTTCAGAGGTTCTTGTCAGCCGTTGTGGGAACCAGCTAGTGCAGCAATAAAAAGGCAGGCTAGTCAGCCAGGAGACTGAAAAAAAATCGCTGGAGAAACTGTAAAAATGTCTATTTGGTCATCACCCCACCCTGATCAGAAGCCTTTTCTCTGCCAGTTGCCTCTCAGCTGGCCAGACCCAAGACAGCAAACTGCAACTGCTGCTGTGCAAGGAGCTGTGCCATAGTGGGGCTTCCTCCCTGTGCCCCCACCACACACAGGGCTCTCCCCAGGTGCTGCTGGGGCACAGCCAGGGTTGCATCAGGTGAGCAGTGGCACAGGCAGGTGTGGCAGGCAAGGGCAGCATGGTGGTAGGACCAAGAACAGGCTCTGTTTGCTTTTCTCATGCCGCCTGCCCACCTCCAGCAGCCCTTCAGCTGGCAGGGGCAGTCAGGGTTTGCTGCCATGCACATGGCAAGCAAGATGCTTTTTGGGAGGCCCCAGGCTGCTCCTCGCCCACAGCACCTCTAAGCATTTGCCACCTTCTTGCAGCACACCAGGCGCTGTGCCCTGCTTGCTCTGGCTCTACTCTGTGCAGCTTTGCTCCAGCCCCTGCAGCACCTGATGGTTTCAGCAGCCCCCTTCCACTACTGGGACAGGTCAGAAAACTTGCTTACCTGAACTTGGTCACAGGAGCAGCTCCCTCCTTTCCTCTTCCATCCCTGTACTGCATGCAGCTGGTGTAGCGCCTGCAGAGCTGGACTCCCACCTCCACAAAGCTCAGTTTTTGCATGAATGTTGGGGTCATGAGGAAGCTGCTGGTGGTGGGACCGGCTGAGAGCTCAGAGCCAGGCTCATGCTTGAAGCCATAAAATGTCTTGTCATCTTTTCAAAGTTTTAAACAACGGGGAAGAAAAAAAACCAAACCAACCCTCAACCTGTTTGTCTTTTGGCCGTTAAGCTGTGACAGCAGCTGTCAGTGCTGCTGCTCATCCTGTGGTTGAAGGAATTACAAGGGCTGACTGTGAAACACCAACTTAAAACATAACGCAGCAGGGCCCCCCTGCATGAACCGGGGGTGCTGCAGCATCACGCACCAAAGCCATTTCCTTTGCACTTTTTTTTTTAACCATCTTCAATTGAGACCCTTTTTTCAAGCCACTTATGTTCTGCTCCCTGCTGCCATGAGGGTTTAAATGCTTCATGTCTGCATCCAGGACCTCAGTGGCATGTAAGTGCAAATACAAACTTCTGAGCTTTATTAAAATTAAGCTCCGTTTGTGTCTACTGCTGTTTTTTCTTGCCCAGGGACATGCACTGTACCATCCAGTGGAGCATGTGTCCAAACCCAGCCTCACTCAGCTCCATCTTTTTGTGCTGCTTTCCAGTGCAGACAGAACCTTTGCACTGTCAGATCACCCTGGACCACTCTAGACTTCTCCCCACACCACTCCTGACCTGCCAGTCAAGGGAAATGCAAGCTACCACATCAGAACACTGACACAGTGACTACAGCCTGTGAAAGAAAACATTCCGCATGGTTCCATGCTCAGAACAAAGCCTAGTACCATCAATTAACTAGCATGACTTTGGACCACCTGACCCCTCAAAGTAAAAATTAAAATTAAAAAGCACGAATAGTTTGATTACCAATTCAAACCAGCCTAAGGTGAACTGCAGGCAGCCAGGATACTGCAGCTGTTGTCCTACCACTGGCAATAGCAGGAAAAGCCACATTTCCAAATCCTAAACTAACATTTTCACAGCCTGTCTGTGGCTGCTTGGCCTGCCCATTAGATCCTGTGCTGTGATCTTTGCTCTGCACACACTGTACAAGACTTACCCCAGTCCCCTCCAGAGGCACAAATACTCTGTTTTAGTGCATCCAACAGCCCTTTGGGCCATTACCTTTCCCAGCCAAGGTTTCTTTTGGCAAACCTCTTCTGAACGATGGCTTCAGCTGTAGGACTGGATGACTCCATTTTTCTTTTCTTAGACCTCAAATGGGGTTGCAAGTGGGAACAGGAAGCAAAGACACTTGTGCACCTAAACCACAACTGACCACACAGGGGGGAAAAAGCAGTAGTTCAGCCACTTCAGACACTTGTCTGGGTTGTTTGGACTAGCCCCAGCTCCACCTGCTTGGCGACGGCCGTGACCCACGTTGCTTAGAGTAAGGGGTGCATCTTTTGGCAGGTGCCACATGCCCAGCTTTGCTGCAAGGACAGCAGCTTTGACTTTAGCCTTGTGGCAATGAACCAGCTGGTGCTGTGGAGCCTCCTGCCCTGTTCCCCTGGGGCAGCAGGCTGTTTGCAAGCCCGCTGTAACTACAGCTTGAAGGGAAAATACCATGAAATATTAAAGGAGTCAGCGATACTAATCAGAGCCATGGGAGGCAGGTCTAGCTAAAATGCCCTGCTTGGGTCTAACCCTGACCTTCCACATGCCCAAACAGGCCAGGCCCAAGCAGACTGAAGGTATGTGAACTATTTGGTTTCATAACCAAGAGGAGCATTGGGCCACTCTACGGAGCCATCTGCGTGCAGTGCAAGTTTACCCTACACGCACCATGCCTGCACCTTACCACCTCCATCCTTTACTCAGGCACATGGTCAAACCATGGGGCAAGATAAAGGGTTTTAACTCTCTGTAGGGGTTTAAAGCAACCTTCTTTTGTGGAATCCTGTCTTAACTGGCTATTTGAAAGGTAAATGAGAAGATATTTCCCTGTTTGTGACCTGGTAAAGATGCTGCACTGACTTTTTTGATGCTTGACTTACCTAAGTCAAGTACTTCTATGCAGTAGAAGCAAAACGGGAACATCTCTTGCATCCATGGGATCTTTCAGCCCTCTTACACAGCATTTTTCCCAAACTTCCTCCCAAAACCACACATTTCATAGTCAGTTTAAAGGAAACTTACCACACCAAGGGAGGGGTGTTTAATATTGGAAAAGTTGTGTAGGAATGCACAGATCAAATGACAAAATACAGACAGAAGGCAGTTTGATTTAGAGTCTTCCACAAGAGAGGTTGCTTGTGGTGATGCTACACTCTTCTAGCAAGCAAAAAAGCTGACTGAAGTCTAGTTCAATCCAGTCAGCATTACAGGTTGTGCTAGAAAATCAGCCTCCACAGAATCAAGAGACAGGTTCAAACCATTGCATTTCCAACCCTGAAAGACAGCCAGAATGTTTTTTTACTGCTGCTTGCTTCATTGCAGCAAAGGAACCATCCCTCTGGTCAGCAGCAACAAGTTCCCGTAATTAACGTTCCTCCAGCCCTCCCTTAGGCACGAGAAACAAGGGTTCTCCTGCACCCCCAGAGCCTTCTCGACTACTGCCTGGCCAGGTCTCACCGATCCAGACAGCGCTTCTGAGCCGCTTCTGAACACACGTTCCTGAGAAGGTTGATCACAGACCTCGGATCTGCGCTCTTCATAATAGCACTGCCAGATACAATCATATTTGCTCCTGCCTGGAAGACATCAAACACCCCTTCAGTAACACAGAACAGATCCACTGCTGAAAGAGTTTTCTTGCTGTAAAGCACGTAAGGAGGTGGCGAGCTCTATGCTTGTGGACAAACAAGTGCTATTTGTGGGATGCTGTGGGAACACACCTCTAACTACAACCACAAATCAAGCTCAGGAAAGACAGCGCTTCCCCAATTCGGTAACTTCTTCACCATTGCTCCTATTTACCCAAACATAAAAGAAACCAGCTGGAAGGGGGGGGGGCGAGGGGAGGGGAGGACTTCAGTAGCCATTATTAAAAAGGCAGAAGATTAGACCTCAAGCAGACTTTGATATCGTGTGCTTTACTGTTCCCTCTGAAAACTAATGATCCACTGCAATTCCCCCTAAGCTCTGTCTTCCAAGGGACGACCAAGGCTCTTAGCACAACGACCGAGAACACGTCTTCACTTCAGCCTCTTACCTCTGCACACTTATGGATGGTGTCAGGCCCAACTCCTCCATCCACTTCAATATCCAGTGAGGGAAACTGTGTCCTCAGCCACTGAACCTGAGAAATGGAATAAAAAGGTTGGCACCGAGTTCCACAGCTGCCTGTAGCTTCTTACACACCCAGCAAGGTTTATTCACCTCACCGCTACACACCACACTGTTAATTAGCTTTGAACTCAACAAATAAGGAAAGAGAAACGTAGCTTACCTTTGGCATCATGTCTTCCATAAATTTCTGCCCTCCGAACCCAGGTTCTACCGTCATCACCAAAGCCATGTCTATCTGATTGGCCCAAGGCGCCAAGTGCTCAACGGTAGTGCCAGGCTTGATCGCCAGGCCAACCTGCAGGAGAGGCAAGACAAATCCAAGGATGCCTTAGGATGGCAGCAAGACTGGCTTGGGCTGGGTACAGACTCCTAGGAAAATAATCATGTGTAAGTGCAGCAAGAACAGGCTGCTTTAAAGAAAGATTCCTGATTTTCTTAACTAGAATTGAAGATGCATTTCATGCCTAAGGAGCGTTAGGGCGGCATGTGCCAATCTCCAACCACCTGCAAGTGCAACGATGGGTTTTCCATAGCCAGGAACAAGGAGGTTTGCTAAGCTGAGCACAGTGGGAGTGGGCTGTGGTTTGCTAAGCTGAGCGCAGTGGGCTGTGGCTGGCTAAGTCGAGCACAGTGGGCTAGTCTGAGCGGCACCTCCCCTCACCTTCATCCCGTTTTCCCGAATGTCTTTTATCAATGCCCCAGGATTGTCGGTGGCCTCCAGATGGAAGGTGTACTGGTTGGCGCCGGCGACGGCCATCGGCTTCACCCACTGCTCCGGTCTGGCGACCATCATGTGCATATCTGGTAGAGGGAGGCACCGCCGGGAGCCGTCAGCAAGCGGGGCCGGGGCTGCGGCACCTGCAGCCTCCGCAGCGCCCCGAAACCGGTCTCTTACCGAAGAAGGGCTCCTGGCCCAGCTGCTTGCGCAGGCTCTCCACCACAGGGTGGCCGAAGGTGATGTTCGGGACGAAGTGTCTTGGNACCGCCCCGCCCCGCCCCGCCCCCCCGCGCCGCCATCTTGGCCCGGTCCTGCCGAGGGGGAGGTGGGTATGGGGTCGGTCCCCGGGCACGGGGAGCAGCCTTCCTGCCCAGCCCCGGCCGCCCGCGGGTTCTGAGGCCTCCCGGCAGCCGTTACCCGGGGGCCCAAGGGCCGTGGCAACGGCCCCGGCCCGGGCAGGCCTCAGGGCTGCGCCCTGAGTGCCGGAGCAAGGCCCTGGTTGGCGCTTGGGGGGCACAGGCCCTAAACTGTTAAAAAAAAAAAAGAAAGGTTGTTTTGACACTCTCCGCACCAGGCTGGGGCCCGGCGAGACACCGCAAGGCAGGGGTTGGGAGCAGATGGGTGAATTTTAACAATTTCTCACCATGCAGAAACTAAAGAGTCTCCCGTTGCAGCATATCGAAGCCTTTTAGGAAGGGAGGCTGACCCGGCGATGCACAAGAGGCTCAAACACAATTTTCCTTTTGCTGTCACTCTGTATTTAGTCCTCGGGACAACGTTTGCATAAAATGCTGAGGCATTGGGACCGAGCAACACGGCGACGAGACTGGCACAGCCCGGACACTGGCTGGACATGACATGCACTTAAGGCCTCTAACGCTATTTAAGCAGCATCGTTTGTCTTCACAGCAGAAATACACCAGTTCTGTTACAGAGATACTGGAGGAAAGCACAAAACCAGCTACAGTACAGTGTATGCACCTCACCAGTACATTGTATGCACCTCATCAGTACAGGGTCAAGTCCCACCAATAGGAAAGTAAAACACAAGAGGGAACAGACACTGCTCTGCCTGCCCCACCTCTCAATGACCATCCAACAAAACCAAAGCCATCTGCCCAGCCACCTGAATAAAGCTAAAGCACGGGTTACATCATTTGTAAGCTGCATTGATTTCTAGCAGGGTTGACATTAAAAAGAGGCAGTTTAGTCCTTGCTATGGCTTAACTACTGAGGATTCACCAGGGACAGCGGGAAATCCAAATGGAAACATTACACACACTGAGTTAAATGAAGTAAATCACAGTTGTTTTGTCGTCATTAGAGTGGAATACCATGGTGAAGCATCTACTTTTCATTAAGAAAGATGCTTCCTCCTCATTTTCAGCAGAAAAGGTCACTCTGTAGAGTGCACCATGAATTCTGCGTGTGTTATGTCCCAGCTGTTGACTCAGCTCACGTCCAAAACTCTCCTTCCCTCCCTGCTGCCAGTGACCCGGCCTCCCTTGGGATTTGAGAGCAAAGCTGGGGATTTTCTCATTTGTGCATCACTGTTAAGAACAAAACTCGGCATCTGGAATTTAGCAATTCTCTGCATGACCTCCAGGCTGGGAGCTGATCCAGAGCAGGCTCCTGCAAGTGGCTGGTGCGTGCTCCCCCGCATTGAGGAGGTGAGAAGGGGTACAGCAAGGTTTGGTCAGCAGAGTGTGGAGTTGTTCAGGATGCACACTGGGCAGCAGATTGAGACACTGCCATCTTCACCTGACCATGCTCTTATGAAACCAGGCACTCATTAAAGTTATGTTAGTGCACCACTTATATATGGTGATATAGGTGGTGCACTGTAAAACCAGTTGTCTTTTCAGCCCTGCTTTTCCCAAGGGTGCTGAGTCTCCATCTCTCACCAGCGCAGTGGTGCCAGAGCACACTCAGTGCCCAGGAGCCTGGCAGAAGGATGGCTTTTGTGAGCTTCAGAGGTGGAACATATGTGAGTTCCCTCTTTGGATCGGTGTGCTCAGCTCCTGGCAAATCTGAGCATTTGTCAAACACCGGGCAGCACAGCCTGAAGGCTCTGTGGGTTTCAGTGGGCTGAAACCTGCTTTTACATACATAGATGGTTGTCTCCACGCAATGCTGCACACTGCACTGCAGCAGCCAGGCAGTCCTTCCTATGGCAGGATTTTACACAGCTGTTGAAAAGAAATGCGAGTCCTTTCTTTCGAGGTGGTTGGGAGGATATCACTGTGTCTCCTCAGGAAGGCTATTCTATGATGCACGCGTCCAAATTACAAGCCCTCAGGAGCCAAACTGGTAATTAGCACATTTTAGAGACTCTCAGGATGATCTAAAACATCTTTCTCTGCGCAATAGTGCCGTGATTATGAACTCTAGCTCTTCTAACGTAAGCTGAAAAAGGCAGCATGTGACCCCCAAAGCACAGGGGCACTTTGGGCGTTGCTCGTGATGTCATGGTTTGTTTCACAGCTGCTTTGCAGTTTGCCTGTAAGCAGCTAATGGCTAAATTCACATGTCAGTGTAATTCCGTGATGCTGCAGCATAGCCTGGGACTGAGCTGTGACTTCAGCTCATTCCCACGGGGATCTCCACCTATGGATAAATGTTACACGTATGTATCTAACACTTCCAGCCATGAACGTTACGTACATAAAATGAAGCCTTTTTAAATACAATCTCATCATGCCAAAAATAGACTCTTTCATCAAGTTTCTGCCCAGCAATATCCATCTTTTGTTTACGATGTACATATATATTTTTATATAGAGGAACATGAAAATACCATATATAAATATTTACTTTAAATCCCTATATCTAAGTACATACGACAGCATCAGAGGAGCAGTTGCTAGGGACCAGAAGGTCCCCGCTTTCCAGATGTGGTTTCTTGAGTGTGTTTTAAGCTGTGGGGATGAATTACTCAGTGCCTGGAAGCAGGACAGGGTAGGCTGTTCATACCATCTGCAGACCACTTGCCCCTGCCCGCTGGTGCCTGCACACAGCACGTGTGGTTCCTTCTTATGGTATGTACTGTATTTAGTTTTAGAGAGCAAATATTTTTGTAGCACAAGGGCAATATCTTACATAGTGGAATGAGACCAACAGACAAAAGTAAACTCGACTGATGTCCACAGTGCCAAAAAAAGCCTAATTGCTCCATAGTGCTTATGATTGCTCTGCAAGTTAGAAACGCTGGTCCCAGGCTCGTGAAAATCAAGCTCTAGGTTGGTACTTTTTGTCAGTGTTGTCACTGTCAGCACCAAGGGGTAAGAGCCCTGGGTTCAGCTCACATATAGCCCTCCTCTCAAAACACTACAAAAATAAATCTTGGGCACAGTTTCCAAAGAGGTTTCTCTTCTCTCCTCCTCTCTCATACATACAGGACCCCGCTTGCCCAGCGAGGCTGCTGAGCACAGACAGCTGCCAGAACAAGGTGTTGTGGACCACTTATTTGCCTACACACCCCTACCCTGAGAATTCTATCAAAATTCTCTGTTCCTGCAGTCTTGCCCTGAACTGAAATAGATTTCACAAACAGAAATTTGTCATTCTAGAGCAATAGGCTGTTAGCTCTTTTCTGCATTCAGATAATAAAGTGCTCTTGCTTTACTTTTTAGTTACCAGGGAACTCAAAGGAGAAGGTGCACTTTCTCTTCCTTCTCCCTCTACTGCAGTTCCCCGAGAGTTAAACATGAGATTCATCTAGATCAACGTCAGTCTCCCCCAGCTCCACGTGCGTGAAGCTGAAGTGAGTGGCCAGCAAGGGGTTCTCCATCCCATTGTCCTCACTGATGTGAAGGACGGTGTCCCCATGCTGCAGCAAGCTGGTGGTCTCGAGGCCAGCGTAGTCCTCGGTGTCGGAGAGCTGGGTGGGTGGAGTGCTTTGTGCTGTTGCTGCCCGGGACTCCAGGCCCTCCTCTGTTTCCTTCTCCTCAGCAGAAAGTGCCTCGCTCTGCAATTGAGGAGAGCCAGTGGTCAGCCTCGGAGAAAATGGGAGGGAAGGAGGGAAAAAAGCAAGGGAACATCACAAGGGTTTGTAGTGACAGGACAAGGAGTAATGGTTTTAAGCTAGAAAAGGGTAGGTTTAGGTTAGACATTACAAAAAAGTTCTTAAATACGAGGGTGATTGATCACTGGAACAGGTTGCCCAGAGAGGTGGTGGAGGCCCCATCCCTGGAGACATTCAAGGTCAGGCTTGATGGGCCTCTGAGCAACCTGACCTAGTTAGAGATGTCCCTGCTTATTGTAGGGGGGTTGGACTAGATGGCCTTTGGAGGTCCCTTCCAACCCAAACCATTCTATGATTCTATGATCTATAACATATCTTCTCATTTGCAAATACTTTTTACCATAAAGGGCCATGCACTTGGGGATTATAAATCTGTAAAATTTTTCCCTAACAGTGAGATATTTTTGCTGGTGAATTAAATTTGTAGCCATTATCCAAAAGGTGGTCTGATTTCAGTTGTTAACACTTCTTCATTCATTTTTTTTAGTGTATTTGCAAGGTGGGTGTCTTTCATTTGTTCATGGCAAATCATAACCCCAAAAAAACATGATATCTGGGCATATAGAAGTGATTTGAATGTTACTGATGTGTTGAAGGGATGACTGTGATTGTTCCTGCACTGCCCTCAGTGCAGGACAATGTTGGACAGGCAATGTCTTTTGAAATGTGATGCTTTGGCTGAAACAGTCCTGAGGTTTTGAAGACATCCTTCCTTCAGGACGCATTTCTCAGACAGCAAGCGGTACAAACCTGCCATGGCAGGGGGGTTAGAACTAGATGATCCTTGAGATCCCTTCCAACCCAAACCATTCTATGGTTGATGTTGAGGAAAGCTTGCACTGGTGAGCAGGGCCAGACAGACTACTCTGTATAGCAGGTAGAAAACAGAAGGGGAAGAGGCAGCAGACAGAAAGGCGTGATAGAACCGTCAGTCACATTACCTGGCCAGTGGTCTGGCTGTGGAGATCAGCTACAACGATGGCAGGTGAGGAGGTCAGCACGGGTTTGCTTAGAGGCTCCTGCTTGCTGGTCACCTGGGGGCTGCTGCGGCCGCAGCTCTGCTGCTGGGCTGCTGGAGCTGGTGGGTCCCCTGGGGAGGCTGGTGTTGCCTCAGGCTGGGCTTCAGTGAAAGTCACCGACCTCTTCTGCTCCACTGAAGGGTACAAAGCCCAGAAAACTGAGTATTAAAATGCTACAATTTGGGAAGGAAAGTGCAACAAGAACAGAATTCATTCCATCTTTATAAGCTGTCTAACTGGAGTCCAATCAAAAAGCCTTTTACCCTAGGCTTCCTCTAGAGCCACATCAAGGGTCAGGGACCTCCTGAAAACTAGTCCACCTGCCTGTCTTTGTCATGGCTTGGTTAGATAAATGCCAACCACAACATCTTTCCATCCCAGAAGAATATATTGAATTTGGTGAGTTAGGCATGTCTGCCCTCAACTGAAATAAGGAAAACTGAGATGCAAATATCTGAGGGAATTGCCCAAGGTTTACAGGAAATCTGAGTAAAGAAAGAAGGCTGATGATTGGACCCATTCCTGGAGCCTGAGCCCACTATCCAGGACAGGGTGAAGACAGCTAGACTAAAGCTTAGCAGTAAAACCGATATCCCTGCTCCTGTTCTTAATTATTTTGGGTCAACTTGTGTGTTTCAAAGATTCCCAGCAGTGCTGTTGCCCCAGCACAGTCCTGACTGAGTGATCGGGGTACTGCACTTGGGCCGGGGTAACCAGCACTATCAGTGTAGGCTGGGAGAGGAGATACTGGAGAGCAGTCCTGTGGAAAGGGACTTGGGGGTGCTGGTGGATGAAAAACTGGATATGAGCCACCAATGTGCAATCGCAGCCCAGAAGGCCAATCCCATCCGGGGCTGCATCAAAAGAAGTGTGGCCAGCAGATCGAGAGAGGTGATTCTGTCCCTCTACTCTGCCCTGGGGAGACCTCACCTGGAGTACTGCGTCCAGTTCTGGAGCCCCCAGCACAAGAAGGATGTGGACATATTGGAGCATGTCCAGAGGAGGGCCACCAAAATGATCAGGGGAATGGAGCATCTCTCGTCTGAAGACAGACTGAGAGAGTTGGGGCTGTTCAGCCTGGAGAAGAGAAGGCTCCGAGGGGACCTTATAGTGACCTTCCAGTATCTGAAGGGGGCCTATGTAAAGGCGGGGGAAGGGCTATTCAAAAGGGGGTTTAACGATAGGACCAGGAGGGAGTAATGGTTTTAAGCTGGGAAAGGATAGATTTAGGAAGGGGGCCTATGTAAAGGCGGGTGAAGGTCTATTCAAAAGGGGTTTTAACGATAGGACCAGGAGTGAGTAATGGTTTTAAGCTGGGAAAGGATAGATTTAGGCTGGATATTAGAAAAAAGTTCTTTAACATGAGGGTGATAGATCAGTGGAATGGGCTGCCCAGAGGGGTGGTGGAGGCCCCGTCCTTGGAGTCATTCAAGGTCAGGCTTGATGGGGCTCTGAGCGGCCTGACCTAGGTAGAGATGTCCTTCCTTGTGTAAGGAGGTTGGACAAGATGACCTCTAGAGGTCCGTTCCAGCCTAAAACATTCTATGATTCTATGATTCTACGATCAGAAACCCAGAAAGTTCACAAGCAACCTTTGGTCTTCCAGATGTTTCCTCCAAGGTTAACTGCTGGCTTCAGATGGTACAGAACACAGCCACCAGCTCTGCTGGGCAGTGCTGACTCCTGGAAACATACGGCATGGACTACAACATTTCCATGTACAACCTGTAAAGCTCTGCACTGTCAAGCTTACACATGATGGGGAAATTTCCTTCTTTCTCAATAGCAGCTTCACATCTGGAGGTTTTGGCCAAGGCATCCTGAATAGGGGATAACTGTCCCCTAAAGTCTCCACACCTCAAGGAGACATGATAATTCACTGCCCATGTCCAGTTTCACCTTGAAAGCCTTTGGAGAAACCATCAAAGTGTTTTGATTTTCTAATAGGATAGCCACTTACTAGGAAAAAGGTTAAAACTGCTGGGCCTTCACGTTAATGAAGTCTAACTTCTCCTTTAAGCTAAACCAACAACATAGTATTTCCTACTTTCAAAGATGAAGTGCTGGTTGTGAAAGAGCAGCACTGCCCTACCGCTGGGCTTGGGCTTGGGCTGGATGCTCCGCCGCGTGGTTGAGAGCCGAGCTCCGTGGCGGCTGCGAGGTTCCGTCTGCGTTTTCTGACGTGACAGCAGTGGTCGGCGGAGCTAAACGGTGGAAGGAACAGTTAGGCTGGTGTGTGGTCACGTCTTACACAACTTCTCTGTGAGGAGAACAGATCATCATTGGCTATTCATCTAGATGTCCGTTCACCACACTTTTAGCAGATGTATGTTTTAAGGTTTCCATGGCTCAGGTGTCTCCTTCATATAACTTCTGGGGTTTGTGTTTTTTCAGTTTCAATACTGAATGTAACGCAATGCATTTAATGCAGTGCATTTAATTAAAAAAACCCAAACCAAACAAAACCCAAAAACCGCAGAGGCAAAGCTTGGGGAATTCAGAACAAAGTGCACCTCCTCTCTTAGGGATCTGTCAGGCCTCACGGTCACCACTTGTGCTATGGTCCCTGCTAACTCAGCCAACTGCACTGGGATATCACAGGTCAGTAGAAGGGACATATCACATCCACAAATCATTTCAAAACAGGCACAGATGGGGAAAACCCAACCTAACAAATCAAACAGAAGGAGAGAAGGTTCGTTCACTCCCCATGTGCTCACCTGCCGTAGGCCTCTCTTCCGCCCCAGGGGCTGCTGCAGAAGAAGGTTCTGCTGTCCTGGCTCACTCTGCACGCTTGCCACCCTGTTAGATGTTGACAGCATTAGACCAAGCACAGAAGCACTCTGTAAAAACTAGTAAATGTCCTGGCAATTGTGACTAAAATAAAGAAATAAATAAATCAACCAACCACTAATGGCACAGTCACTTCAAAGAGCAATACTGTCTTTGAAGGATGGGGGGACGTGTCTGTTGGGTTGTGGCTTCTGGGGCTTGGGAAAGGGTAGGAGGTGGAGTCATGGCATTCAGGACTCGGCCACGCACAGGTAGCATCCAAATAGAAATAACTGCAGATTTCAGTTTTCAGACATTGATTGATGCATCCCACTGAGGAACTCACTTCTCTGCATCCTTTGCCACATCAATAAAGGCAAGAGTATCAGCTTCCCAGCTCAAAAGCCTTCTTGTTTGCTTTTCCTTTTTGAAGGACAATGTTGTCAAAGCTATTTTTTAACTCCCAAATAGACTCCACAGCCTCATCATAATTTTGTCATCTGGTTTTAATTTCAGTTTAAGTCAACAAACAAAAAACAAACACAAAGTGACAAAGGATCCATTCACATAATGGATGCATGAGTTATGTGAACAAGGCCCCACACTCAACACTTGCAGCCTTAAGTCTTTTTGTGGCCAACAAACAAAAAAGACAAGTAAACGTAAATTATATATATATAAACACAGCTTTTTAGGTTTTATATCTTGGCACAAAACATCTGAAAATCTGCAGTAGAACAATCTTTAGGAATAAAACATACTCAGCTGCATACCTATTCATTCTACCATTCAAATGACCATTTTATCTACTTCATATAACAATGCCACCCTCCCCTCATGTACTCCTCCAACAGTTACAGATCGGTCATTTAGCAGACAGCAGTCACAGAACATTTTAGCTGAACAAACTATGTCTGGAGAGACATATGGTTACAATAGCAACTAACATTGAAGATGGACTTCTTTTAGATCAGGTAGCTGTTTATTTGGGACAAACCGGAATCCACCAAGCCACAGGTTCTATTTAGGCAACTCCCAGCTATATCTGGCATGCATTGGTGAAGATTCAGTATTATAATCCATTTTGCCTTTGGCCTGTGTTAATCTAAAGGAAAACAACATTCTTTTGTCTAGATGGTTTCCTTGGATCTCCCTGGAGGAGCTTATTACCACCAACAGACTGAAGGTTTATTGTCTGACCTTACAGGAGTGGAAGAAGAAGACAAACCTAAGGACACGGCCAGGCAAGACATGGAAGATGCCTGTGGAAAGGCTTAAAAAATTCTGTCTCCTGAACAGCTCATTCTTTGCTTTGGAAGAAGTTATTGCCCTTAGAAGGTTTGGTGGAACAGACCATGAGAGCTTCCTGATCTGATTCAGGTCGAAGTCTGGTTACTTGACCTGAAAGTCCTATTCTTTCCTCCCTTATCAGTTCAAACAAAAGCCAGGCTTTGCACTAAGCCTTATGCATGTGTTTCTACTAGTTCTACTGGGGAGACCATGGGCAACTTCAAGGAGAGAGACACCTTAAGACCCTGAAGCTGTTTCTCTTCTGATTGTCTGACCACAACCTAATAATCCTAGGCATGCCCTCAGCAATCCCACCACAGCTGCAGTGGTTTGGAAAAAAAGAAGCTTCTGCAAGCTCAAAGCCAGAATAAACAAGATATATTTGAGTCCTTTCCTCCCTCAGACAGCTCTTCCAAATGAGATCACCAGTCTCTGGAACATATTTTCCAGCTTTTACGTAGGGTATTGACATGATTTACATACAAAGCATCCTAAACATCATGCAAACACCCGCCTTAGAATAAGCAGAGTCCTTGAAGCTACTTCCTGTTAGTAGGACTGTGTTCTTGACCCAGACAAGGACTGCAGCACATCTGACTGGTAGGTCCAGAAGCAACACATCATTTCTTATTAAAGCAAAGAGCCCTTAAATTAGTCTCTAGATTTGTGATCCAGACTACCTGAAACTACAGCTTGTAGAGGTCTCTTAATCTTTTGTTTCTAGGATTACGTAAAAACTTATTTCTCTGAATTTTAAGAATTTTTTAGAGTAGCTAGTATGTGAATTAAGTAGGAATTAGCTGGAGAAGGTCTTGAAAAAATAATTTTCTATTGGTCTAGCTTTTGAGAATACTGCTACAATTTCTGATGATGTAACAGTAACTCTTAGGTCTATGAGTGAGGAGACATAAATGTCTGTAGCAGAATTACTACAATTATATTCAGTACAAAACATCATTTGCAGTTGTAAAACAAACTAATTTCACATGCACCATGAAAACATTTTGAAAAAGTCCTTGGATAAATGGAGTACATGGACTGCATGAAGGCACAGAGGCTATAAATGAGGGAAAAAAAAAACATTCCCAGGGAATAATCTGTGCACCAAAGACAAACAATAGGTGAGCAAAAGAAAGGCTGGACTTTGTGTCTTCCTGCTGGAGTCTGGGATTTTCAGCCTGGCTTCTATCATAAGTGAAATGAGTTTAGTGAGCTGCTGTTTATTTCCAGTACCAAATCATTACACAAATTGGTGTAATTTGGAATGATCTGATTGAGCTGCAGTTGCAGATACCTATTGCAGGCAAATGTGGACCCGAGAGCAGCCAAGTTTGGCAGAGCTGCCTGCACACAGCACAGTCCTGCTGGGGCTGCCTTTTTGCTTTCTATCCCCAAATTCTGAAGAAGGGAAGGAAAGAGAGAATCATAAAGACCACAAATTTCAGATGAGTGACTGAATTTTCAGACATAACCTTTAACTTCATGAGGGTTTCTTTTCACAGCAAAGAGCAGCACTACTGATCTTGTTTCTGTGACAGTCAGTGTGGCAGGCAGACTGGTGGCTCTATGTAGCCCTCCCTCCCTTTTTTCATCTCTCCTTGTTTACCAGACCTGACCATGGGACCCACTCAAGGAACACTGAATCAAATGCCATTTCAGCTGACAGCATATTTCCCTCCTGTAGCAGTGTGATCAATAAGAAAGGGTTTTCTACAGTACATAAACCAGATTTATTTGGGAAGAACGATGCAGAAGTTTTTCCTGCACAACACAAAAGATGCTCTGTCACTCTCTGAGTGTCTCCATCAGGGTTTTTTTCTTCACAATAATGTTACTCCCATGACATAGTTAGGGCAGAGACAGGTGAGCAAAAGATCAGCCCAACCCAACTTTGTGAAAGCAAAGTGTTGCCAGCACTGCAAGAACATGACAGCCAGTGTGGTCACACAGTTGGGGCTAAAAGAGGCTTTGTCAGGCTGGCAGTTATAATAACTGATGCTCATGAATTACAAGCAACCATGCAGCCAAAAAAAAAAAGGAAGAACAAAGAAGAAAACAAAACAGAGACAAAGGAAGCAAGAGTTAAAATGTCTGTTGAAAAGAGGTACATGCTTGCCACACCATTATGGTAGAACGTACACACTTGGTGTCCCAAGACATCTGAATGAGAAGGTTAGTGGACAAAGGCCAGTGGAGAATGGGTTAAAATGTAGATGACCTCCAGCTCTTGTATTCCCAGACACATCCCAGCCCAGTTAGTGCTAGATGTGCTGTGCTTGCCCTGGCAATGTGAATTCACTCTAATTTTCCCTGTTAGTCACCATTAAGCTAAGACAGGCATAACAACAAACATTAAAGGGAACTGTGCTTGTGCAACAGCTTTCCATTACAGTGACTTCTCATCCTTCTGCCTTTCTCATTTGGGAAAATATCCTCTCCTCTCAGATTATAACCACAACAAACCACGATGCTGGGCACAGATGCTCCTCAGCCCTGTACCCCCTGCTATCTGTTTACTTCTGAGCACTTAAATGCTATCCCCTTCCTGTCTTCTCTGCTTTTCTACATGGCTGGCTCTAATTGCTATAGAACAAAGGGAAACTTTATTCTTTTTTGTGTTTGTCACTACTTATTTATTTATTTAAAACTCCTGCTTTCCATAAGGGTCTAGTCTCCCTATGATTTATTTCTTTATGTCAGTTGTGACTAAACATCAGCTTTTGAATTCAGAAGGCAATTCTAAACAGTTGTTATCATTGTGCTTCAGCCAAAATCAAAGATATGTAAAAAAACCTCAAGCTTGCTTTATTCAAAACTAATGTTCCTGAATATAAAAACACATTAGTTCTGTCCTATGATCCCCACAGCACAATATGCTCCTACAACATCTGCTTTATTACTTCTGACCTTTAGAGGAGGGATCCAATTCACACATTTAACAATGCAGTTGAAACATCTTTTTTTCCTCAAAGAGCTCTAACCTGGCCGCCTTATAAAAATGTCCAGTATTTCCCTGTCCTCATTCTTTTAAAGGCTTTGCAGCCCTGATGCCCCTTCTTCAGATGTCAGTACCTGATCCTTGAAAAGAGTAATAAACCTCAACAGAACTGACTCCCAAGTACACCCACTAACTTTTTGCCTAAGGATACCTCTGTACCACAGAGAGGGTGGAGGATAGTGATCTGGTCCCCAGTGAAAATGGGTGTGACAGAAATTACTAGGAACCCCCTGTACAGCTGAGTAGATTTCAGGGTTCAAAATAAATTCTTGCATTTGCACTCATCTGTTGACTTAGCTGTCTCACAGTCCTCAGCCTCACCACTGTTATTGGGAGTGACTCCCCCCTGCCTGACAAGACCAAAACTTCAAATTCAACACTGCTGTAACCTGGTAGCAGGTCATTATGGCTTTAGTGCAGATACAGACCTTCTCCATCGTCATCCTCCTCAACTGTTGTGAGCTTTTAGCTCTACTTAAGGGATGGTGCTTAACTTCTTTGGTTGAATGCCTTCTGTTCTCTTAAAGCCCCCAAACATGCTCAGATGACCATGCAACCCATTTTGCTTTATCACAAAACCAGATAACAATATCCTGCCTCTGCGATGTCTTTTCCTGACGCCGCTCCTATGGTAGCACCAATTAGGGACTGATCTGCCAAAGCAGGACTCACGCGCACAAAGGACACTATGAATCATGGGATGACCTCAGTGACACCACCAATGATAAACTTGCCATTTGTCAGCCGAGGAGAATGAACAGATGAACAAAGCAGCCTGTCCCCACCCCAAAAAGCCTCTGCTGACATCTAAACCCAAGCTAACAACATAGAAACCATTCACACAAATGCCTCTCAACATATCTGCATCTTCAGCTGGTGCAGTAAAGTAATGGAATAGAGTGTTACCCCCTGTGTTGCCGGGTAAGGGACCACGTTCTTCTGGAAGGAAACAGAGATGCTCTTGGGACTAACGACAGCTCTCCAACCTCAGGAAGATGGGTTGAGAGGTTCGAACACAGCAGCAGGACAGTAAGGATGATTAACACGACTGAGCTGGCCATTAAAGGTGCAGACCTCCCTTCCAAGCTCACTCCTGACCCATTTGACAGGCACGGTGTAACAGTGTTTGCACACAAACTCCCCAGTTCATGGGGAATGGGGAACAGCTAGACCTGAACTTCAGCACCAAGAGGGCAATTTTAAATATATATTAATGGGGTTCACCTGCAAGCTTTCTAAGGTGTCATTTGAAAATTGGAACCACTTTGTAAAAATAATGAGAATTACTGTAAAGCATCCACAGAGAACTATATTCCACAGGACTTAACATAATTAGTTTTATTAGTGAATGTTAAAGAACACAGCTTGATATCATTACTAAGTCTTTCGTTGTGACAGCATTGTGAGATGAATGGAAAAACAGATGTCTCTGTTTTATTTAAGCCTCCAGACTAATGCTTCTAACAGGCTACAGCTAATGCCTGGTGGATAATCTTTCTCATGCCTTTCAAGCAATTGCTAAACAAGGGGAAAACCCCGAGGCTAGCCAGCCAGAGGGCTACTTCACTGGCTACACCTTTTTCCTTCCCCTTCCCCTTAGCCTCCTCAAAGTTATTGGCAATCAAAGCTGAAAACTGAAGGTGGGTTGCTACACCTTTGACTTGCAGGCCTGAATATTGATGAGCCACAAGAGACAGTGATGGAGAGAGCGACAAAAGGTGAGGGGAAGAGACAGAGGAGGTTGGAAACGGCTCGTTTCCCAGCACACACACTGACAGACAGGTAGTGTTCACACTGTACCTAGAGAGGCTGCCCTCAGTGGCCAGGCTCGGGGAGTCATCGAGGACATTAGGTTCACTGCAGGAGGGGCAGGGAGATTAAGAATTTAGGGAAAGAAAATGCAAAAAGCATGCGATTGTCTCTGTTTTCAAGGGAAAAAAATATCAACGGAATAAAAAAGTTTAAAAAAAAAGGACGGTAACATTAATTGGTCTTGCACACTCAACAGCACATGTATGACTCAGAGGAGCTGAAAGAACATCTGATAACAGGAGCAGTCTTTAGAGGGATTTTACTCTACATGGAGACTTCTACATCTCTGCTGAGAATTGAGGAGCTGAGTAGTTCGGTAGGATGTGTTTCCACAGGAAATAAGGACAGGGAACTATTTTCAAAGCCGTTTTCCTGCAGCATTTTAATTTATTTCATCTATTATTATCTATTTATTTCATCAGGAAGATCTTCTTTACCGTGAGGGTGTCAGAGCACTGGAACAGGCTGCCCAGAGAGGTTGTGGAGTCTCCTTCTCTGGAGACTTTCAAAACCTACCTGGACGCGTTCCTGTGTGACCTGCCTTGGGTGAACCTGGTTTGGCAGGGGCATTGCAGGAGATGATCTCCAGACCAAGCCCTACCATTCTGTGATTCTGTAGTTCAGTTTAATTTACTTCCAGCTTCAGAGAAAGCTTTTTTCTTCCCCTGTCCCCATGAGCCACTTCTTACTGAGGGAGTGCTATCTCCCATGAGCTATAGACCACTCTCCTTCTGGTACAGCTCTAAGGACAAACATCTGGAAAACAAGGTCTCGTAGTGCAATGGAACTGTAAGTAAACAGCTGGTGTGGATCTTGGCAAACAAGTACATATCACATTGCTTTTCTATACTGCAGCCACTCAGGCAGGAGCAGCCTTCTCAGCCCACAGGAAAAAAATGAAAGAAAAAAAGCAGTCTGCTGGGTTACCAGCAGGAAAGCAATAATAATATTACTTAACATTAATTAGTTTACATTTGTGAGGCAGTCTGAAAGCCCACAGACCATCCATAACTAAAAAGGACATGATGCCGTGGACTATGATTATGCTTGCTGAGCTTGTACTTTCCCTACACTGATGAAAAGCAATTCTCCTTGTATACCATGTACTTAAAAAGTAGAAAGCAAAGCTCTGTTGTAATTATTTTTTTTTTCTCAGCATCACCATGACTTGGGATTGCATAGTGCAAACAATGCTATCAGTCAGCTGTGACTCTTATGAAGTTTATGCATTGAAGATGGTAGTGAAAGATTGAGGAAAATGCAGTCTTGCATGTTAATTTTTCAAGAAACAAAGGGACTGAATCAATTGAGTTCAAAAGTCAAATGAGTTCCTGTAAGCCCTTTTGTGAAAACTCCCAGATAAAATCTGTGTAACTTCTCTCCTGTAAATCACTTCTTCTATTTCTGCTGGTATGTACCCCAGTGGTTACTTTTCCTTTATGTATCAAGGTTATTTCTTTAATTCCAAGCAAGACTGAGGAGGGAACAATGTTGTTTGATTCTCCAAGGCTGGTCAAGAGATAATGTAGAATTTATTCTTTAAAGGTTCAAAGGAAGTAACATAAATTAATCTGTCCATTGTCAGATATCCTTGGATAACTATGCCACAGACAAGTAAAACAATAAACATTGCTTACTCAGAGAAAAAAAAAAAACACATTTAAATGCAAAACTTCTCTCTACATCTTCTAAAGATGTACATTTCCCAGATTCCAATCTCTTCCTCACCACTCCATGTTAACCAGGAATAAGGCATTCAAAGTTATTTCTATCAACAAACATATTTCTGGCTTTAGGCAGTATTAAATCTCATCTTTGAACTTAGCATTCATTTTCTGTGATGTGCTAGTTACTGTTGTTGGGAGGACAAAAACTACATGGTAGAAAATAAAGTAAATCAAACAGGATGCCTCTGCCTCCTTCCCAGCTTCTCAGGATTCCTCCCCACTCCCTCCACAGATACCCTGGTTCAATGCATAATCCCAAAATCACATGTTTTTTATTTGCTATCCGTGGTAGTAGTGGAGGAAAATAACAGTGCTGAGGGCTTCCGAAACTGTTTAAGAGGAAGATTTCTATCGATGACAGCTTGTTCTTAGCAGACCTTACACAACACAGATCATCCTGGAGAACCATTATTTCCAAGCCTGCACCCTTGGTCCAACCACCCTTGGTCCCATATTTCAGGATGAGTAAATTTAGCATCACTATGCTGGCACTGGTTCTACTATCCCACATCATATACTTGCGCCATTTCTGCTCTGGTGAATGAAATGGGAAAGGTGAAAAGCCCATGTTGTTACCTTTGGCTGGGTAACATGCCCACCTCAGCCTGAGGTGCAGACACGCTGGAGAGATGGCTGGAGAACCGCCTCCGCCCAATGGCACCCATAAGGTATGCTTCTTGTTCACTTACCACACTGGGCATGCTCAGGGAGTCATCTGGAAAGAAAGAAGAAACAGGAAAGGAGAGGAAACAGCCACCCCAAGCCCCACCTACACATTTACAATCATCAAGAGATAACAGGATGCCAAAGGTGTACCCGGAGTTTACTTACCCACACCCCCGCCCTGCAAATTTGAACACTTCCATTAGGTTTTACAGTCACAGTTCAGAAAGACATATGCATGAAACCCTGCAGGATGAGGAGCCTGGCACACATGGGGCAGGGATTTGTTTTTGCTTTCAGCTTGTATGGCTCTCAGGAAAATGTGTTCAGGGAATTCAGCTTCCATTAGGGCCTAATTCCTGTGATTAATAAATCGTTTGTTAATCTACAGTGTTTTCTGGCATAAAAGTTGTAACTGGACATTTTGCTGGTGTGACATAACCTGCTGCTATGATATCACAAAGCACTTTTATGAAGATACATAACAGCAAAACTGACATCCTTTGGGACATTCATTTAAAATGTCACCAAAAAATTCGATATATTGACTCAGATACATCATACTGCAACTGAATTATGCAGACAATTGGACTGTGATCAGGACTGCTTGAAATTTTCAGTGCTGTTTCAAATTATATAAAGTACCTGGAAAGAAATGACTCTGTTGTGGTTTCTACCACAATAACTTTTAATTACAAATACACAAAAAGGGGAAGTTTTGTGGATTTTTCTCTTTTCTTTTTGACCTTTTCCTATTTGGATATACTGAAATATTTTATGGCAGCATTAAGCCAAGGCAGGTCTGAGGTAATAATACTGCCACAAGCAAATAGGAAGGTAGCACCCATTGTTCCACACAGTGGCTCATAGTTAATCTGAGGCCAAAACCAGAGTTTGCCACAAGAGTATCTGAGCAGTGTATCAGCAGTACAGGATGGGGTGGACTTTATGATATTTAGTGATGAACCCAGCTAAAATAAAGTTGGGCTAAGCTTGGAAAGTTTCAGACTAACTGTTCTTTCCCAAAATGCAATTCTGCTGCAATTGCACAGGCCTTTCTCTTGAGCCACCCATTTGCACTCCTTTTGTGTGATGTCTTTGGGGAAGAGTCAGCAGCCCTCAAATAGAGAAGTGAAGTGCCTGAGTTTCAGGCACCGAGGCAACCAACCATTGCAGCACCAGAAGACAGTGTCCCTGCTAAAGTAGGGGGAAGCCCAAGCCTGATGACATATGAGCAGAGTTTTCTACCCTGGCTTTCAGTGATGGACAACTCAGAAGCAGATGGACAGCTCAGAAGCAGACAGAAGGCAAAATTCCAAGAATAATATGAAACTCAGCTGAAATGAGAAAGCAACATTCAGGTCATTGCAAATTAGTCCCAAAAAGATTCACTGTCTCATTTTTCCTAACCTGGCACCAGAAAGCCTGGTGATCCCAGAACCTGCCAGCTGCCCAAAAGGCAGATCAAGCTTTTGTTGTCAGTAGGTTTAAGGCTTAATTTCCTCTTTGTTAACTGAGTGACACATGCACACAGACATTCCACCCTGCAGAGAGCCACAGCTGGATCCCATGCAGCACAAGGACAACATATTCCACATTGGAACATCTGGACAGAAGTGATGAGCAGGAAGTACTAAGATCCTGCAGGAACAGGATCCTAACTAGAAAGCCAGCCACAGCCCCTGCCTGCTGTCATGATGAAGGTTAAAGACAGGACAGGTTGCCAAAGGCCTACTCAGCACTGTGAGGACTGTGTGACAGCCCAGGTCTTACACACTAAAAATCTACCTGTGCCCTTCCCTATTCCCTAGTCAGAACTCAGCAGGGAATGAGGAGGTACATAACAACCCAAGCTTTAACACCATGAACTGTGTAGCAACCACACCAGTTTCTTAGCCTTGTGCCCCTGTGGACCTTTTGTTCACACTGGGACAGAGACAAGTGTTTTCCCCTCCCAGCTGTCCTCTGGGGCATCAAGAAAAGAACATCTTCAGTGTTGGCTTAGCTCAAATCAGTAGCCACGTACTTTCTTCATCCTCCTCATCTGTGCGGCTGAGGGTGTCCTGTGAGGCCTGCTGGGAGGGCTCACTGTCCTGCTCCCAGACCGTGCCCGTGCCAGTGTTGGAGCGGGACATGGTGGCCAGGCTCAGGCGGTAAGCTGAGGTGGAGGTGCCCACGGTACTGACAGATGTCTTCCCTTGGTAAGCTGTGCAAGAGTAGGAAAACCAAACCCAAGTCAGTGATGGCACTGGAAATCAAGAACCAGTCAACCATTCCTGACATATCAGGCACCTGATTCTGCCTGGAATAGCAGGTCAAGATTGGCAGAGGTGATAAAACAGACACAGTTGCCTCAGCTCTCCAAAATCTCTGGTTTTACTTATGCAGTCTGATTTTCTTCCTTAACCTTAGCACCATATTTTCCAGATCAGCTTCAACATTTAAGAACAAGGCAAATTATTACCAAGGAAAAAAGGCTGAGGCATTTTCTTTGGAATTTGTTTTCCAACGAACAAAGCACATAAACTCTTTCGCTGTGTGTAAGCTGCCACCTCGTGGCAACAAGGGTGACTGTTACGGGAGAAAAGTGTCCGTCCCCTCATGCCAGAGAGAATTCAGTACACCCGTTCATCTGGACCTCACAGTAGAGAAAATCAAGAACAGACCAAGAGGAGGAAGGAGAAGACAGATCTGCTGCTGACAGACAGAGGTTTCTGCATGAGCAGCACTGGATTTAGAGAGATGCAGGTCACAGCTTGCTGTGCTGTGGGTTGGGGCTGCACCAGGCAGCTGTGACAGCTACTGGGAAATAGGACTTGGACGTAGCAGAAAAAATGGGCACAACAAGATGCATTTCACAGCTAACATGGGCTTCTGTTGGCTGTCCAGTGCCAAGGCTGAGCTGGGCATAGAGCCTGATCCAGGGGCAGGCAGTCGGGGTGTGGGTGGATTGGTCCACGGCCCTCCTAGAGAGCAGGCAGGTCTGCCTCACAGGTAATTTACGGGCAAGCCAGCTGCCCAGGTTGGGCTGGTGACCCCGAGGTCTCGCCCCTCCTCCTTACCTGACCCGCTGTGCACTGCCTCCTTCAGGATCTTCAGCTCGTTGTTGAACTCGGCAATGAGGGAGCTCTTGCAGAGCGGGCGCGGTATGAACCGTCTCTCCAGCTGGTCGGAGATGTGCTGCCGGGCAGTCAGCTCCTCGTGGTTCTCAGCCGGCTGAGCCAGCAGCTGCAAAATGGGGACGTGTTAGCATTGCAGGGAAGTGATGCCCAGGGAACTGGGACTAGTCTCCAGACCAGCATGAGCCTACAGCCAGCAGACTGTCCTCTTTGTAGGCATGAGGTTTTGACTCCAGCTAGGAGGTTTCGACTCACTCCAGCTAGGAGGTTTCCACCTGTCTTTCAGGGGACAAGCTTACATTTGACTGAATAAATACCAAAACCTCACTGGCATTGGTATGTGGGGATGAGGGCTTCCTTATGCTAAGCTCTACCCTCAGACATGAGACAGCTCTTTCCTCCAAGACAATTTAGTCTGTCCAAGTGGTGACACATGGTAGGCTAAATAAATCGGAGTAGCCTGTGCTAGTCTACCTGGTAAGCAGGGAAGAGTTGTGATTAACTTAAGCCCTGGCTGCCTCAGCCTAGCAGCTCTCTGTCCATCCACAAAAGTCTTGTCAGAACCTTCACCCAGCAGATGAAAACTGGAGTGGTCCTTCCTGGTTGTTAGCTGTATTGCCCAGCTCCGTGCAGAATTGAGATTCCTAGAAGATTTCTGTCAATCATGCCAACTCCCTCCTACATTCAGAGCATTCACAGTACTTCCAAGAGCTTTGAGCATCTCTGTTGCAAAAGTAAGCCCACAGATAAACCCTCTCAGTTGAGCCTGATAGTACTTTCCCATCCAGGGGAACTAAGATTAGCTGTGCTCCATGGATCAGAGCTCCTGTGTGACTGGTGTATTCCTTAGTGTGGTCTAGCAAAAAGCCCTGGGGTTTAGTTTCAAAGGGTTCTCAGCCTACTAACTTCTGGAAAGTCACTCCCTACATAAAAACAGAGTTCTTCCAGGAGTGCTGTTCCTCTGTTCTCAGCAGGGGCATAAAGGATATCTTGCCTTCAGGGAGTGATCTGTCAGGAGCCAAAGCAACTGTTACCTTGCACTGGATGAAGGGCCGAAGGAGCACAAAGATAGGGATCCGTGTTCGTACGATAAAGTCGAGGAAATCCCACAGGGCCAGCCCTCCCACCTTCCGCAGTGCCATCTCTTTGACTTGCAGGCTCAGCCAGTACCACTGGCTGTCCAGCTGGCGTTCAAAGCAAACAAGGATCACCTTCAGGGCTACAGGGGAACACACACCGCAAAGGGCAGTCAGAGATGTGAGCAGTGTCCCTCACAAGCATCGAGGGAGGAATGGGGAGGCCATGGTGGGCACAAACCTCCAAAGGCATGCATGCAAGCACTTGCACATGCACACCCACACATCTCAGAGTCACAACGGTCTTTTCTATCAGTCTCAAAACATGGCAGGGAAGGAGGACAACCTTCTTACAATAAAGGCCTCAGGTTTGGGACTGAGAGTCCCATTTTCAGAGAAATTTTCCTACTTCACACCTAAGTTCCTCTGTATTTCCTTGCTCTATCTTCCCCTCTCACTGCAAAAGTTCTTTTGTCTTCCTGAAAGTCAGATATTTTGAAAGCAGCCCAGGGGGGAAAATACAGCCCTGGCTGATCAGGCAACCTCAAACGTCTTGATCGAGCATATCCGCACAGAGTCACCCAGTGAGCACAATGACCTCCAGGTTATTTATGGGTAATGAAAAGAACCTTTCTAGCAGTGCATCTGTGTGAGTCACGGCCAAACTGTAATCTAAACAAAAACACGGCCCAATAAACCAAGGGTCATAATTCACAAGAGCACTGCATTACAAGTGGGGATGAACAGCCAAGAGATTCACAACAATGCTCCATATTGAAGTGGGCAGTGACCAACAGTTAGCTCACAGGAGAGACAAGGAATCTCCCCCGGTCTGGAACAAACATTGTTGGGGGAAGGTTGACTACTCCATCTTTCTTGATGGGATGGCCAAGACATCTCAACCATCACACATCTGTATTGAGGTTTGTTGGTGTGGGAGGCTAAACCAGTGGTGAACTCTCCTTTTCTAATCAGTGTAACCCTGTTCCTCAGATATGGGTTAACAAAGACCTGAATGAAAGAGCTGATGGATAAATGCCCCCACAAAATCAGAAACAGAGAAGCTGTTTGAAGGAGTGAGAGCTTTGAGACAAAACTGTCTCCATATAGCCCCGATAACCTGCTGCTGCATCTCCAATCTGATTATTTTTCCTTTCCTTTTACATGCAGCATTACCTTGCAGCACAGAATGAGCAGGGGGAACTCCAGTCAGTACAGACTGGGTGCGTGAAGGGCCAGCAGGGCAGGCAGGCTGAGCCACTTTTCACCCCAGCTGGCCAAGGGTCAGTGAAGCTCTGATGTCAGGGGCTGACAGACAGTCTGACTGCCCTTTTGTGGCTTCACTGCTATATTCTCAGTATGAAAACTGAGCAACTTCTACCTGTGCTGCAATCTCCTCCAGCTGCAATGCGGACATTGCTTGTGTTGCAATACATTCCAGAGAACCTCCTGGCTTTGTACTCTGGCCTGGCCCCGTGTTCAGGACAAGACCTAAAGCAGCTCTAAAGAGCTCAATTAGCTTCTGCCTGAGATGGTTTTCTGGTGCTGTCTACAGTCTTGAACGCTCCATTCTACCTCTGTCTCTTCTCAGTGGTCAGCAGACGCCAGCACTCACCCAGGTAGGCAGCCTGGCTGGTGGACTCTGCGAGCCCTTCCCGCCGCAGGTCCTTCCCCGCGTCCCCCGGGGTGGAACAGTGGGCAGGGGAGCTCTCCAGCATAAAATTCTTGCTGCGGGAAGTGCTGATGATACGAGGTGGCAGAAGAATATTGATAACAGTCTGGAGCAGCAGCAGGACCTCAGGCTGCTCCAGCCAGGGGCTGTCTGAGATGCATTGGGAGGGGAGAGAGAGAGAAAGATCAGGCTACATCCCATCTAAGACACCCAAAAGATCCAGACCCTGTTCAGTTCCAAAATCGGGTGCAATCTCAAATGCCCCCTAAGCCAAAACTCCGTACCCCACACCTTGTTATGCTGCTTCTCCTCCTGCAAGCAAAGGCAAAGTTTATTTCAGCACCAACACAAACACACACAAACATAGAGCTACACAGCACAAAGAAATGTCCCGTTCAGTGGTCTCATGATCTTGTTTCCTTTTGACATCCCCCTCTCCCTTTACTCTTTGCTTTCAGTTAGGGTTTTACCAGTGATCTCCCTCTATGGCAGAAAGCAAGGAGCAGGACTTGTGCCAGACAAGTGGCATGGGTTGGGCAGACTGATCCACAGGGGCACACCATTTCCGTGACCTCTGCTCCCCTCTGTGGCTTCTGCTACAACAGATTTGTCTTGCCCTGCACTCCAGTTTCAAAAGAAGGAGCACATCTATGTAAGACCTGACTCAAGAACCATGGCACAGCTGAAACAAAGAGAAGAAACAACAACAACAATTCCTCCCAGTGGGGTTTTTTTCAGTCTCGGACCCAAAGGGCACTTAGCTGACACACTGCCAGTGACAGAAAACCAAATAAAAATATAAACATAAAGCATCAGCAGAGGGCAGGGAAAGTGCAAACATCAGTTGTCAGAAAAGGGGGAGAAATATTCTTTTTGTTAAATTAGTCAGACCTTTGCTTCCAGATCCTACTGTGAGCACAAATGGAATCAGTAGGTTTAAAAGCATTCCTTCCCTTCTTTCCTGATTGGTGAATGGGGAGACGACATGGCTTAAGGGGAAATCTTCTTTCAAAGCCTGTGCAGTAATAATAAGAAAGGATTAAATGATTTCATGAGCAGATCACGCACACAAGTTACTGCAGGGAATGATGATCCCCTGGGCACCCTGTTTACACAGTACACCACCAGCAGTGATCACCTGGTTGAATTAGAAGCCCTGAGACCACTTAGGAGTAAAAGGAATTCACA
The DNA here is from genome assembly GCA_013401335.1 of Brachypteracias leptosomus. Classification (NCBI taxonomy): domain Eukaryota; kingdom Metazoa; phylum Chordata; class Aves; order Coraciiformes; family Brachypteraciidae; genus Brachypteracias; species Brachypteracias leptosomus. Next base: position 405,488 of record VYZX01007944.1, on the reverse strand, counting down.
GAGTAACACAGGTGTCACCTGCTCTTGTCATAGCCAAGATGTAAGAAGTCCATATTGCTCATTCATAGGTATCCTTAACAAAACCAGAAGTATCCCAGAGGAGTCGGCTGAGTGTGAGCCCTAAACTCTCATCAGAATCTGACCCAGACTATGGGGAATAAAAAAAGGAACAGAGGAAATTGCACAAATGACATAATCTAAATATTCTCCTGTCCAAACATGGAGGTTATTGCCGAACACATTTTTTGTTCTGCCTCACTTTGTGCTGCCCAGTCATCTTCCCTAACACAAAGAACAAACTCCTGAAATATAAACAAAATACACGTTTACTTCTTGACACATAGTCAAGCCAAAATTAAAAGGTCTTTCATCTTCTCAGAGGAGGTAATACAACTGACTGTCACTAGAACCTCTGCTCATTTATGGCCTCACAGTTGCTACAGAGTTAGCTGTGAACTGCAACTGGAACTTGCATCCCCTCAAGCTCGCAGGCCTGGGCTGAGAAATTCCAGAAGACGTTTCCTAATGGGGTGTGGAAGTACTGCTGGAAGAATTAGGAATTACCACTACTCCTGTTTTTTTGACATGTTTGGTTTTCGTTACATTTAGAGCCCATGAATAAGTGAACAGGGAGAAGAGAATAATAAAAGTTAACACTCCCAGTACTTAAAAAAACCCTTTTAATTTGGTATGTGGTTTTTAAAAAGAGAAAATACTTCAGAGATGGTGAAGGTGGCCCTTTTTTGCTTTTGAGTAAAGAACCATTACCTCAGAGCTGGAAGAAATCTGTCCTCTTTCTGTGTCAGTTGGTACCAAAAAGTCCTTTTGTACCTGAGGGACAGTACTATGTTTTGGTCCCTGTAAGCCTTCTTCCCAAGCCTGCCCTGTTCCTCATAAATACCTGCTGAAGTATCCAACTGGTTGTGCCAATGCACATTTAAAAACGCAAGTTGGAGCTTGCATTAGGAATCTGTTCCTTCTTTGGTCACTGTTTAGTCTGATTTCCTGTCAATGGAGAGGGAAAGGGATACAGAAGCAGAAAGCCTCTGTAATAGCTATGGCATGACTGTGAGAAAGGAATAGTGATGAAATTCTCCAACAGCTCCAGGATGTTTTTTTTTTATTCTGGACAACAAGGATGCTATTGAGTCAGCAGCTGAAAAGCCAAGTTGCCCTGCTTTTTGAACTGGCACAATGTGTGCCCAGCTCAGGTAAGAGCAGAAGAGCACAAACTCCACTCTCCGTTGCACATGTGGTCCCACAGGAGAAGAGGTGGGGTTGTATGGATGTGACCCAGGCCAGGGCCCATCTCCCTGTGGTAGGAGGCTTATTCTAACTCCTTAGGTCCTGTAGAGAATCCTAATGTGCTTGTCAGAGCCTTAAACAGCATCAATCAGCTGAACTCCCTGGACTTCAACAGCCGTGTTAAGCTGATGGATGCTTGCTGTGGACTTGGCCCGGACAGGTGAATTCTGAGCTCAGTTCAAGCCTTCAAAGAGAAAGAAGAATTTACATGTTGCTTCTCTTTCATTTTTGGTGTATGTTCCACAGTTTTTGCCCAGCTTTTGCAGAAAGAAAACAGAGCACCGATGAGTTGGTGTCTCAACCAGAAGCTATAACAGGCCTGGCCACAGGCCAGGGCAGACACACCTGTATCTGCAATGCTACAAGCCGGACAACAGCTGTGCTGAAGGGCAGAGGTGGCGAGAGATAAGGGCTGAGATGAAGAAGGGGTAATCCGTCAGCCACACTGGAGGGTCCTACCACTCCCATCACCTGCAATACAAACAGAGCACATCACCACAACTGACTACTTACAGTTTCATCCATGCCATATCCTCCAACGTCAGTGAAATGGAGGAGCTTTCCATCGAGCACTGAGTTGGGGTGGATCTAGGAGAACCAGCCCCCTCAGTGGTCCTTGTGGGAGCTGGGGCCAGTGAGGAGAAGGAGTTCTAGCAGGGAAGGGGAGGGAAGAGGGAGCTAGCAAGGATGGGAGGAGTGCACAGGTAACCTGGTACATTTATAAATGTACCCGGTACCAGTCCTGAATGACCAGCACTGGACCGGTGGAACAGTTAGTGTTGGAGGATATGTCATGTAACGACTGTAACAAATAAAAATATGTCATCAAAGCAAAAAGTCTGCATTGAAACTGGACATCTTTTCCCTTCTCTTGCTGATCTACTTGAAAAATAATGTCCTAAGTCTGATTCAAGCCAGGTTTTATACAATGTTCAGATTCCTCTCAAGCACATTCTAGGTACTTTCAGTATGATTCATCTCACCTGACCTCAGATGTCTGAAGCAGAGTCACCTGCTTGTGACCTGGTTGTCTGGAACTCCTTGAAACATCAGCACAAGGAAACTGCTCTTCTAGGGGGGAGTTGTTTGAACGGTTTTGGATGTGTCCCTCAGGAGGAATTAAACCACAGGCCTGCCTGTGCCTGTTTCTCTCCATGACTAGACACATCTAGATGACGGGAACAGGCAGAAGCTACCTGGCAGGCACCTAAGCTTAGGGGAGATGAATTCGGTCTTTTTCTCCAAATTCAGCCTGGGGCAAAAGGCTGTAACCAGTTTTCTGCCAAAAAACCACAGGGCAATTTAGAAGGGGAAGAGGCAGAGCCCTTTCTTTATATCATTATGGATTATCCTTTAGACATTTCCCCACCTTCTTGGCTGATCTCTCTTTGGGATTCATGATGCAACTGGTCTACACATGACATAGCACGCAGTCCAGGGTGCTCCCACAGCTCACAGTGACCATAGTTCTGACAGCTAAAGGTAAAATACTCTTGACAGTAAGAGTACATCTTTTCCTGGTAGCTCTCCCTGACGTTCCCAGCCAGCTGAATGTCAACACGATGACTGCACTTCAGCACTGCAGAGCTTTCTGCTATTTTTAGAGCGCTGGCTAATTGTTAATGTAGACCCTTTGGAGAGCTTGCTGGTGTGATTTACTCTGCCATGCCTGCTTGCCAAACTGCAAGGCCATTCTAAATGTGTGTTTGAGCTAACTCCATAGCAACCTCCCTGTGTAGCTCAACCCTAAACAGTCTGAGGGCCGAGATGTGCAGCACCTCCAAGTAGCTACCACTGCTTGAACAAGGAGTAAGTCTCATGGACTCTGACAGATTGGAGCTTCTCTGCCCTTGCAGCGATGAGTGCTGAATGGACTTGAAGGACAGGAATGTGGCAAAACCTGATACTGCATTTTAGCCGATGATCGTTGTTTTTAAAACCCTCAGCACACTGGTGAACTCTGAGAGGGTTCCTGTAACAACATTTATCCTCTAAGTAGATAATGTTATAAAACTCAGTAACTATAAAAATACTAGTGCAGCCATTTCCCTTTGTTTGTATTTTTTCCACATGGAATGAGAGTTCATGTGTTTGTCCAAATGGCTGGAGCTACACTGATATGAGTGTTACAGCTGCAGGAACACTACAGTCTATCACTGAATGGCCACGCAGACCCTGTGTCATTTCTCTGTTTTAATGCATTTAGGAGCATAAGCTGTACTCAGAGTGGGATCTGAACATTGTACAGTGCAAACCCGTACTAGATCAAGCCAGGGACATTGCAAACAGTGGAGTGAATCCACCCATGTAAACCCTTTTAACTAACCAACACCTGGTGGCCTCTGACAAAGCCATCAGGGTCCTTCCCGCTGGAGACGGTAGGTATCCCCAGTGCCAACCTCTCCCCGTCTCTCCCAGGTGTGTGCAGTCTCCACCACCCCACTCTCCAACTTGCAGCCCTCAACTCTCAGCTCAATCTGGCAAAGGTGGATTTTCAAAGTGGTGCGTGGGAAGCAACGGAAATAAATTGCTTGACCACTGCTACTGGTCACTGTATCTCCCCATGCACCACTTCAAAAATGAACCTTGCTCTCTCTAGTGTCACTTGCGAAGTCCCCTTGCGAGGGGTAAAGGGGGACAGGTAAAATGACAGGAATGGGAATGAACTGTATCTTCAGTCTAGAGAAGTCAACAGCAGGGGGAGGTTTAGCAAAGGTTCAGGGGGTGCCGCTCGGCTACTCACCAGATTGACACACACATTGATCAGAGACCTAAGGTGAGGCAGGAAGGATATGATTGGCTGCCTCTGAAGTGTCAAACAAACCCCTTCAATCAAACTGCTGGCAGGCTCCCACTCAACCTGGCGCCTGCAATACAACAGTAGGTGCCGTTAGCCACGGGCCTCCTGCCCCCCACCAGACGCTCGCAGACACGGCGACCGACACACAGTGACGCCCACAGAGGAGACGTTTCAGACAGCAACGACGTCCAAGATGAGCACAGAGTGTGCGACAGAGGAAAGGTTTTACCCACGCAGCTCAAGGAAAGCACAGAGCCACAGAGCACACTGGGCATTGGAGAGAGACAAGGAATGGAGCAGAGGGGTCTGCACGAGCGACACGACCCCCCTCACAACAGCAGTGGTGGATGAGCGTGTGTCACTCCCTGACACTTCTCTCCGACAGAGGGTGAATGAAAGGGAGCCACCAGACACTGTCTCAGGTGTGCTGTGTGGGGAAAAGGTCTACTGGGCCATGCTCCCAACTGAGAGCGACTCCTCCATCTCTTGTGGCTTGTGGATGTTCTCACAGAAGGGAACAAATCCCTCTGTAAGCTTTGCAGTCTAGTCTGCTCTGCCAGAGTGACTCCCAGACACAGTCTGTCCTAACCATAAACTGGCCCAGCAGTGCAATCTTTACTTTCCTCATTCCCTGCCAGCACCAACGTCCTTCACTCCAGGATCCTTTCTTCCCTAACACGTTGCTTTTTCCAGAAAAACAGCTTTTAGGGCTTGTGACAGATGCTGAATGTAGCCCTTCCTAATCATAAGCAGACACATCATAGATAACATCAAAGTGGCTCACACCTTCATCTCAGGGCCTGACTCTTTGGAGCAAGTATAGTTCTCAAGCTAACACCTGACTGTGCACTTATTGGAACAGAAAGACAAGGCTTGCGTAACTTAGTAGCTCAAGACTTAACAATATCCTAGTCAAGCTCTTCAGTGGACTTCTTAGAGACACATGGGGGATCAAGGGTTCACTACGTAAGTTCTTACGCAGACCAACATACACCTCATCTTTGGCTCCCAGGGTCTGGCACCTAGCCCCATCTCTAAGAGACCTCCTGGCCCAACGATGCCTAAATGTAGTTGCTGTATGTGGTCTAATGGCTTTGCTGTCTTTGCCCTTTTGTGTACAGAAGAGCAATTTCAGCCAGGCATAGGTACAGGCATAAACAGAGTATGAAGGGAATTTTAATTTAGGAGCATTTATTCTGCTTCCATAAAGAGGAAAGATCTTCAGGAAGACCCCTAAGCTGCCTCTGAGGCAGAACAAGATATGAGCAAGAAAAAGAAGAATGAGTGAGAAGCGGGCAAGACATGGCAAAGAATCAAACAGGAAGGAGAAGCATTGAAATATCTGCCTCAAAATTCCCTACAAGGTCAGGAGTTTCTGAAAGCAGATTGTTAGCCAAAGGAAAGTGATAGATAGTGATGCCAGAAAGAAGAGATCACCTCCCTATTATTTGCTCCATGTAGGGTACACATGATTCCCAGTGGGACCTAAAGTTCTGTGTCTGAGTCCTAAATTCTTATGTTCTTTAACATCATTTGGCTTCTCAGCTGAGACTGCCAACAGTGACTGATTCAAGCAGTTGAGGACATATACCCATGAGGATGATTGAGACCAATGGCTCTTTTTACTCAGATTACTGGAAAATCCACAGAGCTGAGAGATTTTATACTACCCAGGCTGGATGTGTATCACTGGCTCCAAGGCAGGAATGCTCCATATTGAATACTTGTTAAGGTCACAAAAGCCTGTACCATAATTCTGCTGTGTGATGCACTGGGCTTTCACTAGCCACTGACTAGATGCAATTGATGCAGTTCTGTTCCCTTTACTAAGGAGCATTCAGAAGCAACTGCATAGCTCCAGACTATTTTTATCTTTACAGAGTATTCTCCTCAACTCACAGCTAAAATAAATAAAGAGGGTAGTGAGATGGTACAAATCTGAAGACATTCTGGAGAAGATAAAAGGAGATTTCTGTTCTCTCTGTAGTTCTCAATAACTGTGCATTTCTTCTCTTGCTACCAGAAGACACCACAAAAATGCCAACATAAACGCACACTTACAGAGAGAAAAACATCTGTTCATTTTCTGATACGTTATAAAGGTTCCCGCAACATGACAGTTCAAGTAGATGACATACCCACACTTCAAGGCTTGCAACACCAGAAACGGACCCCAGAGGGTTTCCATTATACCTGCTCACCTCAGAGTAGGCATCTTGTGAATTTTATTGAACATACGGTCCAATCTCTTTAAGATGAGGATAAGGGCAGGTCTCACCGCCTCAGCTGTCCAGTCGGTAATAGGCAGCATCTCCATGATGTAGCGCCGCAGGCCTCGGCTCTCCATCGTCTGTGTGTCATACGGAGCCAGTTTCAGCAGGGAATGTGCAATTTCTGCCAATCTAAACCCAAAGATTTTTAGAGGAAAATCAAACACAACCTGCATCTCTCCACATGTGCCAATGAATGAACAGATAAATCTTCAGTAGGCTTGGAAAAAGAAAAAGATACATGAGTCAAATGTGCTGCTATTTGAACTCTTACACCCGACACCACAGTTCCTGATCTGTTAAGATTCTTTGCTGGAGTCACTGTTTGTATTTACATACACATGAATGGTCTAAAGGATATTTACATTAATACTAAATGTACCAAAGGAACATCAGGAATCCCAGATTTGTGTAGCTAATGACAAAGGTCCTGGGCCGTAAGTAAAATTACAACATTGCAAATGCCTGTGAAACACTGACCTGACCTCACCTATACGTCAGTTAATGAGTGATTTGGTTTGGTGCTTGTTTTTCAGCACCACCACTTTAAGAGGTCTCACTGCAATTTCCAGGTGTTAAATTTTAAAAATCATGTGTGTCCCATAGGTTTACACAATGTGTACTTTATATGATTACCCCCAGCAGTTTTGATTTGTTTCTCCTAACACTTCTACAGACTGTGTTGCTGTTGCTTCTTCTAACCCTCCCAGATGGCCTTGCCGATGGCATTTTCTGTGTTGACTGTGAAATACCATGGCAACATCTAACTTACGCTTGCAGTTTGGCAAAGACCTACTGAAATACTTGAATATTTGCAGTAGACAAAGATGAACAATAAAGCTACATCTATTAATAAAAGGGATGGAAACCTGTATACTCCTCCTGAAACACCAATAGATTTTGTAGTGGACGATTACAGTGCAATGCTCTTCATATTGTGGGGGCTTCTTCTGAAATGCCTTCAGCTAATGGCACATATTTGTATTCTCTTTAAAATCTGCCCAGCAATACCAAGGGCATTCCTCAGATGAACCAAAAGTGCTATAGAAGTGTTTCTTTATCCAGTATTTATTTATTATTACTTTTTACAACTACTTTGTCCTACTATGAAGTAGGTCTGTTTTCTTAAACATGATTAAATTTAAATTATCATACAAGCACACTTCTTTCTGTCAATACAGTATTTGTGGCACATAATGGTATAAGAAAACTTTCTAATGCATTATGAAGGACAGTATCCATCTCATCTAACTTCAGACATCAATCTCAATTAATCTTCTATCTCTGTTCATGCAGAAGTAACCAACCTGGGAAATTCTTACCTTCCTGAAATACTGGGATAAACAGCTCGTTGGATGTACATCTCCCTTTTCATTGGGTCCCAAAAAATGTTTATGACTGTTGCAGACTAAACTAGAAATGGGTGAGATGAATTCTGCCTGGAGTAACAAGCATTTTATCTTGTTTTCTGAAGTCTCTGAGATGGCATCTGTCAGCCTCCCAAGACCATGGCTGTCACATCACATTCTGGTAAATCTGTTTTCTACTTAGAACTCAGTTTTTTTCCTACAGCAGTTAAATTCTGTCAGTGAAATTAATTTATGTAAGAATCAAGATGATGTTTGCTTTTATTTAGGGCTAACTATGATAAAGCAATTCAGACTCCAATCCTAGTAAAGCAGTTATTTCTAACACTTTCCAGGAGACATAAGAGAATCAGAGCACAATTCATTATCTTCTGCAAATCAATCCCTTAGGTTTATTGCTGTAACCTTTGACCTTTGAAAAGAATGTGGTATTTGCCAGCTACTACTGTGTCTCTACTGTCTTCTCATAAGAAAGCATCTTTTTAGAAAATATACTAATAACTAATACCAACACTAATATACTAATACTAATAACACCTTCTGTGTATATGGATTTAAGTTTGTTAAATTCATCTTTTAAGACAGGGACATAAAATAGTTTAAGAACAATTAAACTCAATTATTCTAGAATATAAAAACATGTAGAAATGGAGTTCCCACATTACTGTTAAACTGTAAATACTTCTGGGTAGTACACTAGAGCATTCTTATGTTCCATACAAATGTAACACTGGGATAAGTAAGAAGCAAGACCCTTACTTTGCACTAAATAAAGTTCATTCATCAGACACACATTCCTCACTCCCACTGAAATCATAAAAAACCCCAACATGTCTAACCAAGAACCTAATCTGTCCTGAGAATCTCATCTTTGTTTCTAACATAAGATTAAAGTTCTTATCTCAGGCTTGGAGTCATGGAGTTTGTAATGCAGCTAAACACCTATTATTTTCTGGGGCTTTTGTCCCTTGGGTAGAAGGTAAAGGTGGCACTGCAAAAGCAGTCATGTCTGTCAGGTTTTCAGTCTGTTTGCAGCCATAAGAATGACATGAATCTGTGGAAACAGATCTCTTATTTAAAACTACCCTCTAAATTATTAAACATTTGCCAGAAGGGGGAAACAGGCAACACTCAATTCATATGCAAACACACAAACCAAACAAAAACCACCTCCCGACTCCCACAGGAATTTGGCACATTTGTTAAACAAGACCTAAATTAACGTCAAACACAATTTTGTGTTCTGTAGAGACAGCATGAATCCAAAGATCTCTAACTGACAGAATCTGCCAGCTAAGGGGCTTTGCCATTTTTTCAGAGCATGTATGTAAAAGGTAGAAGAGCTATCAGAGAGTTTTTCTTGGTCCAAGTGCAGGAAGAGCTAGTTCAGTGCATTGCTAGGATCTGTCACCCTTCATCTTCCTTTACAGAATATTCCTGAGGAAAAAAGTATAGCACTAGGTGGAACAATTCACAGCTAGAATGGCCTCTTGGGGTTCAAGGAGCAAGGTAAATTACTGTTAAGGTGATTCTGATTCACTTTTGAGGCCAGTTCCAAACAGTTTAAGATATCTTTGCTGTCTTTCCTATTTACTTTAAAACTCTATTGAGCATTAAAAAATGCCTCTTGGTATTTAGCTATTCTGTATTCAAAGAATGATCTTGAAGTATTTCTCTATCTCATACAAGAATTCAGATAGCTGTCTCCCTGTATCCCCCCACCAAGGGATACACTAGGACCACCTCATACTTATCCCAGTTTTCCTTCCAAGCAGTGCCAGTCAGAACAGTGCTAATTGTGTCTCAAAGAGTATCTGTGCTGTCTTCATTGAGACACCTCTTACCATGAAACAACTCTAATGAGTTTGTTTCCTGAGGGGATACTATGTGAGAAAGGGGTTTCCCTTGAAAATGAATGAAAAACTGACAAGAGAATCTGGTCTATTCCCTCCTCTCCTAGTGTTTTTTTTGTCTTTCAGGTCTGGACAAACTTCTCAGTAGCAACTTACGCTGTTTTGTGTTTACCATGAACAGCAAACAGAGAAGAGAATCAGGTCCAATGTGCTTAAAGGCCCTACCCTCAACTTCTTCTAGGTCAGCACCATGTGCAGCAGTTTGCAGTGAGCATCCAGGCAGCAAGCTGGGCTTGGTGCTGTACCTTAACAAAAGACTTGTGCACCTGCTGTGTCACACACTGAGGTGGTGGTCCTGTAAATGCCCTCTGCTTGTATTATAGGCATTTATGCATGTTCAGTGGTTGCTCTGCTTTTCTTGCTTATTAGCAGCTGGTTCTGATGCACAGTATCACAGGAGAGGAAAAAGGCCATATTTGGCCAGCTAGGCAGCTTCCCAACCCCTTACCCTGCAGAGGAAGCCTTATCTCCTCTGCTCCTCACTGCAACTTACTCTGATGGGCTTTCACAGAGCTACTTCATCCACTGGAGATGGAGGTCTGAATGAGTCCAGAGGAGAGCATATGAAACCTTCTTTATACATAAGCAGTATCAGGTACAATCTAAGGAACATCCTAAACAAGCTCTGCATGTTTCGGACAGCAACACACAACTGCACTACCAAAAAATAATCCCATCTGCTATCATGAAAAATTAAGAGCTAAAAGAAAGGAATCCCCCTGAAATGGATAAGTAAAAGCAGAATGCCTTTGGAATACCTCATGTGGGACTTCACATCCAGCAGCTCCAGAGAAGTCACTCGGGGCTCACCAGCCAGATTCTGCAGAATCTTCAGCCTCGGACCACAGTGCTTGTAAAACTCTGTGCAGATATTCAGCAATGACTCCCGTGGTCTCCTGAACTCCTCTCTGGCAATTCGTTCATCCAGCTCCTCTCGGGGAAGGCCCTGCCCCTCCTCCAGTAAGTGAAGGTTCTCCCTGTGGGATTAAAATAAGAAAAATAGGAAGTGTCATACGCAGTGGAACAGCAGGGATAGAATATAACCACCTCTCCAACTTGTCTTTGCAACAGATGCTTTCCACTGCAATTGTAAAGAAAGATAGTTGCATCTGCAATTAAAAAAAAAAAGGGAAATTATAATCTGCAAAGTCTTATCAGAACATGAATAATTTCTATGTGAACTATCCTTTGATTCCCTCCCCTGAAAAAAGGCCACCTGTCACAGCACCAGTGGGTACACCCCAGTGAACCTGTAAGCTGCTGGGGAACAGTTCATCACATGTCAGGAAAGATTGGGTAGAGATTTTACTGTACCTGATAAAGTGTAGTTTGGCTCCCTGTTCTGGGTACCTGGAGAAACAGAAACAGTGCAGTTGTAAAAAGCAACTTAAAAGTGCCTAGAACTGTGCCTTTCTGAAAGAAGGTGACACTGTTCTAGCCCAGAGGTGTACTCGCCATGGGCAGGATGGTATCTTGAGTCACTGGAACAATGACTACACATAGTTAGTGACCATATTGAATAGCCTTTACCTCCCAGCCAGCAGCAAACAACAGATTTCTATAGTTATTGCCTTGTTATGAAAGGAAAAATTCATGCTTAAAAACCATAACCCTCTTTCAAGCAATTTCTCTTCCTGATTTTCACCCCAGTGCTCAGTCTGTTTCCTGAAGCCAGAGCTCACCTAGTGGAAAGAATACCTCAGCATGGTTTTTTTGTTTCGTTTTACTGTCATTTTCTATTGCCACTTCTTGTTGAGAAAGCACTAACCCACTCTGAAGCATTTGGCTAACCCGTCCAAGGCTGGAATAGTGATCATTCTACCATCATGAGGCTCCTGCTATTGCTAGCAGATGTCTGCTGCAGTGATAACATAACAGAAAAAACAAGGGCAGGAGACCTGGAGCAGTACAAAAATATTTTGGATCAGAGACTGAACATTTGATAATCAGAAAGATCTAGAAACATTAACCAAGATGTCTGAGTCACACAGCATCAGGAGTCTTTACACTGCCTGTCAGCAGATACATATTAACTGCTCTCCAAAATCAGCAGACAAATAATAATGCTCTGCTTTCCATTAAGCCTTACTTTCTTAGACTGGGCAGTCTCACAGTGGAAGCAAGTGGCATATATCTACTTCAGACTTGAGCATGAAGGGGTTCATCTGCTTCTCAGATCCATGGTTGAAAGTCAAAGCTGTGTTTCATCCATGCTTGAACTGGTCTGATTCCAGGAGTTACCAACCAAGATGTGTACACTACATATCTATAAATTGACATAATAGCCCTTTGATGAAGGGACAATTCCCTTCCCAGGTCAGTGCAGATGTTCAGATTTGAAGCACAATAAGGCATAACCTGGCCAGGAGAAGGCCTGGATGCCCAGAAGAGTAAAGAGCACCACAAAGAAAACCTTCATAATCCCAAATGCTTGCGGGTGGATTTTGTAACAAGATTTCTTAAGCTCTTGCTCTATGAGTAAATTGTCCAGTGGCCCTGTGTAATCTGCACCAGCATAACTGGAATGACCAATATGACCAAGGAACAGTATTAGTCACCTAGTGCCTTCTTCTTCCTTATTTCCTTCTTCCATGTCAAGCTTTTTGTGGTGGTGTTTTGGGTTTTTTTTAAGAAGAACAAAAATATTCCCAGTCATTCTTCCCTTTCTCTCAAATTCTCTGTAACCGACTCCTTTGCTCTCTGTAACTGTAAAAACCCCCAGACCAACGTGGAGGCAAAGATGATAGAAAGAGACTGTGAGAAAAGGAAAAGGAAACAGGAAAGAGAAGAAAACTAGAGGAGGTGCCAGTCTCTGCAAACATGCAGTTTGAGCTCATACCCTGTTCGGTTTCTCAGAACAAGCGCAGAAGGGTCAGACCCTTTTGCTATCCAGGTGTGCTCTGCCCTGTGGTCACTTTGGCAGTGGACTCAGAAGTAATCAAAGCAGAGAACTGAGGGACACAGTCACTTTGTTAGTGTACTTCTAGAGTGTGAGAAGGGGAATAAAGAAAAAGACATTTAGAATGGGTGTCCTCTGTTTTGATATCCTGGTCTTCCATTTAGTTACATCGTTATAAACTAGAAATTCTAGTCTTGAGGATTTTGGTTATTGTCAGAAATGCAGTCCTGGGCTATGTGTTCTTATCTGTTTCCTCTCATAGTGCCTAGAGCACTTCCTCAGACAGCTGAGGACGTGGCTCCAAGCACTCTGAGCAGTGAGGTATTACCTTACTCAAAAAAAACCCCCAAACAGCTGTTCAGGGAAATGTGAAAAAGAAAAGCCCACTGACTCACCTGGTGTTCACACCTGCTGACATGGTGTGGTTTGCTGTTGTGGTCCCTTTATGGCCTTGGTCACATCGACTCATCTGTGGGGCTGTCATAGGCCTGGCAAAGGGAAGGTGAATAGCATAGTAAAGACTAAATCTAAACAGTGCACTGAAATTCTGCGTGTGATCTGGTGAAATCTGGCACTAATTTTACCATCTCTAAAACTCAACCATTATTCAAGCTAAGCTGCATATGGTGGCCTTTTATGCATTCCCTCTCCCCATACTGACAGACCTTTGAACCACGTGGGTTACCTGGTGAGAACTTCTACACTGTACAAGAGGGCCTGCAAAGAGGTGGCAAGGGCAGCCATAGCAGCAATCTCCTCCCGGGCTGCTGTCACAGTCTCCGCTTGAGAGGTTTGTCGCTTCAGTTTCTGCAAGTAACAGGGAACCAGTGCTTCCAAGACCATCAGCATCTGGAGGCTGGAAAAATCATCAATACTTGGGATGTTTTATTTTGTCAGTTCTGAAACTCACATCAGGTAGAGGCTTGAGTTCCTATCTGAAGATGCCTAGATCTGTCACTAGCCTTGTGATTTCATTGCTTCTCAGTAGATAAGCAGTCCTGGGCCAAAGAAACTCTTGGATCAGTGGCTTCAGGGGGAAAATTAACTGATGCATAAAAAACCCAATAATAAATCCAACCTGAATTTCTGGGTATCTTCTGAATATGTCATCCATTGCAGACATTCATTTTCCTTTCCAAAGACTCCTTTTTACCCTGGTTCCCTCTTGGAAACTAACCATTTTGCTCTAGCAGATATTACATCCCCTCTCTCTGTATCTTCCTGTTCTTTCCAGCTGCCTGTTTCTCCCCCTTCAGTTCCCTCTCCATGGCTTCTCTGACAACAGAAACCTGCAGGACACAGTGTGATTCCCACTTGGAAATGCAGCTTAGGTGTTGCTGCTCAGGCTGCTATCCAGCTTAGTGCTAGCAGGATTTGGAGCTGGTGCCCTAGGAAAGCTACCAACAGGCAGAGGTTGGCCTCATGGAGAAGCCATGTGCTTGGAATGCTTTTCCCTATCCATTTGTCAGCCTTGCTTTCACATGCCATGTGCAGCTTTGATGCACAAACCAAGAAAACAGATTAGCACCTTCTGAATGATTCAGGAGCATAGGCAACCACTGTCACACACAGCTTGATGGCTTCACTGATGGAAAAGGTCAAGTCTTCATTCCCATAGCAGAAGTCTGAGGGAGTAAAGCAGTATGAGAAGACTATCACACAAACATACTGAATATAAAAGAAGCCAGCACACTTCTTTTTCCACCCTTAATTGCTTGCTTCTCATGTTAACAGTCCCAAATAGGCCCTTGATTTTTGACAAAATCTGTCCAAAGGAAACATATACTGTGCTCCCACTTGCACCCTGCCATCCAAAGACTCAAGAGATGAGAAACAGTTCCCAGTAAGTCAAATGATTGCTGAGCATAAGACCTACAGCTGCCTCTGGAGTCCTGTTTCAAACATCACGCATCACAAGCAAAATCTTAAGCTCATACATGACAAGAACACTTGTCAACTTAATGACAATTTTTATGCTACCTCTGCTTTTTCCTAGATGTTTCCACCACACTAAAAATGACACTGATATACCACCGATGGCAGAAGATGGTTTTAATTCTAAAAAATCAAGCCCATTCTCTACTGGTAGCCACATGGACACCAGTACAAAAGTAAGTCTGGTTTGCTAGTCACAGAATCACAGAATGTTAGGGGTTGGAAGGGACCTCTGGAGATCATCAAGTCCAACCCCCCTGCCAGAGCAGGACCATAAAGTGATTTGAGAAAAAGTTTTCAACAGCATTTAAGTCCCATACTACAAATATTACTGTTTGGGATAATTAGCGTCAGGCACCAAGAAACTGAAGTATCTAAAGAATAATATTTGTAATACAACTACAGTCCCGTTTTCAGAAGTGACTTTGGTATATAGGAGCCCAAGTCAAAGTTAAGGTCCCAAAGCATGTAGGTCACATTGAACAATGGAACTTGGAAGTCAGATGCTTTAGATAATTCTGATTTTTGTATGGAAAATACCAGGCACACAACAGTCCACAGTCTCACACTTGGGAATTTCCAGAGATTCCTTTGAATAACCCTCCATAGAAAACCCAAAAATTTTATATAAATGTTTACTACAATCCCCAAAGAGGAAGAAAAATCTTCCATTTCTGTACCATTTTATATTATAACTTGTGATATAATTGTGCAGCATGAGAAAATCCCAGTATATAACAAAGCTTTAAGGCTAGACAGGCTTCACAGTTCATCAAAGCAGGAATTATTTAAGGGAAGTGCAAATTTGGAAGATAAGTTGAAGATCCTCATAAAACTCAGCAAAAATTACTCCCCTGCGAATCGCGAAGCAGCTGAATTCTTGAACGCTGCATTGCATGGAAAACTATCAAGAGACACAGTGTCCCAGACACATCATACAACTGTACATATTCTGCTTTGTGATAAATCAACACCCCCCCACCAGAACTCAGCACTGTTGAATGTCTGAGTGGCATCCATCATTTACTAGTCATAGTCTGCCCACGGGAGAGGATGCTTTTGTTTCCTGCCCACATGGAGCAGAGGAGAGGATGACACTGACCTTGTCAGCATGATACAATTTATTAGGCATCTTTATTCTTCACCCACACATGATAAAATTCAAAATGCCAGGGGCTAGTCTCAGACTAGTGGGCTCAATGCAGAAAAAGTAGCTTTGGAATAAAATAAGTTAATAATCCCCCTCCTGCAGAAAATATGAAAAGGATGGTGGTGATAAAGCCAACCTAAAAGCCTAATGAATCATCAGAAACAGATACGACTGCATTCTGGAAGAAGAAAAGGGCCCTGCACAAATCATGCTGCATCAAATGCACATTGAATCAATAAACAACAAACCAGGATTACTGAATAAAAGGTGCTTTGCTGTTACCTAATGATTTGAGAGGCTTTTCTGCTTTCACCAGCTCCAAGATGTCCAAAATGTCTGGAGTATCTCCCTCTAGAGACTGCAGCAGGTCAAACAGGCACTGAGCTGACACTCCTTTGCTGGTTCCATTGTTTGTAGCATCCTGTTTCAACAAAAGACATTCATGGCTTATTTTCTGAGGGCCTGTCTGCATCCCAGGAATCTTTACCTGGAGGTGTGGGCAACTTTTTTTTCGACAAGGGGCCCTCACGGAGTTCAAGAGCTTGCTTCTATCAAACAAGTCTTGCCTGACGCAAAGGATTGATGCTACAGTGGAAGCATGATCTGGGAACTGCACGCAGCTTTACTTCCCAGAAAGAGCAGATCTCTGCTGCTCTGTGAAGGAGAAAGATGTGTGTGCTTACAGTGTATGTGCTGTTAGATTTGGCAGTCCCACTTCAAATTAAAATTCCATTAACTTGTTTTAACTCACTAACGTGTTAAAAAGTAATTAGTGTATATTTCAAAACATGGTTAATCCAGTCTCATTGTCATGTGTACTAAAACTTGGCAGTAAGCTTTTAGTTCCTGTTGCTGGATTCTAAGAAAGGATTTGCACTTAAAGAGTTACAAATCATTATTGTCCTTTTATAACTTATTAATACATGGAAATTTAAAGTGAAACCACACTTACTACCCTGGATAACTGTGGCCCATTATCTCAGCATCCTGCTCAATCCACTGGTGAGCAGCAGCAGGCAGAAATAAGTTCATGAAATGGATCAAGTGCAGAAGGCACATGTTCAGTGAGCACCATGCTGCTGCTCCAGCTGTTTTCTCTGTGTGATCTCTGACAGGGCTGGCTGCACACATGGGCTTCCCCACGCTGAGGGGGTGGTTTGTACTCACGGGGAACTCCAGGAGAGGGGCCACGCTGGCAAAGAGCTGCAGAATGAAGGGCTTGCGATGCAGAACATAGAACTGGTGGCACGCAAACTCCATCGCTTGGCGTAGCTGAGGGTTGCTCTCATAGTCAGCATATACCTGAGCAAATGAGAAAGGATGTGGAAGACCTACTCCAGAGGAAGAGCTCTTCATCTCCTGAGCCCAGACTGAATCAACTACAGCCCGATCATTCCTGATGTTTGCCTAATGTATTTTCAAAGGTGGACACACAATCGCTCTCCCTGGCTATGCACTTCAGGGACAAAGTATCCTTAGAAAAAAGTTGTGCTTGTCATGCTTAGACCTTCTTTGTCACAGCTTTTGCCCATTATTTTTTCTCCTATGTATCAGAGGTAGATACTTCCCTCTCCTTCCTAGAAGCACTTTACTTGTTTGAAGCCAGTTAGTGCTTTCTTCCTCAATCATCATTTTTTTCAGTTAATCAAATCCCAGGTCTTCCAGTCCTTTCTCACATGACATGCTTTCTAGATGTACATCCCTGTTCCAGCCTGCAGTTGCTTCAGTTAACTGATGGGTTTTGTGCAGCGCTCACAGCTGGACAGAGCCAGCGCCTCAAGTCAGGAGAGCTGCTGACTGAAGCACCAGAATTATTCCATGTTTCTTTCACAAGACACAAATCTGTATAGTTACCACAGAATGATATTTCTGATATTTTCTTTTTCTTTTTTATCCTCCAACAGAAGGACACTGTTGATTCATGTTTAGCTTCATATCTGTAACAACTCCAATATTCTGTCCTGCAGAAGTGCTATCGAATCAGCTACTTTCCTTTACATATTTAGGTGGCTGATTTTTCATAAGTGAGGGCCTACACTTGTCCAATCTGATCAAAATAATATGCTCTGGATTTTTATTCCCTTCCTTTTTTGAGACTGCATCTCGCGTGTGTCAAGATAATTTAACTCCTAGCCTGTCCTCCAACACACTGACTGTTCCACCCACTTTTAAGATATTTTAAGGTTTTTAGGGTGGCATTTCCTTCAGGGCTGGCCACTGAACCATGTAGCTAATGTGTTGCCAAAGATGTGGGATTTTTTCTCAGTTATGTAAACAGTATAAACTGCTAAGAACAACCTCACTATGCTTCCTCCTTCTGTCCATTTCAATTGCCCGTCTGCACTTCTCTGCTGGTACAAGTCTGTAGGAGGTTTGAGGTGGGGTAGGCAGGATTTTCATGCTCTTTGCTGGCAACAGCTAATGCTGAGATTTTACTGTACTGCAAAAGTCACGTTACTGCACGTGGCACTTGAAGATTTCTAAAAAATTGTTAGCTTGCAAGAATAAAGGAATAAACCCATGCACTGCACACCTAGATCCAATACACACTTACCTAACCATGCAAGGCATGATATTGGAGCTTTCAGTTACTAAAGAGTTTGTTTGCATAGCTAAGTTCATCACTGGGCCTAATTATTGTGCTTTGTTAGCTATGTTAAAATGAATATACAGAGGGATGTCACATGGTCATTGCTGCTTTTACAGACACAAGGTTTTTTTCTGTATTTGCATTATAAAACAAAATTTCTATTTAGATATGGTCTTCAAGCCCTGTAGAAATAATCTTTGTCTGTAAAAGAACTATTCATTTACCTAACATAAAGATGAAAAGAAAATGTAGGTGTTTACTCAAGAAGAAAAGGAATGTGGTGTCCAGAATGCTGATTTAGACCATCCCACCCTGATCTGTTGCCCTCTTGGGACCCCCAAAATCTGTGATCTCACCAGGACTCAGCAGCTTAAAGTTTTCCCATTAGCAGTCTCCATTAACATTAACTATAACAAAGTGCTCACTTGGAAGCCTTCCCTTGTATTGTTTCTGGAGATGGCTCACCTGCAACATGCTGGGGAGGACCCACTGGTACCCGCTGAGGGAGAAGAGGTGGTTAAAGTGCACAGCAGTGTTGATGACGGTGGCAGCGTACTGCCTCAACAAGGCACTGTCCTCAGGGTGCAGGATCAGGGCACCGTTGAAGACGTTCAAGAACAGCATGATCTCATCCCCCCAGGGGAACTCGCTGGGCATGCCAAGGAACATCTCCTCCAGCAGCTTAATCCACAAGCTTTTCTGAAGAGTGTCCAGACCAAAGAGTTCCTTCCCAGCTGTGGGGGAGAAGAGGCAACAACAATCAACTATGTCCACTACAGCCAGCCTCACAACATTCCCAGAGGCCAAAGGCCTTTCCAAAGAACCATCCCACAACATTGACGATTGTTCTGCCTTTTTATTTCACTTCCAGTACTTCTGGAAATGCTCACAGGTCTCAAGCAAACCTTGACTGAAAGCAACACACATGAAGACAAAGAATGATGAATATCACACAGCTCATTAAATCTGCTTCCCACTGGTTGGAAATTCTCCTCTTAAAAGCAAAAGCAGATCTGAGCTTGTACATGCGTCATCTGCCTCACACAACCTGAATGGCTGTGTGGATTTATGCTGAATTTTTATCCTTTGGTGTCCCACACATTGCAAACATTGATGCAGAGTTACAGTAACGCTCCTGAAAACAAGTGCCTTTAGGCCTGTTACAGAATGTGCCAGTGCCTACCATCCTGCAACAGTGGCCTGCTTAATCCTCAAATCAGGCTGGAAACTCTACTTGACTTCCAGAGCAAATTTTCTAAAAAGAGGGCTGTTTCTATATCCCTGCTGCAGAATTTGCCCAATTTTCACTTGAAGTCCATTGCTTCCCCAGAGTGGATGGCAAAGGAGTCTGAGCAATCCTTTTTAGGTGCGGTTATGCTACTGGACACAGTATTCCAGCTGTAGTCCCATGCATAATTTTAATACATAATTGTAACTTATTCTGATTTGGGCCCCAAAAAAGTAGCTTTGTCTGGAAACCTCTAACAGCAAAGCCTGTGGTGGTTGCAAACCAACAGCTATGTATCGTTTTCCCTAGGAAGAGCTTTCAGTAATGCCACAAGCCTGTGTGTTTCTACAGCAAATGAAGCCTGCATATTTCTAAGGCAGGTGAAGTGCCTCACAGAAACCTTCTGGGCCCTGAACAACCACCAGAGAAAGCTATCAAAAGGCCATACCTTGAGGATCACTGAAGAGTGAGAACTCGGCATCAATGGCACTTCGGGGAAATGAAGGCAAGCGGAGGAGGTCCTCCTGGAGCATAGAGACATGGGACTGCTTGTGAGCAGTGGGGATTTTCTGTGTCAGTGATATGAGGAACAACACCCGCCCCACCTCCTCCAGCTTGCGGGTGAACACCTGAGAGAGAAAAAGAAGCACAGCTCAGAATCTGTCTGACCGAAAAGTTCTTTACAATGTCTGTGCACTTTTCTAGGTTAGCTTCCATGGCTTTCTCTGAAGGGAGGGATGCTGCACTCACAGCCAAGAGGAGCCTGTTGACATTCACAGCTGCACCCTTTTGCTGGAGTGTGTGAGACCTCTGTTCTTCAGCCCAGGATCATGTTTGTAAAAAGTTTTAATGACACCTTCTAGTTCAGTCTTGTGGAGGTCCCTGAGTGGTTGTCAAGCACCATGCAATTGTGCCATGTGGTCCTTCATAGATTAATGTAAGCTTTGCCAGCTTTATTACTGCTACTTTACACCACCTGGGAAACCAAGTTCCCTTCTACCAACCTCCTTTGAACTTCTGACTGACAGGACTAGTCAGACTAGCTATTTAATTTTGATGCTAAAAGTAACCATGAGGCAGAGTAACGCTCAGTAGTAGAAGCAACTGTCTTTGGAAACAGTTTTGAGACAGCTCTTAGCTACTGGGTTGAAGCCAAAACTCGAAGCATGTGGCCTAACATGTGACAACGCTCAGCTTCATACATCCTGCAGTTGCTATGACCTTGCTCTGAAGTGCACTCAGCTTAGAATTGGGTTCTCAATCAATCAATCACCAGTAAAGAAAGTACTTTTCCATGGACTGTTGCTCTGTGGATAGACTCTACACAGTGCTGTTCTCTTTGCTGAAGCTGGGTGTTGTCCAGCAACTTCTTGCATGACTACAGAGAAGCTGGTAGATTCTTGATTTAAGTTTTACCTTAGAAATATTTTAGCCTCTAAGTATTCTAAATAGAAAAAAGTGGAATGAGAAATAATGCCCTGACAAAACTGGGCAGGCTGTTTGAATCTTTTTGGGTCATGTAGGGTATGTCAAACTCATTTGTTTGATATGTGGGACACATCTCCTAGAACTAGAGTTAGAACAATTTCTGTCAGAGAAGCAACCAAAATGATCCCTAGTAATTTCAGATTTTTATAGGCTTTCTACCAACAGATGCAGCCTATGATATATTTCCCTATTCTGTACTATACACATATGAGATGGCATTAACTATATACTCCATTATTTTAGCTGCTAGTTCCTCTTAGTCAGCTTTTTATAACCACTTCTGATGATATATTCCTGCCCCTGCACTCACATTGCTAGGAACACAACTACAGTAGCTGTTTTTTGGCTAGAATACTACAACTGTTAATACCAAACTCATACTGTTCAACCACAGCCCCTCCCACTTTTTAAATTTCCTGCTTATTATAATCATTTGCAGATACAGCTAGAGCAACTTTTCCCTAAACACTCAACTCTCTGCTACTGAGACAACTTTGCTTTTGTGGCAAGCAGAGCATGCAGCTTCTACAGGTAGAATGGTCTCAATACCATTGTCTTGCTGTCTGAAGAAATGATACTTTTAGGGGTCTGCAGCACATTAAAGGCACTGCCCTGTCACTTCAGTTAGGGTTTGGTTGCTAAGGAAGTGCTCCTGGGAGCTGCAGAACATTAGCAGGATCAGACAGATGAGGCTGGAAGATAGGAGAGTGCTCTTCTGAGGGCAGATATTCCCCTGATGAAACAATTACTACTGCTGTGCCTCCAGGAATAGCTATGGTAAAAGACTAGCATCTGAGAGCAGTAAGAGGACAGAGAGGAAGGTAGAACAGATAATTCCTGCTCCACAGCCAGAGATCATGTTAAAGAAAGGAATAAGCAACTTTTGAAGCTAAGGTAAATTAAGCTCTTCTGGCCAAGTGTAAGAGAATGGACAATGATCTGTCTAGAAGATGATGGCTGGAGAGAGCAGGAAGGAGTTCACATTGCATTCTTTGACTCTTCTTAAATTAATATCCACCTGTCCAATGTCACTAGGGCAGATTTCATGCCAGTTTCTAATTCTCCAGCAAAGCTTTCTATCTGCATGCTGCCTGAGTGAAAGGAAAAGAAAGGTTTATTTACAGGATTTGTTTCTGGGTAGAGGTGTTCGGTAACAGTAAGATACCTGCTTCTGAATGAGCTCTTGACCCTTTTCTGGATGCATCTGCACCAGGTTGAGCTGGGGAGAAACTGATCTCCGGAAAGGATAAATGTCACGGACATAGGTCTGCCAGGAAAGGAAACAAGTGTATTTTAGACAAACATAATCATAACACCTTCACTCAACAGAACTGAATAAAAGGCCCTTCTAGCTCTTTCTAAAGCTTTCGGGTAGGGACTTTAAGTGTCAGGCATTGTGGAAGAGCAAAAACAGAAGACAAATGTGCTAATTTCTAAGAAAGCTAGACATTATTGACTTAAGAGCAAAGGACTCCACTTCTGCCTCTTCCCTCTTTTGTCAAACTCCAATCTTGCACCACACACAACTGAACACCCAAGGTGTGGTGCCCACAGGACAGAATTCTGTCTATATATGGGCTGCTTGTTCTCCTTTAGATAACCCCGACATTTAAAAAGGCACAGGATGGAAAGGACAAAGTCATCTGAACCTGACCTTTGCCTTACCTTGTTGTAATGAATAAGATTCCATCGCTTATCCATTAAAAAGTAATGAGAAGACTGCGTTTCAGGTATGTTAAAAAACTCCAAACACTCCTGAAAGGAAAGAAGGAAAAACATCCTGTCACTTATTAGCTATCTTGAACAAAGACCACAACATCCAAAAGTAGAATATCCAGCTAATCATGTATAAAGATGAAAACCTGCATGCCTCAGGCCAGCACACTGTTCTAGCATTAATTCTTAATTTCTTTCTTTAATCATAAAGTATGTGAACATGTTTGTGATAATCAAGGTATGCTGGTATCACAGTCCTGAAGACTGATGTAACTTATTTTGATGTCTTCATATCGCTCTTATTTGTCTGGTTATATAAAGCCACAGTGGTATTGCAGCTTCCATTTCCATACTAGACATTTTTCAAGCATTAGTGATAGGTGATGTACAGAGACACCAAAGTTCTGATCATTCAAAGCACTGAGATGTGTGACTCCCATCAAATTTAACATAGTTGGGTAAACTGAAGACTTTTACAAATCTTTTTCCTATATGGCACAGTTAAGGCCATCTAAGAAATCTTTGGCAGAAGGGAGAACTGACCTCACATCTCCTAGATCCCAAAATATCATTGTGGCTACCAAACCATCATTTCCATTCTGATCTTGATCATTCAGTTTAGCTTTTAGTGTTGATAAAAGTAAACATTTAAATAATTTATCTATTTATCCAAAGGATAGTATATAGCAAATACCCAACAAGCTGCAGTGTCTTCAAGTGTAGCTGAATTCGTGGGGCTGTCAGTGAGGTCAGGGCATTTCTATTATCCTTTAGCATGGGATCCTGTTTCTTACAAGCAATGTCTCCTCACAGGGAGACAGAAATGCCTGTCAGCAAAACTTCCCTCCCTGACACCGAAACAGGATGACCAGGCAGTATGTATTGCTGGCATACAGGTATGGCAGGTAAATGTACTATTAAGCAGTTTGTCTGGTTCAGAAACTCACTCCTACCTTCAGAAGAGCCTCAAACTGTGTATCCTCATGGACTGGTAACTGAGTTGGGATGTCACACTCATTCTGTCCATGCACGACAAGGGTTTTTGTGCCTAAAAGAAGAAAAACAGTTGCATTCTCTCTGGCCTCTTTAATTAGCTCCATTTTAAAAGACTGCCCATGGAGAAAAGGTGATAGTCAAAATTCATTCCTGGGCAGGCAGACAATGCCAGTCCTGTCTGGAATCCGTTATGTAACATTAATATAGTCTCACACTTCCACAGCTAATGAGGAATCAATCTGTTCCTAGAGGATGAGCTGGCTTTAGCAGCAACTGTCACTCTGAGCAAGGAACAAACCTAAAGGGACAAATCTGGTTTTCAACAAGATATCTCTTGCTTGACTTATGGAAGTGGAAGCTCTTCCTGGGCTCTCTCAAGACTGAAATGAGAGGTTGCATCAAATCAAAGTGAGTCTGAATAGTACAGTCTTACAGTGATTGTCCTGCCAGCCTTTCACAGCCCAACTGGCACAAAGCTCTGGGTTGAAAAGACTGTTCTAATTCACAGTCTGTTTACTTCATTTAGAGCTCTTAAAGTGGGTCTCTGAATCCCTGGGAAATAGAGGTAGAATTTACTGACTGAATCCTCAACTCAGGTAAAGCTGGCTTAGAATATGCAACCATTTGTCACAGGTCTTTTTCTGATCAGTTCTGATGGATCTCCATTTTGGTAGAGTGGGTCATGAACTTGGAAGTGAGAGAGGTTTAAAGACTCATTTCTTATACCTGGCATTGAGGCAGTCACCAGCAGCTTCACTTCACATTGTTCCTTCTTCATAGTCTGTTTGAGATCCTTGAAGAAAAGTCCTTCTACATAACCCACCACTTCCCAAAGGAAGGTAAGTGTGGCAGAAATGGCATCCATGCCCCACTCACATGGAGTGCGGACAAAATACATGATCAGTCCCACCTGCAGACAATAAGCAAGAGGAATACCAGGTTGCACACAAACACTTTTAACTGTGCAGAACACTATATAAACACAGAACTGTTCTACCTTTCTTCACTCAGAGGGATAACTCATTAAATTTACATACCCAAGATTTATACATACTACAGAACAATCTGCCTGTACTATTCTTCCCTTTTCTGGAGAGGATGAGGGCTGAGGGCAAAATATACTATTGCAACCCAGCCTTAAAAGCCATTGTAGTTGAGGAAAAGGGAGAACCTCTGCAGTAAGAGACTTCCTATGCCTTCTGCTCTGGTGTTCTGCCACATAGACAACTCACAAACAACAGTGGGCTCCTGGAGTAGCATAATATCTTGTCCTAACTGCAGGAAATGCATTTTTCACAGGCTTGAAAGGACCTGCTAGATTTGCTCCAATAGGACTGTCCAAGAGCAAAGCACTTCCTGAGTCAAAATTAAGTAAAATAATTCAAGGTTTCTGGTGCTAGGATCCTTCTATTAGCGTACAACTCATTGTCTGTGGTCCAATTTAAAAAATCATGCCAGGTTGCTTAGGGGCTCAATAAAAAGTTAAATGTTCCTTTTCCTCTCCCCAGAAGGACTGAGAGGCTGGTGTAAGCCTGGGGACTTGCACCCACAGCCAGAAGCAGATATGAGCTATACAGGAAAAGTTAAAAGCATTTATTTCCTTGCAGATTGTGACGTTAACTTTTGAGGACACATGAAGGCAGAGGCAAGATTCTGGGCTGCACAGTGGACCCAGTGATCTACTTACCAAGTAGTTAAAGAGGATATGAGATGTCTGGGCAGGGAAGTCTCCAATGTTCAACAAAAGCTTCCTTAACATATACATCAGCTCATCCTGGAAGAAGAGCAAATGTTTTTAGTTTCCATCACAAAATGGAGAATTAATTTCTCCCTTTCATCCTATTTGGCTTTGTTTCTTCCCATTTTTCCAAACTCCCCTGGTCAGATCTGTCTCTCAGTGCATGAAGTAGAACTATATGTTTGTGCCTGCTCCCACATTTCCCAAATTAAGGCCCAGGGCACAGCCCAGGGCACGTCTTTCTTTTTTATCTCAGAGAGGCCAATACCTCCTAAGCTAGTATCATGGGCATGACTATGCATAGCAAAACCCATGACAATGACACATCTGCTGAAAGCTTCTGAGGAAATCCACCTGTTCTCTGTGTTCTGTACTCATGGTTGTAGTAGGCCTATGAAGAGATGGTAACAACAGCAGGCTATGATAGCTCTGAGGCCTCTGAGGCTGGACAGTGCATAGCTTCCTTCTCAAAGATACTTAACAAACACAAGTGACCCTCTGAACTTAAACAGAAGCTTTGGGGACTATGGCTGAGAAGTCTCAGTAATACTGAGGTCACCAAGACACAATTACTCAAGGAACCAAAAATCAGCCCTTTCTGGCTTTTCTCAAGGTTTAATATTCATTCTGTAGTTGGTGGCTTAGGAGATGAGGAGAATAATATTGTTATTATACACTAAGTATGCAGATGAGAAGGTGGTATGGAGAGCCTCCCTGCCTTTCGTCCAGTCAGAACTGGGATGCACTGCTTCCATACAGCTTAGCCATGGCTAGGAAGCAGTCTAATAAACCAGGGAGACTAGGCTACCCCATCTTTCAGAGAAAGCTGAACAGTGTGGCATGGGTGGAGGCAATATTGTCTATGCCAGATAGAAAGGTCTGTGCTTTGCTAAGCAGCTGTTCACAGCTTGGCTTAGAACAAGTCAGACCCTTAGTGGTTTTAAATAAGCTTTGTTCTGTTTACATTAGTAGATGAAGATTGAAGCCAAATGATGACATGGCCTAAAAGACTTTGAGCTACACTATAATAGCAAATGTTCTTCAGTGATGACCACAGAGTGATTCTGCTGGCTGCTGTGCTCCCCTGATCTCAGCAATATGTACACCCACCAGGGAGAGGCAGAATTTACCTGTCGGTTGCTGATTGTGAGCTTCTCAAGGAAATGGCGCAGAACTGTAGAGGGGTCTTCAATTAAGCAGTTCCACAGGACCTGCTGAGCAACAGCACTTACTGTGAAAGAGGAAGAAAATAAGGTCAGAACCATCTCCCTTGGAAAAGCCTTGAACTGGTACACATGGACACAAACATTCCTAACCTTCTACCACAATCGTCATATCTTGTAGTGCAACATGCAGGAGCCTCTTTGATGCACCAGGATTCCTGGGCACCAGTGCAGTCATCTCAAGCAATAATTAATAACATTTAAACCTTCCTAACTACTGGTGATATGACAGGAAGAACCTCCCTTCTGTAGTCATGGGAATAATAAAGAAAGAACTATTTGGATCCACCACTCCAGATGGACAAATCTGGCAATTAAAAAACAAATTCATATACTTTTTTGTTCATGCATAGAAGTTCAATTTCACGGTGATTCATGGAGTGATTTTATCTGCTATTGGTGAATAGTATTAGATAGTCAGCAAGGAAATGATCAATCCCCCAAAGTCTAATTAATTGCAACCCTGTGAAGATTTACAATAACGAGAATTATTCATTATTTTGTTTTCAGTACTCAGTTCATGATCACAAAATGACACACACATTATTTAGGTGGCTACGTCCACCCAAAGCTAAATACAAAATGTAACAGAAAGTTAAATGCACAGTCAGCTGACATGATGAGTGATGAGAAAGGAAGGGCGGACAATGGTCCACCATCTATAAACATTTTAGAGAAACATATACAGGAAAACACTTTACAAATATATCAGAGACCATAATGAAAGTGTTCAAGCTGTGTATAGGTGGCTTTCCATTTGTCATAGGATCAAAGAAATGTTGGTGGGAATAGAGCTCTGGAGGTCTCTAGCCCAAGCCCTGCTTAGAACAGGACTGTCACCTACACCGGATTATGTCAGTCATGGATTTGACTAGCCAAGGCTTGATGACTGCTGTGGATGGAGAATCAATGAAAATTGCACTATGATCCTGGTTACGAAGTTCCTTCCAAATTTCTAACCTGATCTTCCTAGGTTGTAACCTCTAAGTTAGAGTTTCTCTCACTCTTTGTTTCCACCACACCAAACAAGCCCAGCTTCTGCAGTCACTCCTCACAGAACATGTGCCTCTTATAATCTTAGTATCCCCTCACTAGACCCTTTTCAGCTTCTCAATATCTTTCTTGAATTGGCTGCTTTTTCAGGGCCCCCAAAAAATCAAAAAAACCACTCAAAACAAAACAAATCATTAAGGAAAAAAGGAAAAACCCTACAAAGTCACATTTCTCTTGTGAATCTACTTACAAACATTTTCTGAGGATTTAATAGATTATTCATTAACTTTTTAATGAATAATGAGCATATATACTCTTAAAAATATATAGCACATGAACATGAACTGTGAGCAAACACAAGATAGCATTAGACCTCTTTTCCACTTCAGTTATGGCACCTAACAAATATAAGCCATTGTTCAAAGCGCTGGCAGGTTCTGCCACCCTTGAGCAAGAATCCTGTGAAGTTTAATCTAGGTCAGTACCAGCTACTCCATCCTCGCGGACTTCTCCATCTTCCATCAAATGGACAATGGGGAGCACTGCTGCACAGATGCAGGCTGGAAACACAGCTTGAGGTGGTTGTGGCACATGATGGTTTGGAGTATGCTCTGTAGTGTGTTCTTCATCTGGAGCAGTAAGAAGAGTAGAAGGTGAATGTTAATGAATAGGCTGTGGTATTACCCAGGCAGGTTAGGTGAACATTTCTGTTGGGTGCTGTACAAACAGAACAAATGATAGGCTGGTTAGTCATGCTGCAAGTGTGACAGGTTTGCTGAGAAACAGAGCCAGCCAGCTTCTTGATCAAGGATTTTCATTGTAAATATGTATTTTTTTCAATTTATTTCTTTTCTTGTAGGAAACCCATTTTCTTTTTGATGAAATCACATTCATTACCATTTTTCAGCTAGAGTGCTCTCCATGGCACTACTCTCTGAATGAAACATGAGAGGGAAGCAAACACATTGTGATGGCAGGGGCGAACAAAATAATGCAGGGAGTAATTTATCATAAAGTGGCTCAAGCTTGGGAATATGCTCAGCCAAAGGAAATGCCACCATTTTTGTGGGTCAACAGGAAGGGCTTCCAGGAATGAAATCCTAGGAAAGTATACTGCAAAGTGAAGTCAACCCACCTTCTGCACTGACCGCTGACCGCACCGACCAGACAGAGCCACGGCGGAAAGAGTAGTTCCTATGAGATGTACTGGAGGTGCAGGAGGGACTCACAGAGAGACGGCGGGAGGCCAGGTTGGCAACTTCTTCTACTGACAAAGAGAACGGGAAATGTCACTCCAGATCCAACTGACAGACTTTAGGGAACTTTATGAAGGACAACACTTACAACTAAATTGGAACATTGAAAATTCAAGTCAGGTAACACTCAAAAGGCACAATTTAAAACCTATAAAGATCAGTCAGCTGGGTAATTTGCTCATGCTCTGGGAACCAGCAGAGTGTTCAGAGCTTTTGTGAGTCACCCTGTAACTGAGTCCACTCTATACTTCTTTTCGTCTACATTCCTGTTAATCATCATAGTTGCTAGTGCTTGGTTTTTCCTGAGAATTGGGATTTCTGCTCACCAATTGCCCAATGTATGTTTAGATCTGAACACCACTGTGCTCACCTAATGGCATATACCGTGGAATGCCTTTAATGAAATCTTTGTCCTCTTTTAGCCTGGACCAATGAAAATCTTCACCCAAAGACTAAGCTTTTCATGACATGTCATGTAACTTTGGCTGTCTGAAAGTTTGGTAGTGAGGTTGAGCTGGTCATCTCAGCTCCCCCACTTGTCACTATAAAGGTAGAAAACTCCAGAGGTAATTCAGCCTATCCTAAGCTCTGCGTGCCTTAAGACAGAGACTGCCAAAGACAGATTCCTCCCAGCCTTTAATTCTTAAAGGGTTAAAGTTCCTGGTCCTGAAGCACACCTTCTTCTTCCTGCTCCGAGTTTGGTGTGCAGGTTGGCTCATAGCAGGCCTCCTGAGTGATGGGGATGGCAGTGATGAGACTGGCTTCCCGGCCCAGGCGTTTCTTCTCTTCCTCCTGCTGCAGATTCTTCAGGATGTGCTCCGCTCGTTGATGGGAACGTGACACAGCTCTGGCTGAAAATGACTTCTGCCAGGAAGAAAAGAGAAGAAACACAGCTTGAAGCTCTTAGTTAAGATGCACATATCCTGCATTTTCTGCCAGAGACAGTGACATTCAGCAACTCAGTTTCTAAATACAAATCAGAGTAGTGCTAGCTGAAGAGATTCAGCAGGAAACTCCTCTTGGAGCTATGTCTATAATAAACCTTGGTGCAGACTTCTCCCAAGAGACACTACATGAACCAGTGCAGAGAAAATGGTGTGTCAGGCATTTCAAGTGAATTAATGTTCTCTTGGAGAGAGAACAACCGTGTGTCTCTAATATCTGAGTTCCTGTCTCTCATGGGGTTAAGATTTGCGGTACAGTACCTCAGTGAACAAACAGAAAAGTCTTATGCCCATGTAGAAAACTCTGTGTACTCTACACGGACTGTGTACTAGATTTTTCTCAGCTGAGGAAGACAAGAAAACTCAAGAGTTTAGGCCCCATCTTCTGGCTTAACTTGCTAGAGAGAGAAAAAACAGTTCTTACTCTCGTGCTGTCTGCTTACCGACTGATCTTCATTGATAGGATCCTGCACGCTCCCGCTGCACTGAGGGACCCAGGGGGGATCAAACATTGGCACAGATGGCATCCCCAGGACAGGAGAAGGCAGAGTGAAGTTTATACTAGGAGGAGGGATCTAAGCAAAAACATGAAAAACATTTTGTTCCAGCAGACTATTATTAGTGTCAGTATTGCTAACTAAACATGAGCGCAAGTACCAAAGACATTAATTACCTCTGCAAATTTTTCCCAACTCTGTATCTTCCCTACACTGTAACACCATGTATAACACACATTTCTTTATTTCTCTGATGTTTTTCCTGACCTGTGTCTCCATTATACTCTCCCCATTTCCTACAGAAGTTCTACACATCACCTCCCTTGCTAGTGTGATTTACACAATGGTATTTGTCTCTAAACCGATTTTCAGGCAATTTCACAGTAGTGTGTAGTTACACATCTATCCCACAAGGCAACATTGTGTTTCATGTGTCGCATCTACCTTAAAGATCTGCTGTGCTCCCTCTTCCATCCTTGGCCAGACTTGATACCTAAACCTCCAGAGTGTGTGAAATTTGAGAATGGCATTCAGTCTTTGCACTGTCTCTGGGTGATGAAATTCGGACATCAGCATGTCGGAAACAGCCTCTGGCACTTTCACAGCACACAGCAGGAACATGGCAGCTGCAGGGAGAGAACATCTGATCATCTGTTTTCCTTAATCATACGTATATTTGGCAGAGAGAAACTGCAGCTGTACAAACCCCCACCAAAAGAAATCTAATCTTGGCTCCACAAATGAGATCAGCAGTCTACCAGACCTAGTGAAATTGTACTGCTTCATGAAACCAAGGACGTGTGATTCCACCTCTCCGAGCCACACAGTGTTATGTGTGAAGCTTGTAAAAGCTTCTGGAAAACCTGTTTTTAAAATAAAAAAATGCCTTTGCTCTTCTCACTAAAAATCTCAGTCATGTCTGGTTT
Organism: Brachypteracias leptosomus; assembly: GCA_013401335.1. NCBI lineage: Eukaryota > Metazoa > Chordata > Aves > Coraciiformes > Brachypteraciidae > Brachypteracias > Brachypteracias leptosomus. Next base: position 374,254 of record VYZX01007944.1, on the reverse strand, counting down.
AAAATAAGAGGCATCTCTTGAAGTAACAGGACTGAGTTTGGCTTTCAAAGATTCCACTTCCAAATTCTGCGATGATTAATAAAGGCTGGTTTAACAGAAGCTCTGCCTTCCCTGAAGAGCAAGAGGCAGTGCCCCAGGAGAGGTCTCACCTGTCTATTTTCATGGATAAAACCAAGAAGAAAGGTTCTTACTTAAATTGGCACCATGCAATGTACACAATCTGCGTCCAGGAGAAAACAGAGTTGCTATGAACTGGGAGACAAAGGACCCACAATGGAAAACAGCACAACAGAAGCTGGGCTGGCCCATAGTTGTTTCAATGGAATATATTTGAATACAAACAGAGATAGTCAAACTCCGGACTGATGGAGGCCAATTAATTTAGATGAGTGTCTGAGGGGCACTGAGCAGGAAACAAAAGTGGAGGGAACTGTGTTGTGGGAGTTTGGCGGGTGTCAGAGAGTCCATGGCTTCTTTGACCAGTAACTCACCACAGATGACTGGTGACAATTTCTCTAGATTTGGTGGTTGCACAGCACAGAGGACATCTGCCATGGTGTTTGCCTCAACTCTTATTCAGAAAGTGCCAGGCATGAGAGCTTTTGCCTAGGTCCTGCTTTGCACCGCTAAGGCTCCTGTTCCTGCTCCAAAGTCCTGCTCCAAATCTGCAAGGACTCTCCTGTTTCACCAGCTTAGAGAACTTTCTACTCTTTGGTCTTTTCAATGTAACTATGCCAAGCTTTAGTAGGACCAAAATTGTACTACTGAAGTAACCAAAACAAGAAATACAGTCTTAGAAGAGGTCAGTAGATGGGGCTGTTGTACACTAACACAGGTTTTCTTTTTATCCACCTGTGAATAGCAGCATTAGTTTTCAGGTTTTGACCTTGATGCATGTAATTTATCCTTGGGCTGAAATGACTCGCTATTAAAAAAGCCACTATAGACCCTCAAATGGATTTTAATCCTCCCTTCAGGAAGGGGAGAAGGGGGAAGACGTATTTCATAGGCTGTTTCGGAGGAGCAGCCAGCTCTCACTCCTCAGGAGTAGCAGAGCTTTGTACCCTTCCCTGTGAGTCATGGTGTGTTTTTGATAAGACAGAAAGAGTATCCAAAATTATTCCCTCAGAAAGGGATTTGAGAAGGAGAAAGGAGTGCAGTTCCAGCCAGCTTGTTTCTCTTCTTTATTTCACTTCTTTCTTTCCCTGTATGCACATTTTGCCTGGGAAAGGCAAAGGTGAAGACCTGTGGGTTGAAGAAGTACACTGTGCACTGGTGGAGAAGATTTAAAGTGTCTCATGAAGAACATGAGACACGGAGTCAAACAATGGACAGGGTTGTGGTTCATGATTTTTGAGCATCTGGCATTAGTGCATGTTGACTATGAATGTTTTGACGTCACAATATGACTAGAAAAGACCTCCTGAGTCACATAATCTAATTCCTTTCACACACTCTTAAACCTAAGTGACTTTGCTTTCTTTTCTGGAGTTTAGAAATCTTTTGTTTTCCAGATGAAAGAGGTCATAAAAAGTTCATATTCATCTTTATGCTACCATGACTTAAATAATTCTTCCTCCTTGTGTGGTCTGCTATATTTATGGAGAGCAACACTATCCACTCTCAGTCTTCATCTGAATTCATTAAATAAATATCTTCATTGTACAGGTTCTTCATTCTTCCTCCTGTCCTAACAGTCTTTCATTGTTCCCATCCCACGAAAATATCTCTTTCTTTGGATACAGAAGTGCTGCGTTCTAGGTAGCTGTACAACAGCATTGATACTTTGAATCTCTAAAGAAATACCTCTTCTGACACATTTTAACTGTGTTTATTGTTTCCACAGTTGAGTTCTGCTCATTAAGTCAGTTGTCTTCTGGGCAAGTGATATACTGTGAACCTAGATCAGTTCCATGGGGGAAAATTCAAACTCAAATCAGAAAAATTTTTATTAGTTTGCAAGGACATGATTTTACACTGTGTAGTAATAAATTTCATCCCATGTCTAGAATCTCTTTTTCAAGGTAATAGTCTCACAGGTATATATGATGTTCTAGTCTTCTCTCTTAAAGATGTCTCTCAACTATATGTCATCAGCAAACAATCTGCACAACTTAATACCAAGTAGAAATAGAAAATTTAGATAAATACCATGCCATAAGACTACTTATTGAGCAATACTGCTGTCTCCAACCAACATGAGAATTTTCCCTTCAGCACAACAGAGGAGCTCTGATAGTTCCATTCTCATGCCTTTTCTCAGTTTTTCTGTCAGCACTCAACCAGTACTAACAATTTCCATGAGGCAAGATAAAAAATACTTCACTAAGCTCTGGACAGATTAAATCACTGCTTTTTCTCTGCCTAGAAACCCAGCTAAGCACAAATACTAATTTTTATGCTCTCTAATAACCCACCACAATCACCACCACATCTTTCTGACCACCTCTTTTGTAGAGAGCACAAAAACACATGAAAGCCTACGAAAACTAAATGGCCTTCAAGAAATCCTTGGTGGCTTTCAGATTCCTCCACTACAAAGCTGTCTCGCAAGGCGCTGTGATCTACTGTGGGTTGTGCAGCCACCATTCTAAGTGTTTTTGTTCTCCTACCTGCTGCTCCAGCCATGTGCTCATCGACACTGAGCAGGAGCTCCCATGCTGCTGGCTGGATGTCCCCATACATCTCTTCTGTGAGGATAGGAGCTGCCTTGATTAGAAGTGACAAAGGTGCAGGGGAGAGGCTCATCACCTGCAAAAAACCCAAGCCATGCATTACAGTTGAGCTGTGCAAACTATCCACAGTGAATTTTATCCTAGTTTTGGTCTGCAGATTACCCACTGATAGATAACCTCTATCTTCAGCCATTTCGACTAATGCTCCATAGAACGTTGCTTTCAGCCTATGTTGCAAGAACAGTGTTTGCAAGCTAGTTCCTTGAGTCTTTTGCTAGTCACTCATGTCACCAAAACATAAAGAGGACAAAAAGAAAGCCAAACTCTCCCAAGGTGGTGCACAAACAGTGATAGAGTGCCATGAAAATCTCACAGACTGCCAAGAACAGGCCTGTGAAGAGTCTTGTTGCTTCTTCAGGAACACCAAACAGTAAAGAACAGAGAAAACTATTGCTGTAAACTGACACGCTGCATCCACATTTGTGGATTTTAAAATTTTTTTTTAATCTCTTTTTTTCTTGTGCGTATTGCCAGTTTTGATGCACATGTCACTGTGGGAAGCCAGAGATGCAGACTGCAATTTAATGGAGCTACCTTTAAAGGATTCTTTGATGAGGTTACCTTAAGAGGCTTAAATTTAGCATTACTCAGCTGGAGAAAACATGCAGGGCTGAACTGACTGATATTCAGGAGCAGTTCTTCACACAGGCTTGGAGATCCACATACATTTCCCTTCTTGTTGCAGTCTAACCTGACCTCTATAAACCAGCCTCTCTAACTAGCATATGTCCCAGTCAGTACCTGGTGCCTGATGTATTTTAGCATTCCAGAGTCCTTCTTCCCTTCCAAGTTGGTATCAATCACTCTCTTTTTTAGAGAAGGAGTTCTCAAGCATGACTTGTCTGAGCACTGGAAGGGAAGAAAAAAAAGAAAGTGCAGTTCACATTTAGATTTCCCAAAATGTGGAAAGGGAGGAGATGAGGTATAAGAGGAACTTCCATGCACTGGAAGCCATCTAGTACCAGAGCTGTAGCCCAAAGCCTTCTCCTACGTTGGCAACAGGCCTAGTATCAGTGAGGTGACATATGTTGTTGAATTTTCTTCTCTTTTTAACAATGCTTTTCCCAATAAAAGCTTAAGGCAGAAGCCAGTAAACCAAACGAGGAATGTGAATGTGCTCTGTGTAATCTTCACAGGTGGTACACTCATGTATTCCAGGAGAACAGTACTTTAAGCAGGTTAGAGGTAAAAAGTCTACAGCTTCACTCTAAAAAATTACCAATGGAAGTGTTTAGTCTGTATAAAAATGATTCCTCTGAGCTACATTTATTTTCTCTTCTTCCTTAGAAAGCTTAAGTGTTGACATACCTCAGTACTTGAGCTCCTGCCTGCCTGAGAGTTGCCCCTAGCAGATTGCCAATGACAGTGATAATGACAAGCTTTTTTCTATGCTCATTATCCACAATACCAGGCACAGAATGCTGGGTTGCCACAGACTTAAAAGGAGGTTACAACTACCTAAAAGGAGGTTGTAGCAAGGCTCGTGTTGGTCTCTTCTCCCAAATCACTAATGACAGGACAAGAGGAAATGGCATCAAGTTGCCGCAGGGGAGGTTTAGGTTGGATATTAAGAAGAAATTCTTTACTGAGAGAGTGGTCAGGCACTGGAACAGGCTGCCCAGGGAGGTAGTGGAGTCACCGTCCCTGGAGGTGTTTTAAAAAAGAGTAGATGTAGCACTTGAGGCTATGGTCTAGTGGTTAGGGAGATGTTGGGATGAAGGTTGGACTTGATGATCCTAGAGGTCCTTTGCAACCATAATGATTCTATGATTCTCCTCAAGCTCATAGCCTGCTGATTAGCACAGGTGTCCTCATTTATCAGATGGCTCACAAGCCCCATGGAGCACAAAGCCAGGTCTACATATTGCAAGTCCCTCCTGCCTTTTATTCTGCAAGCTGAGAGAGTAAAAGGGAGGTTCCTCTGGAACCCAGAAAAATGTGGAAATGGTGCCCATGCAGTCAGAGAATGACAACATCTGAAGAATGAATACCTGAGCATGAGGAACTGGGATAAGAAGAATACCATTACATAAAATTGAAAAGTGATCAACTGCGCTCCTGCAGTGAGATCTGTACAAACACAGTGCTTGTAGGAAACCTTATTGTCATAGAATCATAGAATTGTTTGAGTTGGAAGGGACCTTAAAGATCATCTAGTTGCAACCCCCCTGCCACGGGCAGGGATATTTTCCATTAGACCAGGTTGCTTAAAGCCCTGTCCAAGCTGGTCTTGAACACATCCAGTGTTGGGGCATCTGCAACCTCCCTGCACTACCTGTTCCAGCATCTCATCACCCTCAGAGTGAAAGACTTCTTCCTAATTTCTAATCTAAATCTACCCTTTTCCAGTTTAATGCCATTACCTCTTGTCCTATCACTACAAGCACTCATGAAAAAGAATTTGTTCCCAACCTCCTTTTTCATTGCTGTTGCTTGAAGACTTTAATGGTTTGATGGATGATGAAACGTGTATCACTTTGCCTTGCAAGTAAAAGCTGGAGATGAATCGACACACAGTAATGCACAGTGTTCCTTTGCTACCTTGCATGAACACTGCCAGCTGCTCATCTCAAGCCTGCCTTTTGTAGGGGAAATGACTGCCTCTCCTCCTAAACAACTGATATTTACTTTTCTGTGCCAGAGGAAATAAATATATGGGGTTACAGTTTCCAGGAAAGCAGAGTCATTAGCTGTCGTTTCGTTTGCTCTGTGCTTTGTTCCATACAAATACCCTTCTATTTTCTAACTTGACAGGAAACAATCAATCTACTGGTTGATGAAGAAACGTTATGAGCTTGTCTTCTGCTCCTTCATTTTCCACTTAAAGGGATGATAGTCTCTTTACCCAACTGAAATCTTCATGGGAGTTTCATGAACACTTTTGTTTTCAATGTTATTGCAAAACAGTTGAATGACTCCACTACAAGTAATCAGAATAACTGTAGTCTGTCTGTTGTGGTCAGAAATACAAAAGTATCAACCAACTGTTAACATGATTCAGTTGGTACCTGGGTGGGCACTTTACTGAAAGCAGAAATGTACTTCCACTGAAGTTAAAGGCACCACTTATATGGCTAAAAAGGCACAATCTTCTTTGAATATCCTGCTGAACTGGCCATTAAAACTGTGTCACTAAAGAGACTAGAACATTAAAAACTAATGTATACGATTCTTGGAACTCAGACCTAAAAGAAAGAAATGATATAAGATTTTACAGGAATTTCAAGAGTGATTCTTATTAACAGATGAGAAGAAACATGAAAAAAGGGACTGGACTCCAGGGGCTGATAAGTAGAGACCATAAAAGGACATTAAAATTAAAGCCAGGTTATAAGCTTTTAAACGGCCTTATCAGCAACTAAGATTATTCCCAATCAATACAGATTTCATTCCTTCCGTAATGTTAAATGACTTAATAGGGGGGTTTTATAGCAAAGCTGCATTTAGGAAGGATGTTCATTTTGTCATGAAAGAACTGTTTGAATACATTTTGCAGTCCTTGAAGGTAATTATGATCTGCCTGGACAAACCTCTGGACATTCTGGTTTTTCCATCTACTTACTTCCTTTTGTTTTTTGCCTCTTGCCACACTGTTCAACGTGTTGTTTTCTCTCAGGGAGTCCACTGTGTCTCCATACAGGAGTTTGATGGCCCGGACGAGGCGAGCGCAGGAGCGGCTGTGATGAAGGTAGCAGTGCGGGTGGCAGTAGTCAATGTGGGTACATATGAAACTTTGCTGGTTGCATAACAGGATCATAACCTTGCAAAGAAAAAAGAGAACAGTTACCTACAGAAAAAGGAGTTACACAGGGACCTACATGGGGCAGTCAGTGATGGGACAGTCAAACTAACTCTTCCACAGCCTAGCTGGGGAGGCATGAAGCTCAACACAGCTTTTTGAAATGGTATGTGTATTTGTGCAGAGCTCCATGCTTGCAAGTGGTTTACAAACTAGCTAGGCATGGCTAAGAAGCATTAGTGTTAACGAAGCAAAGAGACAGAGCTGCTGTAGATGTGTATGTTTGGCTGGTGGCAAGATTAAGGCTGAGGAAAACAGTATTCTCTCAGTTTGCAGAAAAGCTGTTGTGTTGCCACTCTGAGGTGAGGGTTTAGACTGAAAATTGTCAACTACTCAATCACCATTAAAGCTGTAAACCCACCAGGGTCGGGGGTTAGTTTCCTTAAAGGAATGTGAAAGGAAATGCCTCAGTTTGCTCTCAAGTAGGAGTAAGCTGTGCCAGTTGTTCTGCATATGCTCCCCTCAGCCCAGCTCTGTGTCAGTTGGCTCAGTTACTATTTCTGGTAGTGTTGCCATATGGCAGCAAGGAGCTCTGAAACCTGTCTAAGAGTAAATATTTGGGCATTTAGCTCATTCTGAGCTCTGCTTTGCTACAACAATGCTGCTATTAGTTCCTAAACTCATTAATTAAAGACAGCCTTGGGTAAGTCTACACTTCAGTGACTGCTCTGTGGTGTAACTCAGAGGGTTTCTTCCCAGAGGAGCAAAGCTCAGTCCAGCAGCAGTTCGTACATTCATGTTGCACACAAATCCAGCCGCTTAGTAGCACTCTCAGGAAAACACACAGGCATCCCCGAGCCCTTCATGCTGTAGGTCATAACTGACAGTTATGAAACCTTCTCTTCATCCCACAACCTAATGGAAAAACATCCAGAACTACCAGAAAGAAGCTATTCCACCATTTTCATTCATTTATAGTCTGTGCAGTTGCAATCTGCTGGCTCTCGCAAGTAAAGCAGCCACATCACTCTCAACCCTCAAATATTTAGACTTCTAAAAAGTCAGGAGCTTAATTTAAAACAAATCTGTGCTACTTATGGGGGATTCTTGGTTTTGTCTGCCTGGCCTGGCCTCATGTTATTTTGGGGTCAATAGAAATAACTCAACCCTCTAGTGTTGTATCAATGTGCAAATGGTATAAATCTGATGAACATTGTGTAGCCTTTCCCCAGCCTCTGGTCCACTGCTAAACTTTGCAGTTAGGGCACACTAACAGAGTGAGGACATCATGCTCTGGGCTGCTGGAAAGGGCAGGTAAAGGAAATGCTGGTGCATGCATAGAAGTAACTGGAACCAGTGATCCTTTTGAGTGGTTTGCTCATGACAATTAAGTTAAGCAGGTTTTTGGTTTATCTGTAGTTTCAGTGACCATCCACCCACACCTTCTTTCCAACAAACAAAAAGAGCAAATTCTCATGCGATACTGGTACTTGCGTGGTATTTACTGGAACAGGTGATTTTTCATATCTTCCTTTCTCCTATGCAGGCTAATCACATGTAGAGCGAGACAAACATCTCAAGTTCCCTTCAGTTTATGCCTCGTGTTTATGAGTTCATGCATCCTCCCACATTAAGCAAAGGCACCATGATTTATCCTAAGCTGCTATCTAGGTAGATGCCTTTATCTTTTCACAATTCATCGCTTAGTACACACTGTCATGTCTAGCATACTCAGCTTAGTACACTGGAATTTCCAAATGAGGTGTAATCACTACCAAGAGCATTAGAGTACTGACAGAGAATTAGGGTAGTCCAGGGATTGAGGTAGTAGCGCTTGGAACACATGACATTCAAGTTCCCTTTCTGCTATGCTCTTCCAAAAAAGACAACAATGAAGAACTGTTTCTGCCATCACAGTATTGGATTAAGCCTGTTCTTGCCAACACCCCATAGGAATGGAGCAGTTGAGAGCAGACTCTGAAAAACTTGGGGGAAAAAACGGGGATATCAACCCATTATTGGAAGCTGTCTTTCCCAAAGGCAACTCAGAAGTCAAAAGGCATCTGTCCTCACACACATCTTCAGGATACAATCAAACTGTGCACAGGGAATCTATCCAACCTTTCTGCAAAGCATGTGCACAAGGACACACTGACCGTACTGCTCCATCACAGCGTGTCATGAGGCAACAGAGGGAGAGGTGAACAGTCCCTGGATAACAGTGGACTCAACTGTGTAGACTTGTCCAACTGACTTTTGGCATGTCTAAATCATGGACACAGAACACACCCTGTACAACCAAACCACCTTTGCACTGTTGTATTCCCCATCTGTTGGATAGAGTCAGAACTACACAAGGCCCTATTGGGTTAGACATTGTGATAGAATGCATCTAATGGAATCAATGAAAATGTCCCCAAAGTATTTTTTTCCCCAGAAGGTGCATAATTAAGCTCATTGACATAGTTAAAGGAGGCAAAAATATATTGTCTCAAAAAGAGGGTGGAAAAGCTCCCTAGGAAAAATCTGCTGGTAGTTAGTAAACACAGTGACCACAAAACCTCCCAGCTCAAGTAGCTTCTAAAACATCATTTGGAGCCCAGCTCACACTGCGACTCTTCCTGAACTACCCACTACTAGCCATGCTGGAGGCAAGGTATCAAGCATTTCATGGTTTTTCCATCTGAGCTAGCATGGCTGACCTGCATGCCTAGAGAGAAACAGTCTCTTTTCCCTCACAAACTAAATATATGAAATACAGGGGGCAAAACAAAAACTTTCTGGTTTTAGTCCATTTTAGAAATGGCAAACAGATGATTTCCAAAGGTCGCAGCTTACTTACACTTGAGATCCTCGATGCTACAAGGAGAAAGCACAGATTGTGGTCTGGTTATTTCCAGCACAAAGGTTTTCCTACTGAAAATGCCATCCTTGAGAGCACTGCTGGCAATTCATACTTACATGTAGCCACGACATGTTGCGATGATAGTTCTCCTCCGTGCCTGTGCTGCTCAGCACCTCGGGCTCAATGCTAGGTTCGCTCGCGCTCCAAGGGCTCCCTTCTTCAAAAGAAAAATACCCAAAAGGTGGTTGTTTTTATTGCTCCCTATGTGCTTTAAGACTAGGGACAGCACTTGTAAGCCAGGCCAGCCTTGTGGGATCAGACCAGAGGACACAGAATATGCCACACTGAGAAGATTTGAGTTTGGACACCCCTCCCCAATCCTTGTATCATGCTGGCTTGACAATTACAAGAACCATTCAGACTTGGCTCACAGGCCATCTTGTCAGAAACAAACACTGCTCCCTCCCCACTTTTTTTTTTAACAGAAGGGGAGAAAGTAAATGAAAAGCATCAGAAACAAATTCTTTGCACCATTCAGATGCTGCAAATGGTTGGTTTAGTGATCTGCATTGACTGGGCTCTGTGATTAAAATGTCAACAAGAATCCAACCAGAAGTGGCATCCAACTGGAAATGCCAATGGGCAAAGTCAGTGCTAATTGCCCATGGAAACTGCTAATGTATGGGGATGAAAGGGGAAAAAAATCCTGATTCTAGCACAATAGTTCTAAAGAACTCAGATAAGGAGAGATTTCTCTGGGAACTTCACTGAACTCTGTGTTTCTTCTAGCCATTTGATAGCCTATGAGCCTCCTGTAAAACTAACATTAATGCTGTTAAAGAGATGGCTGGGGATCAATCCTGGTTAAGCCTTTCTTCCTCCTCTTTAAGTGAACTATGACTTGCCAAATTCTACAGAATGGGCAATCCCACTCTCCATGTTCACCTACTGATCCATCTTTTGGGCATAATAAAAATGACCATTCAGCTTGGAAGGTGATTTCAGCTCCAAATCCACCCAAACCATAATTTCTGGTGAACACCCCTAGCAGAAGGAGCCCCTTTAGTTCAACTGTGATGAATATTTCTCAAGACAGGATGCACATTTGGTTTCCATAAGATAAATATATGGTGATCCATCTTTTGAAGACTAAGGCAGGCATCTATAAGCTGTAATATAGGTATATGCCAATATGTAGAAATATAGCATGTACATGTTATGTTCTACATATAGGAATATATGTTACATATGACATGCCAGTGGCATCATATCCTGCATAGAATATGAAGTGCATGTCCATACATACATATACATATCTCCTGCCTGTTACTACGGACAATAAAACATCATATAGGCACATGTGCTCATGTATTGATTATATCAGATGATTTAGGGGGGGGTGTATGTGCATATACACACGTGCATGTGCTCCCCTAAGGACAGCATGCGTTTGGCTGGCAGGCCCCAGCATTCCAAGAGTTCATGCTCTAACACGGAGCTCTGCATCAACAATGTGTGCGCGGAGCTGACGCTGCACCCAGGGCTTGAGTGCTCCTCCCAGGCCCTAGTTCAGGCAGTCCCTGGAGAGGACTCCAGGTTTTTCCTAACCAGCTGGGGTAGGGGTCTCTTGTCATTTCTAGCTCTGCTGCAATCACATCAAGAGTTTAGGACCTGCCTATTGTCCCCTCCCTTTCCACCCACTTGTCTAAGTTACCTATATCAGTGACAGTGTCCCTGCTGTGGGACAGCTGCAGCTCCTCATTCTCAGACTCTGAGTCCTGCCGTGATAACTTGGTGCTCTTTAGGCTGCCGGCCCGGCGAATGCTGGAAAGGGAACCCCCCTTCTTCACCCGGAAACTGCGGGTTCCTTTAATCTGGAGCAAGCGGGAGCCTCCTATCCTGATCTTCCTGCTGGGAACTGTATTAAAAGAATAAAAGAGGACTTTTTTCCCCTTAATTTTTCCCCATTTAAAAAAGAAAGATATCCTGGCCCTCCCCTCCCTCCCAGCCCTTTGCTGCCAGCCTGTATTGCAGCGTCTTTTCTTCTACCAAGGACTATGGGGCCAGAGGCTCCCTCCAAAGCCACCGCCAATGCAGCTCTGTCAATCAGGCAGCAAAGATGCTTTACGGAAATGTGTCAGCACCTCATCTCCTGGAGATCTGGTACGTCACCTCAGGCCTTGTCTGTATTTGGAATTAGCCCTCGTTCAACCACCAGCAAGTAGAGTCAGCTGCTCTAACAGAAACCCAAAACGCAGACAAGGAAAACCTACGATTCACATCAATTTGAATCCATTCCTGCCAGGAAACAGGATCTGCCCAATGGATGTAAATTGCAGTTTTCTTTGCCAGCCCCTGGGGTTTAGATTAGTGCAGAATCCCCTCTTGCTAGGGATACATGGCTGAATCCCAAGCATGAACAAGGCACCATGGACAAACCTATTTTGCTGTGGGCCTGGGTTCTGTAAACCTCACTGAGCTCTGCAGTAGGATCAATTATTTATTCATACAGCACGTGTGACTGCAGAAGAGTAGTCTGCTTCATGAGGTATAGCACGCAAGACTTGTTTGAAGTAAGATTTGCATAAATCCGTGTCTCTGCATGTTACTCTTCATCATTAGAATGCTTTAGAGGAAACAGGAGCACGTAGATCCTCTCCTTCAGACAAATCAGCAGCTTTCAGGCATTAACAACATCCATTGACACTCTGCATTTTTGATGAGCACAGACATGAAATGGTTCAATGTTCAAAGCACCAACCGTTTGCACTTCCATTCTCCTCTTAGTTCAAAGGCAGTACATGGCAGTCTGTCAGTCCAAATGTTGCAACACTCAGTCATTTTGCTGCAGATCTAATCAGGCAAGGCCATGTCTGATCGATTACCTTTTGGTGTGTTGTTGAGAATGAACAGGATACAGCCTTTTGGATACCATGGATAAGCAAAATATTTAAGAGAATTGTATTTTGGCTTCAGGAAAAAATCAAATACGCCTTTACTCCTGAGAGTGCCCCTAATTCCTCCAGAACCCAATTCCCACTCCCATTTCCAGTGGCTAATGTCCTGGCCGAAGACAGATGGATAGGATTTGAGGGCTACTCCTCAGTCCTCATGAATCAGCTGGGCAAATCACTGTTGAGTGACCAGAAAATCTCCCTCCAAGTGACCATGCTGAGTTCCTTAGCAATCACTATTGCTTGCAGATCAGCCTTAATACAGTTCCCCTCAGTGCCAAACCACTTAAGCACTTCATGAAGTCTGCAGAATCCCATTTTAGCATCCAAATAGTACATATGATCCTCTGAGAACCTGCATCTCCCTAGCTTTAGTGTCTGTATTTCAGACCTACCTGGAGAAGACTCTATATAGTAAACTCGTAGCTTTTGGATAGCTGTTAAGCCACGCCTGGGGTGAGCAATGAGAGCAAAGTTTTTAACACTCCAGAAATAATGAAAGGAAACAGATTAGTACTTGTCAAAGAGGTTGAGATAAAGAAACCTGTCACTGCAGGCAAGAAAAATTCAGTAACATTCACACAATAACATTTTCTTATCTAGAAAAGTGTAGATTACAAAAGATGCCTCTGCATCTGTTATGTTTGGCCCAGGTGGATCCTCAGAAGAATATTCTGTGGCCAGAGAAAAGAAAAAAATATTGTAATTTTAAAATATAACATTATCTTGCATTTTTTTAGCTTCCAAAATACTGCAAGTACCTTTTGATAGAGTATATTAGGCCTTAGCTTTCCTACTACAGTCACTTTCTCCATCTCTAAAATGTAGTAAAAGGGCAGCTTTAGTAAAGGAATACTACATGACAACTTAAGGAAAAGGGAGAATGGGAAAAAAACCCAACTGAAACTGCAGGGAAGATGTAGTTTAACAGAGTCAAGGATGCAGAAAGTTAATACTACTTTTGCAACAATAACACAATTCTGCATTATGCCTGTAGCACAAGAACACATGAAGGAAATACTAGTGTCAGCCCTGTATCTAAGAAAAATAGGGTAGTTAGAGACTGTCCTGCAGCATTTTCCAGCAGGACTGCATGCTTGTAGGCACTCTCCCACTCAGGTAACATCCCAATGGACAGGATTGCTGCCTGGGAGGCTCAAAAGTGGTTTCAAGTAATTATCATAACTATCTTCAACAACCCCCCCAAACTCAAGCTTTTCCTCACCTAAATAGAGACATCTTATCCCACTGATCTTAGACTATTAGGCAGACCATCAGGCTGTGTGCTTCTCTGGGCTGCCAGTACACCAAGGGTACAAAAAAGAGGTTGAGCATGACTTTATCCAGATCACCTTTCTTAGATAGATACCTAAATGTCTTCATAGGAGTAACTGTCCCACCTGACACACAACTTTGGATGCAGTTTTACATCATGTAAGTCTTGGAAACAGTTCTAATATTTTCCCCAGTAATTGTGTCAGGGTCACAGCTGAAGACAACGAAGATTGCTGCCAAAGCCCCCTGAAGTCAATAAAAGCTCCTCTGAATTGTTAATAAACATTATAGTTTCTAGAGGATAACCAGCCACACACTCCATCCTTTTCAAACAATCATCAAACATTTATCCTTTTCAAACAATCATCAAGATTATCATTCACACATCTGCACCTTTACATGGCTATTATGAGACAGAATTTAAACAGTTCTAGAAAACTTGTTAGAGGGAGAATCATTTACAGGTAAGTGCCTGGCAGTTTAGCCTCTAATTGCAAATACGCACGATGACTGTATATTGCATTGCAACACTTGTACCATCAGATAGTGAGTTTTGCATGAGATGGCTCAAAAATGGAAACAATCTGCTGTTCTCAGCAAACACAGTAAGCTTGACGTTTGCTTGTACAGTATACAGTATGTTGGTAACATTAATCTGCTAGCCATCAAAAGCCACACGGATGTGTGTTTTTCATGTGGTAGCAAAGAATTCAAGAGATCAAGTGATCAGCCACTGATTCTGTGAGGTGCCATGACTTCCAAACCGGTACAGATTTTCACAGAAAGATCCCAATCTTCCCTCCTATCTGTAGTTTTCCCAAAATGAAAAACTGCAGTTGGACTAAAAAACAAACAAGAATGCTTTTGATCTTTATTTTTGAAGTGAATCAAATAGTGATGCTTCTCTCAGCATCCCACTGAGAGACGGTTTCAGGCAAAGCATCCTCCTTTTCAGAAATTTTGCAAAGCTCTCAATCGGTTTCAGTCATAGCAGTGTTTTATAAAATTTAACATCTTTGCTTCTCACATTTGCTATATTGAACCCTGAAGGCCAGAAGCGTCTCAAAAATGATTGAAAGCCACGTGACTCCATGGCCGCCTGCTTTATAACACACTCTGTGCAAATGAAAACATAAAATCAAGCGCCACTTCACAAGCCCTGAGAATACAAAAAGCCTTGTTGTGCTGACAAACCTTTTTTCTCCTCGAAGCCAGCCTCAGATTTGAGGGTGTGGCTGCTGCTGTGCAGGGAATCCTTTGAATCTTCATTTTCGTCCAGAACCCCAGCAAAGCTGATCTTTCTCTCATACCTGTGCCGGTCCATCTCAGGGTCCAGGCGCAGCCTGCAGCTCTCCAGATCCTGTAGCAGAATGTAGACCACACAGATGTGCAAGCTGTAGGAGACCCCATCCTTTTCACTGCAAACATAGAAGCTTCAGGAAGAACTGCTTCAGATAGGAATTTATTTCTATCACACAGCTCTCCATCTACCCTGACACTTTCTAATCCAACTACTCTTCGGGCTTGCAGCACGCTGAGCCATGCTGTCAGGAGGAAGGGGTTAATGCACATTTAATAGGGGTTAACACACGTTTCTGGTTAACACTGCTGAGTGAATGGGTGCCCTGTCCACAGGCTCATGAGAGAGAAAACACAGAAATGGTCCCTAGTAGATAGGTGGCAATAAAAGATGGCTGTTGCCCGAGATGCTGGATGCATGGTTAGGTCTCCACTCCAAAAGGCTCCCTGTGGTTGATCAGGGAATGGATTGCCACTGTACTCATCAGAGGCAGAAAAGCTGAGAGAAAGCTAGCTGACAGTGCCACAGCCATGACAGTGTGGCCCAGAGCAAGCTGTCTGTGTGCAAAGGACACCATGGAAAATGGGGAGACGTAAAAATGTTGGCTGCACTTAAATTCTGGAAAATAAACAGCATTGCACCTGGGAGAAGCCAGTTTGAGCCATCTTTTTTCCCTATTCATAGAAATGACACCATTTGTACCACCTACTGGCTGCCAATTTGGGCCAAAAAAAGCAAAAGTCCTAAGATTTCATAAGCCATGGATTTTCATCTGCTTTCTCTAACCACAGCTAGACAAAGTGTAAGGAAGACTGTGAGCTCCCACACTGGCAAACACAGTTAAAATGCTGGGCTCTTTAAGAACATCATTTGTGCCTTTTGACTATGAATGTCATCAGCTTTGAGATCTCCCCACCCAAAATAGAACTAGCTAAACTCTAAGACGACACAAAGCTCTTTGCTGTGAGTAAACAGTTGATGAATGTGGATGATAGCATCACTGAAATTATCCAAAATAATTATTTCGGATAAAATTCTGTATGCCTAAGAGATCTCATACTGGAATTTGCATACAAAACTGGAAGCTACTTGGGCAGGGACAAAGTCTGCTACTCTAAGAGTTGGTTTGAAAAAAAAAAGTCTTCTTAAACATATGTTCTATACTGAGTTGTGCTGAAATAGGCTGACCAGCTTATCTAACACCAGCCAAAGGTCCCAAAACATTTGCAGTCAGCTTTGCATCTCCAGGAAAAATTATTAGAAATGAACATCAGAAAAGCAATAGTTGCTCGCCATAAGGGAAATATTTTGACTTTGCTCAATAAAAAAAACTGGGATATAAAAAGGTGGGTGCCTAAAGTCGTGGTTTGTAGTATCTCTAGCATGAAAACTTTCTTGTAAATAGTTAAAAATATATATAAGAGTTCACGATAGCAAACAAAGGCTAAAACATTTAAAGGGAAAAATCAGTGATCAAATCTGTCTGAATTACAGCAGCTTGCACATGTAAACTGAGCCACGGTAGCAGTACAGGTATATTGCTGGGCATGGTCAGAGTTCCCCTCTGTGTTTAAACACACTGCTCCTCCCAGCTGTTTGCCAACATGCTCACACTGGAAATTGCTGCCCCCACAAAATAACTGCCAGAATTAAACACATCCTCTCAGCACACATTCAGTCTGACTCTTATCTATCTCCAGCAACTGCTAAGCTAAAACGAATGACTTTCCACCACAGCAGGTGACAAGTTCCAGTTCCCTGGCTCTAAGGTGGCAGCAGCAGGCTCCAAGAGAATGTATTCATCACCCCAAGGCAATTGCAAAGTGAACTTGTATCTACTCCACCAGCTTCAGTAAAAGGCTTTGGTTGAAAATTCAGTCGGGACCACTACCTCACTCAGACAGGTATGGGTGCTTCTGCCCATACCGGATGGACTGTGGGTAGTTGAACTGGTTCACTACAACTAGTTTAGTTCCAAATGCTTCAGTTCTTCAAGGCTACTAAGTCTGTGCTCAGATCTATGGAGCAGGTATGCTGACAAATACCAATGGAAGTGAGATTTGCTCTATTGAATTTCAGCTTTATGGACCATAACATTACGTACCCGATTCTCCTGGAAAGGAAGCATCACTCCATAAATACAGAGACTTAATATCTTATTCTGGAGTGTTGTTGGCTCTTCCCTTCGCCCCCGTACAAAGTTAAAAGAAGCACTCTATGGCCATTATCTCTAATAGGCTCTTGCATAACGTGACCTTAAGGTTTCTTCTGCCTACGCATCACAGAACAATTCCTCCTCTTTCTCTCTCATATACAAGTCTGAGAAGCTATTAATCAGTAGCATTTCCATCTGGCATAAAAGCACAGATTTCTTCTAACCTTCATTACCCAACATATTCTTAATTCCAAGACTAACTACTTTATTGAGATGAATTTTAAACCCTGGTATTATCGTGCTTTTGGATGCAGTTGTTTATTACATGGTAAAAATATCAACAAAGTGTTTCCGAAGACTTCTGCTTAATTTACCCCTGTTTTTTAAAATTGCCCTCCTTGCATACCTGGGGGCTGAGTCACTTCATCAGAGGTAATTTACAGCCTTTGAAATAAATTTCAGAACCTAATTACAATGATGCCCAGCCAAATCAGCCTGCCAAGCACAACTTTCATCAGCAAAATTTGGTCTAAGTCTGTCATTAACAAAACCCAGAATAGTAGGGCTAAATCCTTCATGTTCACTTTCTTCTTATTCTTTCTTTATAATTTTTATCCTGATTTCCTGAAGAAATTAGTCTTAAAAGATGAAACTGCATGTCTGCTATTCAATTCTCATCTCATTCCAAGCTAATCACCTCTGAAGCTGATGGTCACCTCCAACCCAATTTGACAAAACATGACTGAGAACCTGTGCATTTTGTGAAACCACAGGGAATGAAGACAATGTTCAACTGCATTATTAGACATAAGAAAATTCACACAGGAATGAACCACTGGAAATCAAGTTTCATGTGCTTTGCTATTAGTAAAATTAGTTGTTACCTAATCAGTCCTTTAGCTTACTATTCATGCCAGGATTTGCTTGTGCCTTTCTCAATCTAATTGAAGTTTATTTATTTCCTTGCTTCTTTGTCTCTGTTTTTCCTTTCTTTCCCCAGTCCCTTCAATTCTGCTGTCTACCCTCAAACCAAAAATCTGCAACTTTTAAGCTCCAGCAAATTCTCTGTAAACCATCTTCTTCCTTTCACCTAACTGCCCTATTCAGTACTCTGTCAACTGGCCCTCCTAATCAGCTAGGTAGCACATGAGCTGTCACCTCCTGTAGTCCATGTCCCACACCTCTCAGTTTCTTAATCCATCTGCTGCCCTCTTCTCTCTTTTGAAACTTGCTTGAACTCCCAGTACATGTTGTGCTTCCACAGTCTTATCTTCTTCAGTAACCCATTTGATGTGCCCTGTCCACCTTCTATTCACCAGAGAGCTCCTTTCTCCCTGCAGCAGAGATCCACTGGAGTTATCCCCCCATGCTCTCTCTGCTCAGAAAGGCCCAGAGCCCAGTGGCTTCTGTGGGGTGGTTCCCTCTCCCGAGTGTGTTGTCCACTTACCACAAGAGGCTCAGTACGTGGCCGGGGCATGTAGGGAAAGGTCTCTCTCAGGAAAGTGGTTATCTCCAGGAGAAGCTGACAGGCAGCCATCTTCAGTGCAAAAGGGCAACAACATTTGGTAGGATTCACAGTGCCTAGGAAAAAATATTTCTATAGTGAGCATGGAGATCGTACAAAATCTGGAACCAAGAGGTGATGGACATTTTCACACATGGTGCACAATACAAGCAGCACTAAAAAAGAGGAAAACCAGCCTTCTGGCTGTGCTGCTGTTCCTACACTAAATGGAACATAGTCAAACAAATACCAGTCCACGTACTTACCAGCACATGCAATAGTACTAACACAATGTAGTGTACTACAGCATACATTATTAGTGAAGTAATACTATAGTGTACTATATCATACACTTTAGTATATTATGACAAAGTACCTATTAAACTAACATGATCTTAAGCATTTTTATACACCTTTTTTAAAGTTAATACAGGTTAAGAAGTGGATATTCTTCTTCCCCTTTACAGTTTTGCATTCAGCCAAATCTACCTCAGCTCTACAAAAAAGCCACTTTCACATACAGGAAGATTTCTCAAAATACATGAAGATATGACTAGCCAGCAAAGAGGTACTACGCTTATTATTAATTACTACCCTAAAAACTGGAAAAGACAGCTTCCTTTGAAGTCAGGCTTCTTTATTTGTGCAAAGAATCCAAGTGCTATTTAGTGATAATGAAGAAAAAAAAAATCAAACTGCTTAATCAAATTATATATTCAGATTTTTAACCTAAAACAAAGTGGGAAAAGAAAAAGGGATTGTTGAAATACTTGAAGTTTTGTCTCTACTGAGTCTAAGCAATCAGCTTCAAAAGCCCTACACTTTGTAAGCCATCTAATGCCATTCGAAGCTAGAAAAGTATGAAGGATTCTTTAGTGCTTGATCAATTAAAAAAATACTATTTAGGATAATGGACAGCAAAAGAAGTAAAGAAAAAATTTATTATGTCAACAAATAACCATATCCCTTTTAAATAATGCCTGCTATTACCAGCTACATACATTTCAGAGACATTTGTGTTTTCACTTGCTTTCCCCCATGTATGATCTGATTACTTTTTGCAAAGACACGGTCCAAACTAAACAAGTGAGAAGACACTGCAGGGATCATCTAATGCTTGCTAATTCCTCTGTACACATTACCAGTAACGAAGTATGGACTTTGTAGGGACTAATATAATCCTAACTATCAAATACAGACAAGACATACAGTGTTAATAGAATATCCAACTGCATATTTTATGCTCCTCAGTCTACTCCCTGGAGCATACAGGGCAGCTTTTGAACAATCCCTGCCTTCAGCAAGAATGCAGATCAGCTATTTTCAGGAGAAATAACTCTCCTGGCTTTCAGGAGAGTACTTGAGCTTTTCAATGGCTTTCTAGATCACAATCTGTTCTCCCTGTTTGCTTGTCTTAGCAGCTCCTTTTCCTTAGCCCTTTTAAGGCAGCTTCACATCCCCCTGAGTGCCTGATATCAGTGGCTGAACAGGGACAAGAAAGCCTACTCTGTCGCTCAGTTTCAGGAATGCAGTTGTCCAGTCATGGTGTAGGAGAAGGAAAATTTTGGGTGCACCCTCCTCCTGCTTTGCATGTATCTCCTGAAGGGACAATAAAACATCCAGAACAGCCACCCACATTCACGGAGCTGCCAATGCTGGCACTCCACATAGTGGCACATGTGAAGGTCTAGATTAAGACAAATATCTTCTCTTGAGATCATTTCTCACAAATGCCATCTCAATGCTCACACCTACTCCAAAGTTGACCTTTATACAGTGATAGGAACAAACCCAGAACCACAGGAAAAGAAGCCCCCAGATACATAAACAGTGCTAGCACACTACATCCAATGGTGAACAACAGTACATATACACAGGAACCAGTACATTACATTACAGCACACACAGATATACAGATGGTGTCTGGAGAGGACATAATGTTTGCTACCACCTTCACCTACACCAGTATGCACTTTGACTTAATTAATTTTGATTCACAGAGTTTGTTACAATTTGCATGCCCACTTGGACTTTCAGAATCAGTGATCTGTCATCCCTCTCCCACCCTAATGTACACACAGGCACAAAAGTGTGTTTTAGTCATCTTGTTGTTATACAGATTTTTAATGGTACTTTTTATACCACTGTTCTGTATTTCTG
The DNA here is from genome assembly GCA_013401335.1 of Brachypteracias leptosomus. Taxonomy (NCBI): domain Eukaryota; kingdom Metazoa; phylum Chordata; class Aves; order Coraciiformes; family Brachypteraciidae; genus Brachypteracias; species Brachypteracias leptosomus. The sequence continues at coordinate 353,587 of VYZX01007944.1, read as the reverse complement.
CCTGAGAATCAGGCAAATACACTGAAGTCAAGATTTACAAGTCTTTGGTAGCTGTGCCAATTCACATCAGGAGAGATGACTCTTCAGTGTTAAGAAACAGAAAAGCAGCTGATCTTACACGAATATTTTGGTGAAAATGACTGGGAAGAGTGGGATTCTGAACAACTTTTGGCACTCAGGTGACAGGAAGACTTGAGAAATCAATTATTACCCTGCTTATAATTGCAGTTGCTAGTATATGGGAATTGCAACTCACTGTCTGGTTCCCTCCCCCATCCCTTTTCCTTCAAAGTCTCTCAGTGCTGCTGCCCATCTGTCATGTCGTATGTCCAGGCACGGAAAGAGCAGGGGAGGAAGCTGGGGTGAAGGTGAGGGACTGGGAAATACAGCTGGGTGGCAAGAGGATGAAAAGAGAAGAAAAATTAAGTGCTCCTAAAGCAGAGGTTCTTACAAGCGGGGGTTCTTGTAGTAAAGGGAGTCTCCTTACTGTCATCTAAAAAGTCTTCTTCCTCATCCTCCTTTCTCAGGCGCCTCTTGGTCTCCTCATCATAGATGAGGCCCAGCAGGTTGGCAGGGCTCTCGCTCTCAGCGTGGCACAGCTCATTGAGGCGGACACCGATTGCCTGCAGACAGGGACAAAGAGAAAGCACAAGGAGGTGAGAATTTCAGCCCAACTCACTTGTGGTCAAAGGCTCTGCCCTGTGCAGGCTCTGGAGTTGTTCCAGACAGAACAGAATGACCAGGCTTTATTTTCATTGTCTGCAAAATGCAGTAAAGTAGAGAAAGAGATGATAGAAGATTAATTGTTACCAAAACCATAATTTATTTTTCCTTTTTTTTCAACCAAAATTTGAAAATAATGTCAAATTTCAGGATGAAAAGTTTTTGCTGATTTGGTTAAACAACAACAACAACAAAAATTCCAAACCAGCACATGACAGGCAAGAGGAGATGAGATCAGTATTTTGTACAAATTTCTTCCACTTTTCTTTCTCCCCTCAATATATGTGCTCCAGATTTTTGCTAAGTCTCTCCACTGAGAATATATGTCTTCTGTTTAAGAAACTATCCTGTGGCTTAGAGATCCAGTAACAGTTCTCTGTTTCCTCCACAAAACAATTGAAGCCCTTGGGAAAGCCTGCTTCCATCTTTAAAGGAGAGACTCCCTGATGTACCTTCCAAAAATGAATTGACAATACATTTATAAAAGCTGGAAGGTGCGTGGGTAATGGTGTTGAGGGGATCCACATAAAGAACACAGACAGACAGATTTCCTCTGAATATTGTTACGTTCTCCAGAAAGACACCAATCATGTACTTGTGCCTATTTGTCAGAATCAATATCAGCATGTAAACAGCCCTCGTGGTGCTGTCAGCAAAGCTACAGATAAGGGAAAGCAAAAGGAATGCTTTCCTGCCAAGACATATCAGGTCTCTTAAGGATTTTCATTATTTTCTTTGCTGCAGATAGGTGAAGAGAACACAGACAAGTACGCAACATTTTACTCTGTGATATCATCACCCTGTGAGGGAGGAAAGGTGTTTACTTACACAGTTTTCATCAGCACTTGCCATTTGGCCTTTCTGGTTTGGGGATAGTTTCAGAGAAAGATACTAAAGAGGATTTCTGAATCTTCTAGAAGTCAAAACTGATGGTCATGCCAGTGCTATATAATTTTCCTGTCTCAGATATGTGATGCAGAAATACATAAACAGTCACTTATTCTGGCTGTTCTTCCTTGCTAATACACAGTTCCTGTGAAATCTAGCAACAATGAAGAGAGTAGACTCTGCTAGATGAAGGGAATAAGGTGGTATTGTTGTGGTTCGCAAGCTGGTACAAACAGTTGCCAATCTCAGCTATCTGTGAACCTGCACATTGCTAAATAAACTCCACATCTCTCATTTTTTTTCCCCTTTCATGTTTCAGGCATTTAAAAGAAGCAGTGTCCTGTGTGCCTCTCCACAAAGTAGTAATTTATCACATGTTACTCTGCTGTCCACTCTAGTATTGAAGCAATTATACATAATGCCACAGCTTCCTACCTAACGAGCACTGAATTCCCAATGTGTATTAAGTACATGAATTAGAGCTGGTTTTCCTAGCAAACGGAGAGCCTGCCATGCTTTAAAAGAAAATGCCTCTCAACAGAAGCAGCCAAAGGAAGTGGCAGACTAACCTGATCAGAACAGATTTAACACTGCATTATTTCAAAAAACAGTGTAACAAGAGAGATTGCTTGATTCAATAGGCTTATCACTGTCACGGGCAGTCCAAATCCCACCTCATGTGGAAAGGGTTTATGGCTGTTATCCTCTGATGACTACTAGGGAGGCTGAATCAAAGGAGTTGGGTGTGGAAAGAAAGGTTTTACAATCATTTTTGGTCTTGCTAAACTTCAACAATAGCACAGTATAGCACAATTAGTGGGCAAAGACAGACAAGCAAGGATCCACAATTAGCACAAATTTCCAGCCTTATTTACTAAAAGAAAAGAACAGAACAAGGCTTCAGTGCATTCAAAGACTAATGTTTCCTCATTGTCCAAGAATCTTCCTTCCAGGGCAGCAGTTCTGCTGCCACCAAGCACAAGGATGGTGTGTGGTAGTGTTGATAAGGATCTGCTAGCACAGAGGCAGAGGTGGTCTGGATGAGGTAGCCCATCTTCTTGGTACTGGAGCTTCATTGGAGCTGTGCAAGTGCACAGTCATTCCACCCTTCATGCTGGCACTGCCCATGGTGAAATAGGCAGTTTAACACACAGAAATGGCAGCGTGTCCTACAGCAGGTGCCTGTACTACAGCAACTGAAAGCTGTTTCTCCTCATGGTTCAGCCTATCTGGTTGGAACCTGGTCAGAGCCAACAAAAGCAGCTGACTGAGGAGCACAGCTTGCAGGGTCCCAGCCCCACAGGCTTGGCTGGTGGCTGCTGCTTATACTGGCAGCCAGCTTCATCTGAAACAGCTTCAGGGAGGAAAAGTAGCACCAGAAAACCAGCCTTGCCCAGAATGCAACATAAAGGACATAAAAGAACTGTACCTCAGCAGTGCTAGGTGCAGACCAGCCCTGAAGCATGAGCTTGTTTGGGGGCCAGTGGTGCTGGACAGGGTAATTATACTGTCCTAACCTCCAGTGGAAACAAGCAGAAATATTAATGAGCAGCAGGACACCTTGCAGTAAAAAGAGAAGAAATTTGCACTGTAAAGACTACTCTCCAAACCTTCTTCTGCATTACAGTAAAAGTAGGGCTTTTCCCTTCTGGGATGTTCCTAAGCAGCTTGCAAACACACATCGATCCTAGCATGGAGAATGCATCCAGTTAAGTCTTGCAATACCATTAAAGTTAAGGGAAGAGAACTGTGCTAAGTTGCCTGCCATCAGATTTCCCTAGCTCCTTTCTTGTGACCTTGCATCATGCAGTGGTACTTTAACATTTCAAAAAGAAAACTTTCCTGGATTTTTTCCAGCTCAGGCTATTTTAGTTTCTAAAACTGGCAGCTGAGGGGGAATCTAACTTGGCTTCTAATAGTTACTGACTTGCTTGCTCCCATTTCTGTCAGATCCTGAAAAAAGGAATGTCTAGAAGCATAGACTCCACAAACAGAGATGGATAATCCTGACTGCCAGCAATGCATGCGAAAATACAGGGACTATGTAATCCTATGTTCTCCACTTGGAAAGACTTCTCAGAGGAGTTAGGCAAAGGTGGTGACTTCATGGAATACAGGAGCAAATACATTCACACTTTGTGTTTTTTCAAGGAACTTTGGTGTTTGTGTTATTAAGATAGCCACCTGTGTTTGAGACATAGCAGAGTAGGGTGCCCAGGTAGCATTCCCTGAGTTAGCTTCAGAAATAGAAGGAGGAGAGCTGCCAAGACACAAAGCCTATTAGCTTGGGTGCTCAGATGTAAGTTATGTTCTCCCTCTGGGCTGTGTTTTGCAGTGGAAATGTATTGACATGGTCAGCACTAGCTGAAAGTTCCCTACAATGTGCTCTACTGAGAAGCATGTCTTGGTTTAACCTAGAACACAGGTCAACAAGGCTGTTTTGGCATGGCTTATAAGATTGCAGAATTCCCCTGAGCCTTGGATTTTATGTCTTTTTTTTTTATCATTACACTCACTAAAAATCTCTGGTTTTATGAAAAGAGGTGAGAAGCACAAAGCTCACTTCCAGATAGACCTATGTAACAGGCACCACAGAGGTCAAAGGAACTTCTCCCACTGTTTTGAGTTGTGTGCAATGACTTCCAGCAAGTTTCAGACCTTCAGCAGGTATTCTCTGGTTGGTTTTCAAAGAAATTGCAAGCAACACTGACAGGGCCAGACAAGGCAATTGCCTAGTTCATCACAATCAAATAAAACTTGAAGGAGCCAAGCTCAAAACAAACAGAGACAGTTCTTTAGGCGACACATAACAGCCCTGTAGAATTCCTTGCCAAAGAATCATGAGTGCTAACAGTTTGCAAGGGTGCAAAGAGAGAGTGAGCAAGTACATCAAAGAGAAATTCATTACTAAATATACAGCACTACATCTAGCTCATGCAACCCTAGGCTAAAAATATTTGGAAGCTAGAAAAGAGCAAGTAGCATCATACCCCCTGCTCTTACTCTTCCTTAGGCATTCACATATGACAAGTGCTGGAAACAGGAGAGTGGACCAAATGGATGCTCAGAGAGAACATGTCAGGGGGAGAGGAAGGAAGGGGACACTTACATCCTAACAGAGTCCATTTCCATTAGGAGAAGAGTTGATGCTGGCAGGCTGTGAAGTGCAAGGTGAAAGGGAGGCTTGAGTCTCCATTTTACTGGAACTGAAATTCTGTATAGGATCCAATTACCTTTACATTTTGGTATATTCTTAAACATAAGTAGAAGAGAAACAAACACTTACGTCTCCCCACTGGTAGAAAAGCTTAGCTGCATTCCACTGCAGCTTCTGGTTCCTTTTGTTGCCCACAATAGGAGAACGTCCACGGGACAGGCCTTTCTTAGTAATGTTCACATGGTGGCCCTTCATCCACTCGGGCCAGTTGCCGCGATTACAGCGGTGGACGAAGCGTGCGCACTCCAAGAACAGGGCTGCTCTCGCCACTACAGGAGCTTCCTGAAACATTTGCAAAAAATCACCTTCAGTACAAACACACTGGAAAAACTCTCAGAACGTTATAGGATTTTGTGCCTTAATCAATTGCTTCACAGGCTTGTCATGGAGTCACACAGACTGAGCAATCTCTCCATCAAAGTCTGAAACCAGGATCTCTGCGCTAAGCCTCTCCGCTTGTGCTAACAAAACCAAGGCTTGTGAACACTGAGCAGTTATGCTTAGTCCAACCACTAGAGGAGCAGAAAGAGCCATATTATAAACTTATCAACAACCTGGTAAGCAGTACCCCCCTGTAATGCTTTCTTTCAGAAACCATGTCACTTTCAAAAAGCAGAAACGTGCATCTCATGCCGTTACTGGAGGAATGAGTCAAGTTGTCTTTTCACCTTCACTAGTAAGGCTGCAAATATTGCAAGCACAAATGGCAGCACGGCCACATGAACCCTAGGATTTGTCAACTTTAAGTTCTGCTTGTGAACCTGGGGATTGGAAGTATGAAAGGAGGCTTGCTGAAACTAGGAAGACTGTTATTTTGCACTTATAACAAGCTGATATGGAGGGTGAAATCCATTATGGGCACAAGTTAATAAAATTTCACTGGCCTAACTTCAGTGGCCTTAGCAAGCATCAGACAATTTAGTAGTGAAACATCAGGCAGCTGAGTTTTGAAGTGATTGACTGTTTTCCAGAGGAAAATCCTGCTGCCTCCAGCTTGGAAGCTTTTCTTTAACGGGAGAAATGATATTGAGTGTATCTTGGTTTATATAAAATCACCCAGCAGGGTCCATATTAAATCAATAAAGAATGTTTCTGAAACTCTCAAATCTGTTCAAACTGGATGCTGTAATTTGTTTTGTAACAGGTAGCTTAGACTCAGGAAGGAGCTTTCTCCTCAGCAGTGTACAACTCTGTAAAAATAACATCTTTACAGACATGGAAAGTGAGCAAAAGCAAATGGTTTTCCACATTTCCGCTTAATTTCCCCCTTCTCTTCCTTCAATTTTCACAAGCAAAAACCCCTGTAGCCAGCAGGTTGTAAAACCAAGAATACAACAATGTCCACAATTTACAAGCTGGCTTTGAAAGGTTCCTTAACAGGTACTTCACAGAAAACAAACATAAGTATTCCACACATTTAGATGCTGACAGCTTTAATGAGATAATTTAAAGAGATCAGCACCTGCTTATAAGGGGAGGTTCCTCATCTGTGGTCCATATATAACAGATGGGCCCTGAGACCATGGAAGATGGTTTGTGGAACATTATCAAATACTGCCTCCAACAGTGCTTTAATCAAAAGTTGAAAGCAAGGAATTTTGGACCAGTGCTCAAGAAGTCCGGGAATTGATTTAAGAGCTTCTGTACTGCAGCTGAACTTACAGACAGAAATTACTACCAATAGGATTGAAAAAAGTCAAGGCCTTTAGAGGACTGGGCAAAAAACCAAGTATTATGTTTTATCTATATTAACTAGAACATATATGTCAATTTCTTCCTGACACAATATCCTGTTGCAGCTTTTTGCTCATATTTTATTCAAATGTTGGAAGAAAACAGCCATCTTTTAGTAATTCTCTGGAATAAGAACATTAAAGCTGTCCCAATGTTCTGACAAGGAAGGAAGAATTCTGAAGAAACAAAAGTAATACCTAGCACCTGGAAAAATCATTACCAATTACTTGTTGCTCACATGGAATAAGGAACACAGAATAGATGAGGGTTTGATTCTTTTATTCTCAGAGAGTAAAACCTTAACCATGGAGACATACATGAAAAGATCAAGCCCCAGCCTTAGTCTCGTGTTTTAGTTCACGCCTGGTAGTCACAATTTCTTAGCGTATAGGCATCTTGTAAAGATGCATGTTGTAAATATTACAGAAGCACTCAACTACTATAACTGAAGGAGGATATGTAGGAGGGGGTAAAGGGGAGGAGCAGGAATTGCAAAAAGACCTCCTGCATGAAGAGGACTTTCTGAACATCACAGGGCACAAGATCCCTGTGATTGCTTACCTGAGGCTCAGAGAAACCTGAAGCAGCAGCAAGAGAAAGGTGAAGATGTAACAGAATGGACAGGGATGGATTCACACCACAGAGAAACACATCACAAATGGAGAGAAATGAATCAGGCAGGTGATGCATAGCTGAAAAGAACACAAGTTACCATGGTCACTGTCAAAACTTAACACAGCAGCAATACTCTCAACAAGCCTGCCCATGCCTGTGAGCCTGTTCACAAGTTTACTTTTAACATTAGACCTACTATATCACTTCGCCTTTTGAAAATTGTTTTTGTACTGTATAAATTGTCACAAATAAGAATCCACTGTTTTCTTATTAAAATTTCAAGTACTCCCACTCGAACTTGTCAACACATAACCTGATTTGTACTCATAACAGCAAAAACAATGACCTGGGTGGGAAAGGTCAAATATAGAATGGATTGGGAATTCTAGAGCATCATATTACTGTTCAGGTAAAGCTGATTCTGCAGAGTTTTGTGGCTGCAGAGCATTTAGGTCCAGTTTTGTTTTCAAAGACAATGAATTTTGTAAGACTAATCAACCAGTTGTAATTTTCTTGTGCCCTTTCTTATACTCCACAAGGCACATTGAGCAGGAATTAATTTCCACTTGTCTCTTCAAGGGAAAAAAACAACAAACCATGAAATAGAAGCAATCTACTTTTAAAGGCAAATAAAGTAAATTCAAGTACTGTCAAAAGGTGCTGACTGGATAGCTCTGCTTTGCCTAACACAAGGTAAGTTTGACATAAGAAGTAGCTTAGCAGGTATATGAAGACAGCTCGTGAGTAAATTATTAACCAATGTCTTGGAGAATTGCCTCAAAAACATTAGTTCAAATCTCTCTGATATAATATATAAAAATGGTCAAGTACAATCCATGACACAGCTCTTTGTTTCTGTTCCCTGTCCACTCTGGAGACCTCTTTGGAGTGATCTCTAATATAGTTCCAGGTCATATGCCCTGCTATGGACAAATATTTCTGCTATGGAAACAGAGACATGGGAACACTAGAGCCTGCCTAAGGCCCAGGGTGACATGGAGTCAGGATACTTGGCAAGTATCCTTACAGTTTAGACTTTGCTTCTGCCATCCCAATACTTAGTAGGTTCCTCTCAAACACAACTCTGCCACTATGGCATTTCAACAAGGATCATCTCACACATCTTATCAGAGAAGTGTGATGGTGAGAGGTGTCATGTACTGGTCAAAGGAAAGCTTGTATTTCCCCACCTGAGTCATTTACACTAGTCTAATTAGGTAACCTTAATCTTTATACAACGCTAGACAGCAGCTTATTGGAAGCCTCTTCAGAAACTTGACCACAGACTGATATATCATATTACTTGCCTTTCAACCTTCAGGGTTTCTTGAAAAGGGAAAGAAAATAAATTTTATTATTGCCAAGTCTGGATTTAAGCTGGTGATATAAGGATGAAACTGTCTGCAACATATTATCAACTGTCATAGAATGTTTGCAAAGCCATAAATGGATTGTAGTTTTATAAAATTCAGTCAAGGATGGATGCTGCTTCTAAGAAAATAGGTTAACTACAAAGTTTCTAAGCCTAAGGCAACACTCAGTTCAATATATAAATAAATCATTACCTCCATAAGGATACAGCCTTTGTTTCACTGTTCTAGTTTCTTTAAATCACTGTGGCAAACCTGATCAAAGATCTTGACTTTAGTATAAGAATGGAATTTTGAGAAGCTGCGTGAAAAAACATGCTGAAAAAGTTTATGAAAGAACTGAATCTGGAGCTGCTTGCCATTCATTTTTTAAAGGTTGCCATAGCAACTGGGCTGGATAAAATGACATACGCATCAAACCTGGTTCAAACTATTACTTCAAAAGCCTAAAAGAGAAGTTAAAAAAAAAAGAATGTTTTCTGTTGGATATGGTCCGTTGACATAAAATTGCTATTAAGCAATACAGGGGGATGACAAGCTGTCATCTTTTGAAACCTGCAGTGCACGTGACTTCTTAACTTCCATATATCTCCAATACTTTGTAGACAAAATGCCAGCTGAGCAGGTACTTGTAGAGTCTCCCAAGCCTGTAAATAGAACAAGGCTTCTTTCATCTTTAGCTGCAGCCCTTCTAGAACTTCTGATATCAAAGCCCTCTTGCACCATTTAGCAGAAAGGAAACAGAGTCAAACTCTGTTTTGTAAAGGCCAGCTCTGGAATTCTGAACAGACACTTCAAACAGTTCACTCTGACCAGCAGCTTTCAGTTGACTTCATTCACAGGCACAGAGTAAGGTGGTTTGCATTTGGCAAATTTAAACAATAAACAAGACATTTACATGCAATAGGGACATAATTGCCAAACCCCTGTTTTATCGTTTGATTTTAGCACATATATTAGCACAGCCCCAGAAGGATCTCAACAACACACTTGTCAGGAATAACCTGTCCATGCACCCTACATTTGCTGTGTTATTTTAGAATTTGCAATGGGGCACAGCCTGGCTGCTTTGAAGAATGAAGTTGTCTTTGGGCAGCACACCCAGCAGGAGCGACTGTCTCCCCAGACCACCTTCTGAGCAAACTGCAACCCTGACTAGTAGGAACCACTTCTGACTGTGAGAGTATGAGACATGCTTTCCTCTCAGCCATTGCTTCCATAGCTCCCAGCCAGAGGGACAACAATCTCCAACAGGAAGAGTGGGAACTAGTGATGAAAACACCCGTCTACTGGAAGATGGGTTCAAACAGTAGAGCTAGATGTGAACTGATAGCAACAGTGACTTTGGGCCAGTCACTTGAAACTGTGGCTTGGATGCAAGTTTAAGAAGAATGTATGAAGGAGTGGTGCACAGAGTGTGTCATCCCTACAGCTATGGAGGAGACAAGGCAGCACAGCTCAGGGGAGTCCATGAGCCTGGCATCTCAGGCAGCAAGCAAAAGAACTGAACATAAGCACAAACGGCATGACAGTCAGAGGCAAGAGGTGGGAAGACAAAGGGATAGAGAGGATGTGGATGCTCTGAGAGCAGTGGCTTTCAATCTTTTTCATTCTGTAGACATCCAAACACTTAGAGAAGGAAGCAGAAGAACACTGAGCAGAGAAGTTGCTAGTAATTGGCAGGCTTTTTTCATAGCTGTATTTGTTACACTCTTGTGCTTGTCACATAAGTACTTCACAGAGCCCCACTGGCCCATGAACCACAGGCTGAAGGCCACTGCTTTAGAAATGGAAGGGACTGTTAAAAAACCAGCAGCTGCAAGGAAAAGAAGGGAGATACAGAAGAGACGCTCAGTGCCAGGAAGGAGGGACTGACTTGTGTCACTGCTGTGACGTGGATCTGCGAACTAGCAATGGCTGCATTTAAAAGCATGCACACCCTGACACTTGAAGTTTTCTCCACTGACTGGCTCTGGTGACTAATTCAGCATTGTCCAATGTATTTATAACTCTGCCAGAACTCCTGAGTGGAATTCCTATGCCTCTCCAGGTAGTTATCCAGTCTTCAGTCCTTATTCTGTAGATTATTATTGACAGTAGGAGCAGAAGCAGAATGGCTGTGAGCAAAATTTGAATACAAGCTTTGCACTGGCAATAATGTAGTTATGGGAAGCCATGTACTAAAAAAAGAGCCAGTTTGTCTGTGTACCCGTCCAGTCACCAATGCTAAAACTCCAGCTAACAACAGCACCACCAGCTGGCAATGCTGTGATGCTTTACCTGTTTTCTGTGGGGCATGAACAGCATTAGTGAATGACAACAGACCACCACATACGCAAATGCTCTCACTCAGCAGGTAAAAATACACCAACAAAGGACTTACGAGATCTAGGGCTGCTGCCAAAATGGAGGCATCAGGGATCGTGCCTGGTTCACAGCAGTTCAGGAGGAACTGAAAGCGCTTCATGCCTTGCCGGATTGCTCCCAGGTTCACAATGTTCTTGGATTTTCCTCCTTCTTGGTTGGAGGTCAAGTGATCATCAAAGCTATGGCAACCTGAAGAAGCAGAGAGTACAGAGGGGATGCAGGGAGGGGTAGGAAGAAGGGAACACAGTCTCTCACCAATAAAAAAAGTGGAAGAAAAATCCAGTCGAGTACAGCCTTGGTCTAAATCCCTTCCTCACCTTGATGCACTATCTTGAAGGTAACAGGGGCATTTTTAAAATATTCATGACTTCTGTGAAATAGGCATACAGCAAGCCAGATTCTGCTCTTGGCCATAGTGATGTTTGCCCAAAACAATTCCACCATACTCAGGATCTACTCCAATATAAGTGAATCAGAATATGGCCCTTCATCCCAACCTCTTTAACACAGATCGTGTTGTTTAATGTTTGTTTTTTCCTGAATAATCTCCTGTCTTTTCTATTGCCTCTGAATTTACCCTAAAATGGAGCATACATAAACCTTATTCCTCATGTATCAGTTTAGTAATGTGTCATCTATTAGTACAGAAAAATTAGTAGCAAATATTGGAAATGTTCTACATGGAAATCAAGTACTGTCCTTTTTTTTTTAGGCATACATCTTCTGCAGTTACCAGCACATCCAAAGTGAGACTGGACTCAACTCTGAGTTATCATTATTATTCCAGCCTCACTCCCTTGAAGTGTCTTGCACTCTTTGGGATGGAAAGCTCCCTAATGAGAGTCCCTTTTGAAAGTGAAGCTAGCGCCTCGCTCCAGGGCTTCTTTCAAGCACAAATTTAAACTCCATGTACAGAGTGCACATGATAAAACAACTAATCCCATTGCTGATCAGAATTAACACTTCTGAATAGAGAAGTTCATTGTACAGTCGGTACCCAGAGTTGGGAGAGTGGTAGAAAGACATAGATGAGAAATCAGGAAAGTAGTTTCAAGGTCAAGGTGGCTGGTCAAAACAAGAATAGTCAGCCTCTGGGCTTTTTGTCTTTACTCATCATACTTTTCCTCTTTACATGTGAAAGCACAAAAGTTTACAGAACACTGAAGGAGAAAGCACTGGAGAACACCACACAGAGAATTCAAGATTGGCTTTAAACATGGATTTGAAAGACAAAAGGCAAAACATCAGCTTTACAGGACTTTGCCACTTCTTCCTCAGGAAAGAAGAATGGTTGAAACTCAAAGTCCCTTTTAGATCACACTCCCCAGAATTTCTTGGAAAGCACGTATGTACCACAAACAACAGTCACAACAGGAAAAGACAATGTAAATCTTCACTTTTCTCCTGAAGACAAAGGTATATCAAATATCAAGAGACTTTATGTATGGTATCTATGGCTTTTCTCTCTTTCCAGTGAAGCTGTACATATTATTCCAGTACACAAAATGTTCCTATGTTGGGAAATATTTCATTAAAATGAAACAAACAAACAAAGCAGAAATAACAGGTAGAACACTTACATAGGTGAGGAGGCACAAATACCCTTCTCTTCCAACTCGTGTTTCCTTATAGCCTGTAGCACGCTATCTGAGCCTTCCTGCTATGGCTGTTCTAACACTAACTCCTTTGAGGTAAATAAATGTTTCCTACTCAGGGCCCTGTTAGGGCTGTGCCCATATGAGATAATGAACAGAAACTTGACTTTCTGATACAGAAAAGCCTGCCTAAAGCATCTCCCTAACCCCCACTATATAGATCTAGCAAAGGCTTTGCCCATCTGGGCTCAGTGGTGCTATCTGCAGCCTATCACTACAGCATGGCACTTGGTTGAAGCTTTGCAAGAGGATCCTTCAGAGGCAGCTGGTGACCCCCCTCCACTATGCCCATCCTGGAGCAGCTCTGCCCTAAGCAGGGGAGCCCTCGTTGGCTTCCTGTGACTCAGCCCTGCAGAAAAATTCATTCAGTGGGCACAGATCACTTCCTAACATAGGAGGACACCAAGCTCTCACCCCTCCAGTTGCTTCCTGTGCAAGATCACCCCTCGGAGCAAGCACATGCTGTAGTTCACCTGTGCTGCTGTGCCTTGAACACCCTGGCAACTTCTACAGTCACTCACAATGTCTTCAGCAGAGTGCCCGAAGGAACGTTAAGGGTATCATGTAAACACACTGTACCACACTTCTGTATAGATGCTTTGTTCTTAGTATTGGTAAAAAGATCATTAAAATAAACATCTTGTTATGCATGAATGTGCATATATTTATGTGTATATATATGTATACATATGCACACATACAGATACACACACACATACATATGCTTACGTACATATCCAACACAGACTTTCCAGTGGTCTAGATGATATATCACAATGAATATTACAATTCATAAATGATGTGACAAATTATTCTACATAGTTATTATTTTTTTACTGTAATGTATTTCTCCTCTCTCAGTTTTCTTTTAAAGTTCATCTACTATGCTAAAAAACCCAAAAACACAAGAGGAAGCACCACATGGAAAAAGCATGAGCAAAGTAATGGCATAGCATCGTGAATGACAAGAATGGGAAGGCAGAAATGTGTTCCAAAAAAATGTTTCATTGTCAGACCCTAAGGGATTTAATCATATACCCATCCACCTTCATCGGGCTTTTATTCTCTTCTCCATATGCACAAAAGACCTGCTGATCTTTACAGAAGTTACAGAAGCATGGGAAATTTGAAGACCCTCTGTAATGTTGCTGTTCCACTGGGTTATAAACAATCCCACTCTGAAAATCCCTCACATTAATTTCACGACATATACAAGTACGTACACACATACATGTGCAACTACTCTGATATTTTTGCTAAGGGTATGTGGCTTTCATCACATACCAGAGATCCTTGTAGACATGGCAATACAACTTCCTTAACTGTCACACTGTGCCTCAAAAACTTTAAATACCTTTCCTTTGCTTCTGCTACTGGGCAATGGCCCACCCTTCCCATCAACATCACTGGATAATTCACTTGTTTCTCATACTAAGATGCAAGGGGCTCTGTCTTTTACCCATTGAATCACTTTAATGATGTTATTTCTATTGCATGCATAAGTCAAAATCAAGCATGTGTCATGCATATCTCTTCTCTCACAAGCATGGAGAAGATATTTTAAGTTCTCTTCATTAATTACATCAATTCTGATGTTACTCACAGAAGGCTGAAGTACAGACAATGCTTCCAAAAGTTCAAAAAGCCAATACTAATGTGTCGTAGATGTAAGATGTGCCACACATACTGAACAAGGTTCTTGATGCTCTGTGGGCCAAAACTAAATCTCTGCCATCAAATCAAGAATATGGGCACTTTAGGCAAAAACAAGCCTACAGTGGCATAAAAATCAGATTAGCAAGATGAAAAAAAATTTCCAAGAAGAAAATATGAAGCTGTAGAAACAGCTATGACAGTCTGTGAAGATCTCACTGCCCCTCAGCTATTTGTTCCCTGTAAGAGCTGGGAGAAAATATGGTGGAATATTTCACACCTACTTCAGCACAAAGTAGTGGATGATGAAAACAATGCAGTTCCTTCAGCCTCCAAGCTACAACAAGCTGCTGGGCTGATGCATTCTCCTTCTAAAGGAATGATACTTTTCACATTGGAGCCAGAGGAAAACCACCATCGGTATTTCTGCAGATGCAGATGTTTCTGCATCATTCTGTAGAATGATGACCAGGTCACACTGGCAAGATGAGCTGATACTTTACCAGTATGGCTTGCCTGAACATGCCTTACATGCATTATACTGCAGGTCTGGAACAGATGATGGTGAAATACACACAATGCAGTGTCAAAGTGTAATGTCAGAAAATAAAAAACGTAATGCCAGAGAATGTAACATACTGTAAAGCTACAGAAATTATGGTGAAAAAGAAAATATACTCCTTTTTGTGTGTTTTTGGGAGTCAGGTTGGGTTTTCTTGGAAAAAAATGTAACAGAACTTCAAGATCCAAGGTTGTCTCCTTGACAACAAGGATGAGTTCTGAGCTGAGGACATGAGCATGTGAATGACTGCATGACATTTTAAAAGAGAATATATCATGACCTTGTATTATTCATAAAAGTACTTTTCAAACCATTGCTGATTTTGAAAATACATTGCAATTCAATATACTTTTGTGAAAAAGTAGTGTTGTTGTTATGTTGTGTGCTAGAAAAAGGGACAGCATCCCTAACAAATGGTATGCAGACACTAGACATGCAAACACAGAAGAAAAGAGATAATTATAACAAGGTTTGTGCAGGGTTTTCCATTTCTGTACTGAGCTTCACTGAAACTGTCAAATGGTCACAAATTGGAAAAAAAAAAAACAAACCAAAAAACTGATGGAACACCCATTGTTATATTAAGCAACGAAAGATTTACACACCTAATTTTGAACTGAATAAGCGCTTTAAAGCAAGCATTAATTTTTCAAGTGTATTGATCAAATTCAATTTGATTTAAAAAGCCCAAATGTTGTATTTGCATAATTTATTTGTATAGTCTTGGTTTTTTAAAAATTTACTTTACTAGAGATTTTTTCATAAATCAAAATAAAAGAAAGAAGGAAGGGAGAGAAAACATTTACAAAGACCAAAAAGTTGGATAAGGCTAGAATGGATGCAAAAACTATGGAGAAAGCAGGAAAAACAGGTAAGGGGTAAAATACAGAAAGAAAGAGATTTAAAAAACAAAGGATAAAAAGAAAGAAAAAAGGAGACGAGAACCCTGATTTCTAACCATCTTTTTCTTCTGTGTGATGAAGCTTGGATGGGTGTCTTCGGCAGGTGCGCCATTTACCAAGACGCTTGAAGAAATTCTCCTCTTCATCTCGCCCATTGTCCAGGCCACCTCCTGGGCCCCCTCCTTCTGAGAGCTTCACTGCGCTGGTGAACTTCACCTGTGCAAAGACAGAAGGTTGGGTCAGGTGGTGCCATACCCCTGTCTCTTGGTCTTCCTTGCTTAGACATAAAGCATCTACAGAAGGGTCGTAACACAGTGGATCACCATAGCAACACAAGTGGGTCCGCTCAGATTTACGTACGCTGAAGCACTTCATCATTAAGCTTTCTGCTTAAAGGATAGGTCTTTTGCAAGAGGCTGTAAAGGCACAAAGAAGGAAGGAGAAGTGTGACCAACAAACCTTACGTTAAATGCAGCAGAGCCTGCATTTCTCTCTCAGTGAACCGACTCAGTACAGGGTAGGTTTAACCTAGTCTTCACCATGAGTGACCAAAGTCTAGTATCAAATTCCCATGGCACTCTACTCCAAAGACTTCTGTGACTGAGCCTCATTTGTTGCGATGTCCATGTTGAATAGAATATTTCCTTGGACAGCTAAAACCAGCTAGATTCTGTCCTTCCAACCTCTCTGCAATCCAGTCTGATGCATTTACCTTGGAACTCTGCCTGATGAAAGACAGACGGTCGACAGAGCTGATATCTAGGAGATCTTCCACCCCGTCAGCCAGGCCAGAGAGGGAGGAGCGCTTCAGCCAGTTCCCTGTTGCAGAATAAGCCACTCAGGACAATCCTGAAAACGCTTCCAAGCCAAATCTATTTATTAGAAATTGCAGTGTATTTCTCCAAAGTGGCCATGCTAGGGTAGGGGAAAATGGGAGGAATGGGGAAGGCAACCTTTTCATGTTACATGTATGAACTACCATGCAAGGTCAAGTCTTGGAATTAGTAAAGTATATGTTCTTTGTCTACCAAATGCTATTTGGAACGCTTGTCTTCTCCAGAGAGGACAATGTTTATGAGATTAAGATACTAGCCCTGCACTTTGGAGACACAGATTGAACATTCTAGTTTGCCACAGATATCCTCTGTTACCTTTGGCAAATTACTTCCATTTCCCTTTGCCTCAGTTCCCCACCTGTAAAGTGGAGAGAGCAGCATTTCCCAGCTTCTCTTGGGAGAATATACAATATATGTGGTCAATAAGGAACTATGTTGCAATATTTCTTAAGACGGATTTGTGTTTTCTGCACATGCAATATGTATATAGAATAGGAAGAGACATACATTTACCTATGGGGAGTTTGAGTTTCTTTCGAAGGGAGATTCGCCGGGAACGGGAGCGGGAGCGCCGGTCTGTGGTGGTCCCAGAGTGAGCAGTGGTGCACTCGGATGTGTCCTGCTCAGACTGACTGCTGGTATCACTCGCTGCACTCTGTGACTTGAACATCTTCCGCCAGAAGTCTTTGCGACCCAGAACGGCCCCTTGGATTTGCTCATCACTGGAAGAAAAGGGATGCAGAGCATGAAGTGCATTTCGGTGAAGTTTGGATACTCAGGGGGATGAGGCCTCCCTCCCGCAGCCCCCTCGTAGCCTCTCCATTCTTTGAGGTTGCTTTATTTTGAATTCTAAACATACTCTTCTCAGTGGGACATAATCAAATTTGACAACATGCTCAATATTGTTTAAGGCACAAAATAACCATCTTTTCTACCCCAAGGAGTCTGTCCACTGAAGAGGTCATTCTAATTTTTAGTTTCTACACGTGAAAACCAAATCATCTTTAGGTCAAAATAACCCATATTGATAAGATTACACTGGTGCTTTCTACAAGCACATGTACTGGAGAGCTTTTGGACATCACAATAGCTGTTTGTGAACCTGCTGGACTCAGATCTCATTAATGTATTGTAATGGGGACAGCATATTCTGCTATACTCTTGAGATGTCCCATGGCTGTGTCAGGGCTCAGAGCAGAACAGCTTGCCGCAGTTCTGCAGAGCAGTAAAGGGCTTTGTGTTATTCTTGCAATCTCAGCATCAGAGAGACTTTGTAGGCTCAGGTAATGCAGGAGAATACATAATAAAGAGCTCTGGACCCTTGTGCAAGCAATGTCTTTGTACAATGCATCTCAAGCACTTTAACAAGACAGATGGGTAATCAGAGGCACAGAGAAGTTAAATGACTTGTCCAAAGTTACTTAGGGACCAGTAGACATTTATAAAATTCTCTAAAATTCTTCTTTCTTTGGGCAATAGGGAGACCTAACAGCAGGCTGACTTGCACATGAAGAGAACTGGTAGAGCTGATAAGGGAAATGCAGCAAGCTTTGGAGACTATGTGCCCAAGATACGTCAGGAATGGGCTGGCTCCTGATAGGCAGTAAAGGATTAATAACACTTAGCAACAACTTGGAAATTGAAAATTAATAGAATCATCCCCCAGTAGTGAAAACAAAGCATGGTGAACAGCTGTGAGGACATCTCTGAGGAATTAATGCTCTACTCATGCCTGCAGTAGTATGTGACATTGCCAAATCTACTGCCTTGTCATTTGAAAATCTCTGGTGGCTCCCCATCAAAATCAAGATGTGTCCAGTTGGCAGCACTGAAAACAGGCATTACCTGGATGTTATCAGCAGCTCCTGAACAGACACTCCACACATTTGTTGTACCATCCAAAGAGATAAGTCCTTGCTGTCTTGCCCATTTGTACTAACCCTAGAAGGAAGCTGTGCAGTAACACATGAAACAATTCAGTATTTACTTACTGTTCTGGAGTTTGCATCGGGCGGCTTGAGATGTAACTACGGCACTCGTCAGGGGCAGCTGATGCCTGGCTTTTGTCAATGATGACACTGCCCACCTCGGATCTACACAGATGATATAAACTATCAGCTAAAGCAAACGGATGGCCCATCTCATGGCCACCACATAGCTACATGACATGGAAACCAGTGCTCCTGAGCAAGAAAACAGCCTTAGAGATGTACCCTCTCTTTAGCAACTTACTGCCTCTCTCTGCATCATTCATAAAGAAGGCATCAGCTCTTAGAAGCAAAGCCAAGGTTTTTAGGAGTTTTTCAACTTTCTTTAATCCTTCTTCCCAACATTTTAATATGACAAGCTTCAAATCACCAAAGAAAATATCTTTCTGATAAAGAAGCATGTCAGGATTAGATTTCTTCTGGGACTGGTTTTGCATACCAGGGTTTACCTGTCAGATAAACACAACTGAGGATGTGATGCACATTAAAAGCTATGTCCACACAGTGTTCTGGGACGGACACTGTGCTTCTTACTTCTTTGAACCTTTCCTTCTCCAGTGTTTACATTGCACTGTTCTCTGAGGCCTCCTTTATGGGAGGGTTAACACTTTTTGCTGTATATCTCCTACTGTCTCATTTCATTAAATTTTAAAGGAGACTGCTGCCACAGTAGAATTCTGTATCTCTGGACCTGACATATGAGATCAAGATAAAACACACAAGTGCTTGGACCTCCTACATTTGTGTTCAGTGCATGCCATCATACAGCCATACGCAAGTCAGTCACTTGCCTTCTTCCTCCTAGACACCCACCTTTTGCTCCCAGAAGGTTTTGGCTCCTGCTCAGTTTCCTCTGGTTTTTTCCCTGGTATTAACTTTTCAGCGCTGTCTAAGAGGGCACTGAGTGCAACCCTCCGAAACACATTCCCATGAGCCTCCTTGATAAACTGGACCAGCTGTCGGATATCGCAGTACAAGCCCTGAGAAGCAAGACATCATGAAAATGAAAGAATTCAGTCTGCAGTTTGTGAAGAAGCAGTGAGAATCAAGAGTTTATAAGGTACTTCAGAAGGCCATTACTTCCTCTGGCTGTTGTCTGATACACTCTTCACTTACAGGGTTTGTGTTTCCCAGCTGGGATCAAAAGCTGGAAACTCCATTTAGTGCACTCAGAAGAAGCAGGCAATGAGAAGCATTATTGTTATGGAACATACTCTGCAATGGGCTACATCAGATGTAGAAGTATCAGAGGCTAAAACAGCTGCAAGGTGAGGGAGCTGCAAAGATGACTTAGAGCCTGTTTTATCCCATTCATTTAGTCCATAATCTTAAAAGGCATGGAAAAGATAAACAGGGGGGCAGAGGGGAGGGGGGAAATAGAGTGCAAAAAATTCCATGTTTTGTTTCAAAACCAGTGGGTGTTTGGGGATTTTTCTTAATTATTTTAGAGCTTTACATCATGGGAAGAGAGAGGAATGACTCACTCATTCCCCAGCCTACTCCTACACTCAAGGCTCTTTTTAGTTCTGAACATTCATACACATCTGTGATGTGACGAATCATCTCTAGATTTGAGGGCAAGGGGATGGAGGGAACAGTTTGATAGGGCATGATTTTTGATCTCTGATCTTGCCTGAAAGATCTGGGGTTATTCCAAAAATTCCCAGCTAGGAACTGCACAGACAGCTTTCAACTAAGAAAAACCCCAAACATAAATAACTGGATCTGAATATGGCTTAAGACTGTTTTTCCTAAGATACGAAACATAAGATTGACCTTAAAGAGTGATGTAACAACAGGAAATTCTCACATACAGGCTGCGTACTATGTTTTCCATACAGGCACATTTTATGGTGCTATGCTTAAGACAAGTTTCACCTTGTGCACATTGGGTTGAGAAAGACATACAATGTGTAAGGAAAATTTACACTTGGTGATTCTAACCTAGATCCAATAATGGTGCACATTCTTCTGCATTCTACCACTTAATCTCTGCTGAGAAACACTCCAAAGGAGGAATATCCATAAGAACAAGAGGACTTGGACATAGGCAAACTACTTCACTGGTTTAAGTTGTTACTGTTTTCCTTCTCCCTCTCTCATACCCTCACAGAGGATTACTGCTCCCTTAGCTGGACTTCAGTGCCTCTACATCTCTGCTGTAAGCATGAAGCACAAGAAACCTTACTGGTTGCTTCCATGAAAAATCCTGATTTCTGATAATAAAGGAGATTATTTCAGATTAGCTGCTAGATTCTGCACCAGTTTGGAAGAAGAGAGCTCATATTGTCCATTCTACCGTGCTCTGGGAAGCCAGTGCACAGGCAGCAATCAGCAGCACCTCGCTTTCCTCCAGGTGTTGAGTAAAATGAATATCTGTCTAAATCTTGGGAAGACCTACCAAACTGCTGCTCAGTATTTCCCATACTCTGCCACAGGTGGATCAGTATCAAATAAACTGGCTTTAACTTTGCTGAAAGTTTGATTTTTGCTGGATATGATCTTGTTCATTAATCACTTGCTCCAGCCTACGCTACTAATCCATTTGGGAAAAAAAACCCCATCAAAACACAGAAGTTGCTTGAACAGAGGAAAATGCAATTCAGAGTGCACAACTTTCATCCTGGCTAAGTCTCAGCTTCCAAAGCAGGCACGCAAGGAGGGCATCATGTTTTTATTGTGTTTCAGCTGTGACTGCAGAGCTTGCTGTACTCAAGGGATTTGGCTAAACTGAGTTAATTCTTCACTGTAAAGCCTCACTGGTGACACACAAATGAAAAAGTAACTTTGTTAACATGAAATCAAGTGCTTACCAGGTTTTCTGGGCTGTGCAGCTCATGTGTAGTGGAAGCACAGCGAGTGATCAATGACTTGAACATGGCACTCACAATAATACCTTCTACACTCTGGGCCGTAGACTTGTTGTCCACTGTGCTGAAGTTATTCCCAAATCCAGCCTTGTCTGAGAAATTCAAATACAAGCAAACCCCCTTGTTAAGAATGGTTTAAAAGAGATGGCTTAAAGAGACATGTAAAGGTTTTCAGATACATGTGACAAAGGTAAGTCCCCACCTAATAGCTATGCTTAGTTCTTGCAATCCCTCCCCACAAAGAGCAGAAGAGAAGGGTAAAACAAATGAGAAGGATGAAATCTTTCCAGATACAGTTATAATGTAAAAAAGGATTGAAAAGATCAGGACCACTCTGGCTTCCTTTTATCTTTCATTTAGAGACGCATTGAATAAGACTTAAAATTTGAACAATACCTCCAGCTTTTCTATTCACTGTTCTAAAGGACAAAAGATGTTTAATTAAGTTGAAAAGTGACAACACTCATGAAAAGAAAATCTTCTGAACTACAGGAATGCTCTTCTTGCAAGGTGCACAAGGAGAGCAAGCTCTCAGAAAGAGTAAAAAAAGAATTCACATTTATAGGAATAACAAGAATCATCCCGGTTTCATTAGGTGAGAGAAAAGACTTTCAAAAGCTGCATGAGCTGCTATGCTTCAAAGCATGAGCCAATCGATAATTCATGAATACTTGGAGAAACTTCCTACAGGCATCTTATTCACAAAAGCCTGTAGATAATATTTCTGGGTGCCTACTCTGAAATGCCTGGGATCAGAGGTAAGCTAATAGATTGGTCAGCCTCCCCAAGCACTTCAGAGGAGCTATTCCTGCTCTTCAGTCATTGTTAACTGCTGTTGCATGCAGTGGCCAAGTGCAAGTGTTTGATCATTTTAACAGCAACCGGAATAACTTTCCTAACTTAAAAAAAAAAAAAAAGAAAACATATATACCTATACACAAACACGTGCACACATGTTTGTAACTGCAGGCATGTGTGTGTTCATGTTCTTCTTTATTCAATCTGATCTCGCTATTTACTGCTTCACCTGAGGCACCCTGGAGGATTTTAATGCTCAATTCAGAATAAACCCTGGATTAAACAAGCCATTGTAGCTGACACCTGGTCACGTCATGAAGCAGAAAACTGCCTGCCTGAGGCACAGTTGAATTAATTATTTTTTTTTAAGAGTCATGAAGAACAGGTAGGATGAATCAAAAGAGAGACCTTTCATTTTGGGTGCACTGGGTGATACAAGGTGGTCAAATCTGAAGAGAACCAACTCTCCTGACCCTGACTGGCTGAGGATACACTCTGTAGATTCTGAGGATAGCAATTTTCATTCTGTTTTAAAGGAAAGTGGCGTGGCTTCTTTCTGGTGGTACAGTTAAGGAATATTCAAGTGAGAGTTTCTGCTGCCAGCTATACTTACTGTCAGTGACTGGCTCCATGCAGAATCCCAGTAGAGCATGCAGGAAATCCACCACATTATTGAGAGAATCCTTGTTCACATAATCCCTCATGGTCTGCCGGAACTGCATCTTATCCAGTTTGTACAGCTTTGTGAGGCAGTTCTGAGCCTGCAACGACATCCATCAAATCACATCACATCAAAGTACGTGTTTGAGCTTTGCTAATAGGAGCAGGGTATTTTCTGCTCTTGCTTAGTCAGTGCTCTGCTGTGCTGTCTAAAGTAACCTCCCCTGGGAGCCAGAAGGTTCCAGGTCCTGTAACAGAAGACAGATTCACCTCTGAGGCCAACAAGAAATTCAGCACAAGGAGACAGTGCACCGGTGTGGGTGCCACTGTCTGGAGGTGGCAGCGAAGTCACTGCCAGCCATGTCTCAAGGCCTCTCCTCCCCTCCCCAACCCCGAGGTGAAATCTCACTGAATATGAATGAAGTAGGAATGTACCACCACAGTCAAGGCTTATTGCCTTCGTGAAACAGGCTCTTAGCCACAGGCATCTGGCTTGATACACCTGTACCCAGTGACAAATTTCTATCACGTAAAACATTAGCTTTTTATTTAAAAGCTATTAATTGTCATCTTCTTATCACAAAAGTATTCATCCTACTGGGACCCCAGGCAGGCTGGAGCTAGAGAATCTGAAATATCAGTTCTATTGAAAACATGAACTCTCCTGCTACCTACGATAGGGCACTTAACTTCCCAGTAAATTCAGACATATGATTGTCCATGCAATCAACACAAATGGTGCATGCAAAGCAGTCTGGCCAGACAAACACACAGAAAATGCAGCAGACTTAGATGTGTAGGAAAATCTCTTCCCATAAAGACCTCAATTCAATGAGTCTGAGAAGAACCTTGGCTCCAAGAGACTTATTCATTTGTGCTTAATATTATGCATGGGTCTAAATGTTCTGTTGGCTCAGTTCCAACATAACATAAAAGCCTGACTGACATTTTGATGAATATGGTGTATGTTCAACCAGTGCTGGCTGCAGAACCTTTATACTGTCACCACTGGGACTCTCTCATCCCATCTTGTCCCACTGTGTCCTGAATTAAGGTGACTCCTGCAGTCTACTCAGTACTCAGGAGTCTAATTAACAGATGAATGCTGCATGATACAGAGGCAGCCAATTCATGTCTGAGCTATCTATCTCTGATCCCAGAACAAAATTAGAGCTCTGTTGGCATGGCCCAGGCTAACCAAAGCCATGGAGAAGCACCTGACTCCCACCCACTGTGGATGGGCATGGTGTAAATTCTCATTATGATCATTAAAAATGATCCCTTCTGCAAGCACAGAAGGTGAGGGGAAGACATGTGCTGGAGAAAGCCTTTGAAAGGCTCCTATTTGACACGCCATTGGACTGCTCTCAGGGAGTCAAACTCTTCTGGGTGAAGTCAGATATCTGGGCCGCACCCTGGGCACTTTCCACTGCTGCAGCTTGGGCAGAACCAAAAAGGTAAGGAATCAACAGGGACCATCCATCCTGCCCTTCAGCAGGGCACGAGTCTTCTTCCTTGCATCACACCGACATGCCTGCAAGCACAGTGCACCTCCAACCATCAGGAGCTGATGGAGCAGCCCAGCAGCAACCAGTCATAATCACCATTAGGAAAGGTGGATGTAACTACACCTTAGACTTCTGGATTCAGATATGCAACCCAAGATAGCTGCACCTCTTGTAAATAGCGTACTCTGTTGGGGTACCGTCAACGTGAACAATCACTTACACCAGCTCACACAGGGGATTTGCTCCCATGTATCTGTCCCTTCCCAGACCACCCATCCATTGGGGTGGTCAGAAGCACCCTGGGCTTCAGGAGCGCTCTTAGCAAGCCCCAGGGCTTGCTGGAAGGGAAAGTGATAGCTGAAAATCTGCTACGGCTGGGCTGCAACACAGTCTGTGAGCTGGGGCAGAGAGCAACACATTTACTGCCAATACAGAGAAAGCTACAGAGGGGGCAGACAGCAATCTCAGCAGCTGATGTCAGGAATACAAGGGGGACGCTTTAATGAGCTTTAATTCTCTTACATTCTCCCGGAATACCTGGTGTCTCAGGCGATCTCCAGAGAGCCCTCGGTGTCCTTCTCCACAACCATAGGCACAACCCAGGGACTTCACAATTTTGATCAGCATTGTGAGTGCCAGCCTATGGGTGCTTACAGATGGGCCTTCCTCCTGAGGGTCACAGAGAGAAGGGCAGCGTCAAACCCTGGCACAACCACTGGCATTTTGTTAGCATTTTACTTTTAAATTACTGTCCATTTCTCCTCTCAGACACATCGTTACTGAATTGTTACTCTTGAAATGTTTACTCCAATTATTTTTCAAGTTTAGGGACCAGCCTCCTCCCTTTCAGCTGTCCTCAAAGTCGTGCTATAACTGTGAAGCTCCCTACATGCTCTATGAATACTATTCAGAACTTCAAAAAATTCTGCCTGGACAACAGACAACGGGCTTGCTTGAGCAGAAAAACAAACATCTTTTTAAAATGTCTTAGGTATCATGCTACAATGAATTGCAAACTCTGGAGGTCAGCAACACCGTCTCTTGGCTAATCCTGAAGGCAACACTGAAACATTTATGTTTTCTGGCCATCAAAGAAAACAAATGCTTATATATTGGATTCTGTTTTTTCTTATAAGTTACAAGTAAAAAACTAATTGTGACTGAGGGTTTCAGGCACTTTGACAAGACACTGAAAATGTCTGTGCAAGGCTCACAAACTGCTTTTGGCAGCTGCTTCACTGGAGTAGTTACAGTGCTTGAATTCCCAATCATGTTTCTTCAGTGGAATCCCAAGTGAGCAACAGAGCAAAACAAATTAATTTGTCACTATGGTGCAAAAAAAGGAGGGAAAACAGTTGCATACACATGCATACCCAATCTTAACAGGAATTGTAGAAAAGGAAGCAAGACAAACCTTTTCTTGTTTTTTGTCATTCTTCTCATATGGTCCTCCTCCTCCACCACCACCTCCATCACTTCCACCACCACCTCCTCCACCACTTCCACCACCTCCTTCTTCTCCTCCATCTCCAGCTCCACTCACTGGGGAAGGCCCAAATCCACAAGCTGAACCACCAGAAGCAGCTCCTTTGAGCTGGAAGGATCCTTCACTTGGTCTCTTTTCAGGGGCCTCATTTTCTTTGTTCTCACTCTTCCTCCGAACCTTCTCTACACAGGGCACCACACCGAGCTGAAGTAAGCACTCCACAATGTTCAGAGCCACATCACAAATCCGGGAACTGATGTCATGGTTCAGGACCAAGTAAACAGCCTTCAGGACCACCTGGAATATTCAAACATCCTATTTACAGTCAGACTATTTTATCTCCTAGTACTATTTAGTGCCTGGAAATTCTAGTCACAGACTGGAGACTCATTATAGCAGGCACAGTACAAACTCAGAATGAAGTACACACAACCCTCAACCCCAGGAGCTTACAATCTAGGTGTAGGACAAGAAACCACAGGCTGGGCACAGTCAGGCAGAAAAGGAAACCATGGGATGACATCTGTGAGCCTGAGAACATTGCTTCAGTGCACCAGGAGCTGCCAAGTCATTAAGGGGAATGCAGAAAAGGTGAGTTTGAAGGTGCCATTAGAAGAAAGGTGCTACTCAGTTTTATACTATTTCATAGGGAACTTGGTACATGCCCCAGGAACACAGTCATTACATAATATCACTTCAGATTTGATGTGTGCATTCCACATGCACATGCGCTCCTTGCAAGGAGTAACAGGAGTTGCAGTATCTCAGAGGAAACTTTTATGATATGCACAAATGTATCTGACTGACCTTTGTGTACTGCTGAGAGAAGTCATATAAAGAGGTGGAGGAAAAGCCCATCAAACCCCTGATCTCAATGGTACAGCTATATTGACAGAAGAGGGACCTGGCTTTCCTCATTCCTTGCCAATTACCGAGAGATCCAGCATGCCGTTCTTGTGGACAAAGTTGTTGGTTCCATCAATGTGATCCGTATCCTCCAAGCAACTGTAATTGATGCAGGAGTCTGTCAGGCTCCGTGGGAGGTTGGCACATGCGAGCGGCTCATGGGGCATCTCAGGGATGGGCACTTGGTTGCAAAGCTTCCTCATGTGCTCGCTGAAGAAGTCGGCGTAGCCCACATTGAATGAGGCCAGAGTAGTGTTGAAGGTTGCCACAGTGATGGTGGAGATCTGGGACCGCACTGCAGGGAGGAAAATGTTTACCTGTAAGTTTCCATCTGTACAGCTAAGAAATGGAAACCTGATGCACGTTTACAAGAAGGGAGCAGCTCCAAATACAGCTTGCAATGCTGAAAGACAAGACAGGTTCCTAATTCCTATCATGGGTACAGGGATGAAAGCAGAGACTCATTTCTTCCTTTAAGCCAGTGTAAATTAGAACAGCCCCAAGCCTGCTCTAGCAGCACAGTTCCATGGCAGCTTAGGTTGTTTTCAGTCAACTGGGCAGTTAAGTAGATCAGGGAGCTCAGCCAGTCTAAACCTAATCTAAAAGAGGGATTAGATTTTGGCTAGCTTTGCTCCCTGTATTGGTCCACTGCCTGGTCTTAAAGGCAGCACTGGCCCTGCAAGGGAAAGAGGAAGGGCTCAGCAGCTGGATGTAGGAGTGTAGGTAGAGTACCAGCGGCACCAATTTGGAACATCTTTCTAAGTGGCACCAGTTGGAAATATTTCATCACACCAGTTGAAAAAATTGGAGCGGTGTGTTCCTACCAGTACCCATGATAGTCTAAACCATCTCCAAAATATAAAGCTGATGAGAAAGGCAATGTGGTGTCTAAGTTCACAGTGCTCAGAGAAAGGACCTCACAACATAACCAAGCTTAACTTTAACTGAAGCTTTAAACTTTCAGCTAATGCACAGGTAGTGACAGCATTTTGGCTACACAGTTGGATTTTTATCAAGGATTCACCACGGGTTTACAATTCATGCTGAACCTCAGGCCACAACGTTAGCAATTTCACACACTTAGTGCTTTGTAAATAGGTTTATACACCCTGTAGTGCAGAAAGACTCCATGTATCCCACAGGGTTGATTTCTGCCCCAACAGTACAGGAACAGGGCTATGGAATAACAGAACTGCTACATAAGGCTATTTAATGTGTTCGAATGAATTAAATAACATATATCTAACAAGAATCTTCAAGTACTGACTCAGCAATGGATTGGTTTTATTATGCAAATAACTCGCCAGAGTGGTGACTATATTTCCGCAGCCTGTGCAACCCTGCCACCACTAAACTAGCACTGTTTACTAGGAGAAATGTTCTAAGGCTGGTAGCAATACCTTGAACTGGGCTACAATTTGGTCAGTGATCAGGGCAGGAATTAGCTGCCTGTACTCAGAGGATTATTTGCTGGCAAGTGTGACTTTTTAATGGAACTCGCTGAAATTTGCATGGCGAAGATAATAATAAAGATGGAAAAAAGAAATTTTGTTCCTGAGCTATCAAATTTGATGATTATCCAAGGGAAGCTACTTTTTGTTTCACTAAGGTTTTACTCAGTTTGTTTTGAAATGGGTAGCAAAAATCCACATCCAAATCCTACATAAAGTGACATTTCCTGTGTTGAATCTTGATTTCATTAGCACTGACAGGGCTTACTGCTGGATGGGACTTGCTGAGGCAGGGCAGGAGAACTAAGGACTCTTCATTCACATCCACATGTCTACAGCATGTGCCCACGTGCCTGTGACTCCTCCTGAGCAGCTACCTAGGACATAACTAATTTTTCATCTCCGCTTTTTAGTGTATCAGCCAGAGAAATGAGTTCATTAGCAAATGTCTCCTGGCCAGGGAAAGTAGGTAAGAGATGGGAAATTATGAATGACCAGTATGCTTGTGTATAGTGGGTCAAAAAAAAGAAATATGTAATGTTTGTACTTATTCTCTAATTACAGAACGGTTTGCTCAAAGTCATAGACCTCTACTAGAACTAGTATAATTTATTATTCATTCAGCTGCTGCACAATTGTGCCTGGGGTACACCTAGAAAAACAAGCATTGCATATGCCTACTTTGGAGAAAATATTTGGCCTGGAAGCTGGTGTAGTGAATGGGATTACTGCCCTATAGAATGAATGCAGGTTGGGAAATTAGACTCCATAAAACTGGTCCAGAAGAGCTTTGCCCAGGAGACACAGAGCAGAGATGAAGGAGACATGCCCACACTGGATTACAGCTGACACAAATCCATCCTCTCTCAGACTATTCAGATTTGCTGTGCCAAAAGAGCATGGATCTTTGAGAGCTCCAAGGCTACAGCACGTATCATGTGAGTGCTTCTGTAGCCTCCTAGGTATGCTGTCTGACAGCTTGTGCAGAGACAGACCGTGCCCTGCTCCAGGGGGTGTGTCATATCCTGGTCCCTCATCGAGGCTGAGGTTGCACTTGCCACAGCTGAGGCCCAACCTCTATGACCAGGTTTTGCCAGCAGCACTACGCGTGAGGGAGAAAAAAATCACTGCATTTAGGCAGCAGGAGCGGTGCCACCAAAGTGCTCTGGTACAGACATCTCTGCTGACAGAACAGAGCTTTCCTCTGCTTGGCTAACATTGTTTGACAAAGGTGGTGTTGCCTTGCCAATAGAAAGGCTCTTCCTTCTGGAGCAGGCTTCATCCCACCCGGGGTTCTTCCATCTCTCCCGTTGTGGTCACACTGGCATTGCTATTTCTGCAGAGGCCACCAAGACAAACAGGCTGCAGGGAGACTGAGTAAATTTCAAAGCCGGGCTTCTACTTGGAACCAGTAGAATTAAGAAAAAAATGTGATTCTCAGCATAATCCAGCAGCTGTGGACTACAAAGGGGCACCAAATACCACAAGACTCCCTGTGAATTCACTAAAGTTAGCTATACCAAGCTTCTGCCCAAACTTTGCTGTGTTCTAAGTAGAAAAAAACCCCAAACCCTGCCTTCTCCCTGCTGATGGCTTCCAATTTTTTTGACAAAATGCATCAGATAAACTCGAAAGGTTTGGAACATTTTTCTACACAGAACAAAAAAAACTCTCAAGAGATGTGAGGAAAAAAAAAAAAAGGAAAAAACATTTAGTCATATACTTATATGCAGAAACAGTGACACTTCCTCAGCTTCTTGGGGTTGATATTTCAGTGAAACATTTCTTTTCTGATGTGATAAATTTACCTTCTTTGACGGTGTTCTCTCCATGGCTGTTTGAGTGGTCCGGCAGGTCAGAGACCAGTGTGTGATGAGAGTGTGAATGCCTGGCACTCAGGCTCTCCATCTCCGTTGCTGTGTCAGAGCTCCCCCGCCTGGTAAACTTTCCTAGGGTGAAGTCAAGAAATGAATATTTAGTTTACTCATCTGACAGGATCTTGGAGGCAAGAGACAGTAGCTGAGGTTAGAAATGGAAGGATTGGAGTTCACAAAAGTCAAGGCTTTCCAGGACCCTGTGAAGCAGAACCAAACATTATAGTGGGATATCTCACCAGGGGTTCATGGACATAAAGATTGAACATACAAACTCTCTGCAAGGCTCTCTCCCTCAGCACATAATGATTTAGTTGTCGCCCACATTGTCATCCACCAGCAGCTTCAGGAAAATAAGATCTCACCACCGAAATACTCTTACTTTTGGGGCAGTTTATAGGAATTTGGTTTCTTCTCCCCTTGCCCAAAAGAAATCGTTACATTAGGACGAGGAGCACTAAAGCAAAGGAAGTTCTTCAGGAATGCAACAGCATGCAACTTAGAAGAACCTACTGAAAGAGGGGGACTGTCTCTGAAGTAGACATGATCTGTTATTCATCCAATCTGAAATACATGATTTCACTGAGATACCAGAAAGAAAAAACTGTTGGTTAAGCTAGGACAAGAATCTGGAGCCCCTGAGATCAAAATTTAATAAACTTCTTGATCTACTGAAGATAGGGAAAGAAGGAGTAGCTTGTATTTATTTGTTATTTCTTACAAATCTGTAGGTGTTTGTATATTAACCCTTGACAAAACACATACAAATCTTTAAGAATTCACTTGACTAAGCTTATTGTCCTGTGTCCCAAAGAGGGACTTGTTTACAGTGGAAAGCTTACAACAATGATGCCATCTAAGTTGGTGAAAACGAGAAGGCTCTGGCATGGCCTTAGGCAACCATTTCACTGCTTACGATCTCCAAGAAAAAGTGCCAGGATGAAAATCTATGACATTAGGAGTAAGTCTTTGAAATAGAAACAATGCCTAGACACTGTTCGGTGAACTTGGGAACTTGAAGGAACTAATATTTGGATTTAAACACTATATCTTTTGCAATATCAAGCCAGTGTAAGCCTCACTATCTGAGACAATACCCTATTTATATTGTATCCAACATTCACTTGAGGAAGACTGAATAATTTTTGTTCTAATGGTGCCTCTCCAGAAATTTCTCTTTAAAAGAAGAGTCTGCAGCCTTTCCTTGAGTCTATTTTAAGCTGCAGTTGTGCTATGCCTGCTGCCACTCAGGGAGTGAGTGGTGTTCAAGTGGTACAGACATCACCACAGGTTGCTACAGCAGCTATAATTCCAGTAAAGATGGTAGTTTTCAGAGAACAAGTGAACTAAAGCCTAAAGTCACTCAAGGTCTGCTGTCAGCACAGTTGCCACTTCGACAAACAGGTGTGTAATGCTGCCAACAGAGCCAAGGACAGAAAGTGGCAATAGGATGGATGGAGAATTAAAGAGCCTCTATTGTTTTCTGAATGTCCAGGACAGGAGTGACACAGCATATAGGGCAGAGATAACTTCTCACCTAATATGGTGGTTTGCCATCCTCCTCTCTCAATGCCACGCCGGTCCTCCCCGATTCCAGAGAAACTGCCAAAGGAGAACGTGCTGCGAGTGGGTGAGACATCCAGATGATCCTCATGGAGGAGGAAGGGCACCCCCATCCTTCGCTGACGTTTCTTCCCAGTATGGTGAAAAGGAATTGACCCTTTGCGCTCACGTTCCCTGTCCTCCTTGCGGCTCTTAAACTGCAGGAGGGAGAGGAGCAGATAAAAAAAGAGCAGGTAGAGGCTTTGAGGCACAGCAAACTGCTATTGGAGGGAAAAAGATAAGACAGACGTGTGGCCTAAGTATAACCTACCTCCACTGCAAGCTGTTTACTTTGGCCATTTAGCCTGATAGCAGCAATCTGTGCTTTGGGACCATATGAGTATTTGCAGGAAATCAGTCTTGCCCTAGACTGGGATGGATGCCCTTGTAGAATTTTGTGACATTCTCAGACCATGAGCTAGATTTGTAGAATCCACAAAACTCTAAGTGTCTTGGATGGTTGCAAACCCAGAGTTTCATAAGGTAAAAACATTGGAAGAACTCATTGAATTAGCTGGAACTACTCACTGAATTAGATGGAACTACAGTAAGCACCAGCACTTAAAAATCAACCTGTACTGGCTGAGTGCCTTCCCCTCATGCAGTTTCAGCAGGACAGTTATTTGAATAAGAATTTCAGTATTGTGTTGGAATGTGCATATAAAAATCTATGGAATAACACAGAGAGTCACTTCCAATGAAAAGAGATGCCAACCTCACATATGGCATGAATATATAGTCCAAAAAGGCCTTCAGCTGTTACTTAGTGGGACACTGAGGTAATGAATCATAGGTAAATTATGGAAAAATTTTCTTCCACTCACCTTTTTGAAGATGTTCATCCCCAGGTCTGTGGAGAGATCTGGAACTGCTGGCCTACGCAAGTTGGTCAGTGAAACTTTGGAAAATGCCTCTGTGCTTAATGATTTTTCTTCCTCATTACATTTCATTGTGAGATCCTGTAGCTCCGAAAAGAAGACAATAAGCACAAGGAGAAATGGAGCATAATCAGCTGAAAAAAAAGAGCTACTTCCAAGGGCTGTCATAGGAGCACTGTAGAGGAAAAGGACCTTCACTTCATTACACAAAACATTATTCACACATTTAAAGAAAAACAAATGAACAAACAATCAAAATTCAGAAACTCCCCAAAATATTGACTTTGTCTAACATTTCTGTTACCACAGAAAAAAAGTTCAGCCCGTGGTGCAGCCACAGAAAGCCTCAGGCGTTGCTGTCACTGTGGCCTAGTGGCTTTGAAGACCATGTTCTACTCTACTTTCCCATCACAGGTATGACTCTGGGTAGCTGATAATCTTCTTAAGGCCTTGGTTTACATTTATGAGCAATCACAATGGCTACCCTTTTTGGAGCATTTGATTTAAGATCTAAGAGAATATGTCCTTAATAACTTATGCCTTTAAACATGTATTTTGGAACTGAACTGCAATAGGCAGCGCTGTCCTTCCACAAGACTTGATTTACAAAAAATATATTTACTTACTAAAGAAACCTAAGATTTCTGCATCAGTAAGCATCCTTCACTTGTTAACAGTGCTCCAAGATCTGCCCATCATAATTCTCATTACAGTTGATGTTTGTGAAAGCCAGCATAGCTAGGGCACGGAACGTCCCATGATAGTGAAAACCTCGAGAGGAATTTGCTCTAGTTTCAGTAGAGGGCACTCCACGCCCCTTCTGTGCTGCGCAAAACCATCACAGCTGCCTCCTGTAATGAAAGGCTTTGCTACAAAAGGTGTCATAAGATCAGCTCCTGGCCATCTGTTCTCATTAAAGATTTGATGCCACTTTTCATGAGATGTTTGTGCAGCTGACCTGACCAAATTCCCTCAGGATAATTTTCTTCTGCCCAAATATCATCTTGTCTCCAATGGAGATGCTCTTTTTCCTTGCTCCCCCATCAGAAAGGTTCTGCTAAACAGCTGGGTCATGTTAAAATACCTTTCTGCTTTCAATCCAGAGATATCTGGATGCCAACCATAGATGAGGTGACTCCTGTGGTGCAGGAGGTTTAGATTCTGCCTAGCCAGCTCTGTAATACACAAGTGTGCAGTTTTATGCAATGAAGGTCCAGCAGAAGCTGGTGACAGTCCTTGCAGCTGAAGCCTTAAGCTCCAGTCTCAGTGTCTGCAGTACTGACTGACAAAAGATTAAGGGGAGGAGTCACACGGAAAATCCAAGAGACAGCAAGTCAGGATTTGACTCTCACTGCTCTCAGCAGCAAGGCCAGCAAGTACTCTGTATGGCATGGGTCTTTTACAGCTCTCTGGCCTCTTCTGGCTGGAAAACATCATATGAAATTATTTCAGATTCATTATCTTTGTCCATTAGTTACTAAATCTGTGCTTTATTAGGTGGTTTATGATCTCCAAAAGGACAGAGTGAGGATCAGGGCCCACTGTGATACAAGCCACACAGACACAGAAAGGCACAGCCTCAGTTCTGAAATCTGCTGAGAGCAGGTATCAAGCAAATAACACCAGGAAAGCAAATTACAGAATCACTTATATCTACAGTGTGGTACATGATGCATTTTAATAAATCAAGTTAGCACTCCTGTTGAGGACCAATTGAAAATGTGGCCATTCTGTGCAGCAGACTATGTGGCAGTTATGGCTTGCAGTAAGATGGCTAATAAGGCAAAACAGTTTGGGTGCTGCTCTTCTAGACCTTGTTATTTCCATTTTCTGTAGCCTTCCTTCTGCATGATGGTAGGGCTACCAGCTCCTTAGTACTTCTCTCAACCATATCACATTTGAGACTCTTGGCTTTATATTAGCACTGCAGCTGCATTGGTCTCACGCCTAATTTAAGCTTTGGCTCTTTGCCTCTGCAATGTTAGCGCAAGACTGTAGAGATTTGTGAGCCTTTGAACGTTTCATTTCCTAGACCAGTCCTTACACTGCATTCGCTGCATGCAATGCAGGTTTCCTTTGTCACACATTGTCAGGTCTGAAATGTGTTTAGACTAAAGTCACGTTCTTGAGAAAGCTAGTATTTGTTTTATCCAGGCAATATATGGAGAACGTTTCTCACGTTCTCTTGATTCACAACTTCTTTAGCCCAAGCTTATATTTGAAATGTGATTTCAGGCACACAGAAAGCAGTAAAAAGTGTGAGAGTTTTGCTGAGGCTTAGGGAGATGTAGCAAGTTACCCTGATAAGCTGCAGAACAATAGAAAGTATGTGGATTTACCAGAAAAATCTACTGGTCCCTGATGTGATTTGCAGGCAGCTGGTTTTGTCTGTAAACAGTTTTTGCCTGCCATATTAAATCTGTTCTGCTGAAACACAGAGTGACAATATTTTTGAGGAGTTATTGATGAACCTTCGAGCAGAAATTGTGACATCGTGTTATGAATTTAAGATCTAGACCGGATAATCAGGCTTTAAGCTTATCCATGTGTCAGATAAGCTTGTGAAGTCTCAGCATACAACCTCTTGTGTTGATTGAAAGAAATATCAAATCTTAACCCTCCAGAGGTGGCATTCTCTCCTCTGACTAGCAGGGAGCCTTGAGTGATAAGACTCTGAATTTAAAAACAGCAGGTAAGTCCCTACAGTTGGCTGGGATGAAACAGAGCCTAGGTGTCTCTGGGCATTGCACAGATTTCAGTCCTCAGTTGTAAAGAAGGGGGGCATGAGCTGAAACTTTTGCTGCACGGCAGAGCGTTTCACCTCCTCCATCACAGCTGCTCTGCGGAACAAATTGGAAACCTTTTCAAGCAGGATTCCAATTTGATGAAGTACAGTAAAAATACACAGGACTGACACAGAGGTTACCAAAAGCAATCAAACCGAGCCCTGGAGGGAAGAATGCCCTGGACAGAGCCCTCACATTAACAGCTAGAAAGTACCCAGTGGAATTGCCAAATGGATTTAACAGAAAAATGTTAGCGAAGAGCAACTGAGTAAAGGAATCTTCTGCAAGAGAAACAGTCTGGAAAAGCAAGAAGTAGCCAAGTGTGTGAAGGGAGGGAAGTGTTTCACAGCATGTAGAGAAGCAGCAGCACAATACCAGTGCAAACAGTGCCTACAGAAGACAATCCCACTCGTGGTGCCACCACGCTGAGAACCATGGACTGCACTCCCTGCTGCACGAGCAGCTAAACTTGCTAATGTGCAAAATAACCAGGTTGTTACTAGTGAGGGCAAAGGGACAGAATATGCATGGAAGTGAACCACATCAGCAGCACTATCTTCCAGTTCTCCCTCCAGGAGATGATGTTAAGGAGGATTTTCTGTACATGCACAGCAATCCTATAAAATCCCCATGCAAAGTTAGATTAAGACTGAATAGTAATTCCTATCACCTGGCCTTTATGGAGATCTGTCAAGCTTTTACAGAGATGAAACAGGCAACATTTAATAGAAATAACACTAAAGTATAACACAGTTTAAAGAATACTGCTGCTGCTGAGCCCTTAAAACCATTAAGTAACCACCATTCCTTATAAAAATCATAAGGATGGCTATAAAATCCTGAGATTTAAAAATAATAGCACTAATATTTACATTGTTTATGCTTGTCTTCTGGCTTATGAGCATCTGGGCTGTAGAGGAGAAAAGATATTTCACCCTTCTCCTATTTAAAATGACAGGTTGAAAACTGCCAGAGCTCTATAATACTGAAAGCAAGTATTTTAAGAAAAAACACAAAAAATTCCAAGAGTTCTGACTCAAAAAAGACATTTGACAGCAACAGAAGATGGAGCCTTTTACTTGAGGTGTGCCATAAAATTGGATTGCAAAAATAGAATCTGTATGAAATTTTCTTAGGCGGTTCATCAACTCAGTAAATCAGAATTTGCTGTTAAAAGCCCACATGACAGGAAAAGAGTGCCCAACCTAAAAGTAGCACAAATCGACAAGGAGATTAACTGAAACTGCAGCAGCATTCCCTTTTTATCCCTGGAATGACAGTGAGCTACCCAAAAAGAAAAACATTTAAGCCCTAACACAAAGATCTTTACTGCACCAAGATCAGGAGTCTGAGGTTTCTTTTCCAAGCAAAACAGGGAGCAAGTCTTGACACCTATTAGGACAGTTTGTCTAGTGAGGTTTTGCTAGCAAATATAAAGGTAAAAGTTATGCAATAAGTATGGCAGGAGAAGAGGTCACCACACAGAGGGCTTTTGCTCACTGACACTGTTTGCAAAGTCTACTCCAGTATTTTAACTCAAGTGTTTGCCTGGAGTGTGCAGTGCTGGACCGAGTGACCCTCTTTTGTGAGGGGTTACACCAAAGAAACTCATCAAGTCCTGAGCATTACATGGTAATGCAAAGGCAGTCTGATTTCTTCTGACTACATTCATATATTCTCCCATTAAAAATTAATGTTATCACAGTTCACTTTAGATTAATTATTCCAGATAAGTCCTCAAGCTTTCAGCAGTCACCAGCTCTGACTCTCTGAATTAGATTCTGCCTCCAAGACTCTCATCATTCCCAGGGTCTCTTTCTGAATCCATGCACAGATCTGACCTCTGGAAAGTTTACCAACACCAAAGCCATGCCTTTCACTACTTGTCCAACCATGACTTCCCAGCAACATCACAACAGTTCCTATTTTCTTATTGATGGTAACTGCTTACCTGAGTTTTGTGGGTATTCACCAGAGAGGGTGCAGCAGCCACCATGGAGCTGCTGCGAGGTCTTGGTAAAGGGATGATCTCTGGCTCAGGTGGTTTCTCTGGCGTTTCCTGCAGCATATGCCTCAGTCTCTGCAGGTAGTACATTAGTGACCACTGAGTGCCCTCCTCAGACCAGTGTGGCTGCAGCAGGCAGCGCAGCACTGCCACATCAAAGTATGTGGCATAGCGAGACTTCTGGCACGGTGGGATCACCAAGGACACCCTGTTCCAAAAAGCAATAGAAATGTTAGTTGTCAGGTACCTCAGCCCTTCTTAGATACTCAGCTGGGTAAAGAACCACTCAATGATGATTGGTCAGGTGCATATGCTCAACTGTTCTTAAGGGGTCACTCTTGATACTGCAAAGCGATAGCCAGAAACCAGTTCTGTCCTCACATACGTGCTGGTCCACCCAAAACCACACAAGAGTTCTACTAAGAGGCCTAAAATTTAGCCACTCATCAAGAGCTGTAAGCCATTTTCATTCTCCTGCCATCTGCTGAAATCACCAGGATGTGCACACAGCTGTGTCTGCTTGAGCTTGCAGGGACATATGACACTGACCCTTTGGGATTAAGGCCCTTGCTGAGGAAACCATTACTGAAGACACATAGTGGATATTCAGTTTTCAGCTCCCCAGAGGACTCAAGTGCATGCTTTGTTAAGTGTTTCCTTGGACAGGGTTGCTTTCTTGAACTGTGGTCTGAAGATAAGCCTCCAGCACCTGCGCTAACTGAAGAATTTGTTCAGCTGGAAACAGACAACCCATGAGCATCTGCTGTTCAGAAACTTATAATATATATTTAGGAATGGTTTACATTTGTACCCATCAGGTCTTGCTTAAGAAGGAACAAGCAGGGCAGCTAAGTTAGTTAACCCTTTAAGCCAATTAAGTTGATTCTTATACAAGTAGAAGTTACTGTTATGGACACTCTTTGCCAAGGTGTGCTAGAGAAAAGGAGCATTTTCAGCCTTCATTAACTTTTTGCTGCCTTTCAGGTGGTGTCCTTTCCTGACAGGTTTTAGTATGGAATTTCCCAAGTATTGGAAAAGCAAGATGTCTGTAGTAAACCTCAGAAACAAGACCCTAGAGATTTTCAAATTTCAAAGGGATCATACCTGTTTTCAGAGCCAATCTTATTGCAATAAAATGCACCAAAGTTTTTATTATATATTTTTTTTACCACTTCTCTCCCAACAGAGTACAACTGGCCTGATCTACCCTCTGTACAGTCACTAGCTGTTAGGAGACAACCTGTCAGAAAAGAAGCAGTGAAAGGGAGTCAGAGGAATGAGAGTCACATGGCAAAAGAAGGTGTGAAATGCTGGAGGTGGGGCAGGAACTCTTTTTTTTTTGCCTGCCAAAGTACACAATTTGAGCGTTTCCACTTAGTGTGTTGGAAACATACCTCTGGGAACTGAGTACTTCTGTGATTTTTGGATTCTATAAAAATCAACAGCACTTCCATGAACTGTATCCTCAGGCATTTGGGAATCATCACAAGAACATCAGGTTTTTGCTTTTTAAAGCCATTTCTATTATCAACTCTGCTAAACAACATGCAGACAGCATTGGGAGGACAACCTCCTCTCCATCTGAGTACCACATTCTGAACAGAGGTGTCCAAGGCCCCAGTCCAGCAAAGCATTAGGGAGCAAGCAGCAACACTGACCAGTGAAACCTCTAAGTGCTTGAAGTGCTTTGCTGGATGGCTGCCCTGTGCAGCCAAGGCAGATACAGGACTGGCAAAGGGGAAAGAAGTGTGCAGTGAAGGTTGACACCACTTGGAATCATGTGAATCCTGTCCCCTATTATGCACTTGGAAACAAGGGGCATGTGGCAAGGCTGAGCTTGGAGCAATGTGTGCATCTAGAACTCATACCTGCAGGAGCTGGTTTAGCTGCCAGCCCCACAGGCCAATGTTGAAGGCACTTGGCGACTGCAGACCAGCCCGTCTGTGGCAGCATATGTCACTATATGCAATCTATAGATTCAAAGCTTCTCCCCTAGTGTGTATTCAAGGTAAAAATGTTACAAGATTGATGACTTTAAAATGAGCTATTATAAAAAACCTGAAAACCTGGATTAGGAAGGAGAGAACAATGATAAATGGACACATTCTGTAAAGTTTTCCCATAAGCCTGATGTGAAGGTTGGTTTTGCCACAGACAAGGCTGTGCCACACGGGCTAAAAAACCATAAGGATAGCTGGGCTACTTGCAGCCTCCCAGCAAAGGAAATAAAGCCCATCACCTCAGCAGCAATTCTAAAGGATCATGCATTGCTCCCAGGTCACTTTGCAGGAACCAGATCAGTGTCTGAGTCTAAACAGTCTTTCATGCTTCCCTGTATGCGGCACAGGCAAACCTGAGACACAACACAGCCTGGGGCAAGGCATGTTCTCCTTATGAAATATTTGTCACTCAAGTCTTTTCTGCAAAGTCTATTTCCCAGGCACTCTGTTCAGGGCTGCAGCTGGAGAAAGGGCTGTGCCTTTATTTGCTCTGGTGTTACACTGAATCATCTGTAAATGGAGAATTTCACTGAGTGGAGCGGGGATAATTAGCCAGGAAGAAGCCATTTGCTCAAGAAGCGTCTGAGGAACCAGAAATTAAACTCTGTACTTCATTTAGAAGGAAATCAAGTGTTCATATAACCAGCCCTTGGTTGCCTGTGGCTGCAGGGAGAGTGGAAAGGCAGCCTTCCTTCAACCCGGCAAGGACAAAGGAATACTGCGGCTGTTGGGAAGTAAACAACATTTGTTCCCCAGTTGTCTGTTGCTTGGCAACCAAAGCTCCCTGTACAGTTTTAACTGATCAATGAGTCCTGCAAATGAGGAGGCATAATGATGCTCTCTTCAAAGCCTGTCTGAAGCTTCATCCCCATAGCAACCACCAGACCCGGCTTGACAAATTGATCACCTGATTCTGTCTTCTTAAAAGGTTGCTTATTTTTTTACAGCTGTGTACTCTCTGAGCAGTAGTGTTGACACATAGAAAGGCAGTTCTGTCCCCAGCTTCAGTTTTACTCGCTCACTTTAATATAAATTAAATAAAGACCCTGAACCAACAGCAGGCTTGATATAAAAACCCCAGGGAAGCCTCCTGATGGGATGAGGGCCTTAAACAATAGCTTTGCCCATCCCAGCAGAGAAGGGGTGCACCAACCCTCTTTTTGAGGAATCAGAGCTGTTCCTAGATTATATCCAGAAACCCACACCATCCCACATTTCTTCTGTCACTGTAATGAAGCAATTTCTTAAAAACGCTGCAGTGTTTTGGATATGACATTTCCCAAAAGAGATAGGCAACCGGACCAAAATTTTCAGGGGGAGTTTAAGTGACACTCCTAAATCCATAGAGACCTAAAAACGTAGCTAGGCTTCCCTCCCCCTCCACCCCCTTAAAACACTCATCAGCTTCATTTACTTTATGGCACTACTGAATGT
The DNA here is from genome assembly GCA_013401335.1 of Brachypteracias leptosomus. Lineage (NCBI taxonomy): Eukaryota > Metazoa > Chordata > Aves > Coraciiformes > Brachypteraciidae > Brachypteracias > Brachypteracias leptosomus. Next base: position 312,819 of record VYZX01007944.1, on the reverse strand, counting down.
CCAGCACTACTGAAAATCTGGTTCTAACTTTACATGCCCAAATCTAGATTAAAACAAGTTAATTTGTCAGTGGCATGCTGCAAAACCATGGCCTGAGCTCCACAGGACAAGCTGGGAGGATGTTTGCATGGGTGTGCTTCCTTCTTAGTCTGTTCCTTTGGGCCAGCAGTCTAAAGCAAGCTAAGCAGCAGGATGCAGAGAAGGCATAATGAAGGCAAGGGAGAGAGGTTTGCAAAAATGCTTTGCTAAAGGGAAAGAAAATTTGATCAGAAGGAAGCCAGAAAAGATACCAGTTGCCTGAGGCTGAATCCAGCTAAGCAGGGTTGAACCTGCAGGTTATTTGTTAGTATCTTTAATTATAAGAAACCAACATTACAGAAAAGACCAAAGAAATTGTCCCAACAGGCCAGCTGGAGATTTCTCAGAAATCTGTTGAAAGCTTGAGATAAACATCCAGCACTCTTGGCATGAGCAGACAACAGCAGGTTCAAGATAAAGGACCTCTGTGACCTCCAGACCTCTGTCACACCAGCCTAATTTTCTGCTGCAGGAGTTTGTACCTGGGATGTGCAGTACCTCTCTCCTGAGAGGTCTGGGAGGATACGCTTCCATCCAAGGAATTTCCACGATGACATGCTGAAACAGTGGCCTTTGAAGGTACAGAATCTGGCTGGGCTGTCTCACAGACCACCTGTAGTCCCTTTGGATAGTTTTAATAAAAGGAAATACATATATAAACATTTATCTCTCCCATATTAGTTTTCTTACTGCAATTTTTGCTTAGACATGACTGTTACTCACACCATAATACCATGGTAATAAAACCATGATAATACCATGGAGAAACTGATCAAGCCTTCTCAGTACTAGGCATTGTATAGGCAGATGGTAAGATAGGGCTTTTGTCCCAGAAAATACATAAGACCAGGCTTCCATTCTGTAAGATAGGATAAGGCCAAGGAAATCCTCACAAATACACTCAATACCCTTTGGTTCCACCGCAGACAAGGTTAGGAGCCTTCAGAAGAACTGAGAAGAACTGTAACTTCTGGAGCTGGAATACTTTAGCGTGGTAACTGCAAGTGCTGTTTCAATATTAATTTCCACCTTCCCTCAGCTCCTTATTCAAACTTGTCTAATGTTAGCATTGAACTCACCTCGGTATGTCCACTGTCCAGATTAGGGGATTCACAAGTCACACTCTGATTGTTGGTGGGAGAACTTCTCTTAGCTGAGAAAAGAAGTCAAAGGACCATCTTTCAGGAACTATCTCTAATATAAAAATGTATCACTGAAAGGGTAAAACAGAAAACAAAACCAAACCCAAAGCCACATCTCTCTGCTGCAGAATTCCTAAGCAATAGCCACAGACATAAAAAGAAAAAGGACTGTTCTAATTTTTGCACAATTCTTTCAATTGTGTTGCCAGCAGCATTGTCTACTGAAAATGTCTATTTCTTCAAAATTAAATTTGAGTATAAATCCTAAATCCATTTATTATCCTAAATCCATTTCCATTTATTATCCTAAATCCATTTGGTATCAAGTTGTGTTTTTCTGTACATACTAGTGCCTTTCCCCTCCTATTTTCATGATTCTTCAGCTCACTTTCTAGGTTACATCTCTCCAAATGCATTGTGATTTCCAATTTGGCAAATGTCTTCATCACTAGAAACACCCAAATGTCACACAGAAATTTGATCAGTGATCCCGTAGAAGAAGAAGGGCATCACAAAGACTAGGATGGCAATTCTTGAAATCCTGTCATATCACAAGCTATTTGCCTGTGACTTAGTATCAGACTGACCCACACAAAACATTGCAAGGCTTCTTCAGTAGATTTTAAAAAAAATTTGGTTTTTGAAGGAAAATTTAAATAAATTTAACTTTTTTGTCCCCATTTGAGGCAATAATGCAAAGATAGCAGAATATTCCTTGATATAAAGAACCTCATGTCAATTCCTATTTCTGTTCTGCTGAAAATATTTTCAAAGCATAATATTTTCATTTCAGACTTTACTCCAAGCTATTCTTTAGGGATTTTCTGACCACACTCCAGACCTAAGGAAAAAATTCCATCAGTCAAAGAAAACTTAGCACTAATTTTTTGTTAGTTCCAGGGCTAAATTTTTTAATTCCTGAAGTAGGAGCAGAAGGAGGAAGAGCTAGATGTCAAAGGTGGTTTTAAATAACTTGAAAGACTTGAATCTTTTAAATTCTGGACTGTTGCAGAGGCCTATAAAGCCTTCGGAACAAAATATGACATCCAAAATGACCCGTCATAAGAAAAATCTGATTTAGAAAACTACATTTTCACTACTGTGAAAATTACAGTTCCGTGTTTTTGGGAACAATCAAGCAGTGCTACAGCAATATACCCAGCACACTTTCAATTCACTACCTTGTAGGAATTATGCAAAACTACTGTCTTAAAACATAAAAGTAAAAATGGTTTTTTAGAACTAGGCCAGACAAAAAGGCTTGGAGCCTAAGCACCCAACTCCTGTCTTATTACGGCTGAAGTACAAAGGAGGAGCAACCCCTTCCAGTACTCAAAGCAAATTCATGCCCTAAGCCTTCCTTGGAGCCTCTTGAAACAACTTCCATAACATGGTGAAATTCTAATTTTCCATAGGAGGAGAACCTCCACTGCCAGTGGTGTGCTCTCCACTGCCAGTGGTGTGCTCTCCACTGTTAATTTTTGTCCAGTGCCAGCCCGGGAAAGCCTTTCTCACCCGTGTCAGGCTGCTGCTAGATACTGCCTTAGTCCTTCTTAGCAACCAAGGAACAGATGGTGAAACAGAGAGATGAGGCTGACAGGAAATGATAACTCTGCTGAAGAGTTTCTCATTTCCTATTTGTGATTTCCCTCTCATTTCCTATTTAATTATTATGCAAATTATGACTCTGAGGGGAAACAACCTTATATTCTCAAAGATTTAACTAGTTCCCGCAGGATTAACATATTCCTTCAAATATGATGGCTACAGAAATAAGGCAGCCTCAGGCAAACAAAGGAAAGGTTTCCTAGCTCTCAGGAGCTACCTTACCACAGCAAAGCCACAGACCTGTAACAATGTTCCTGATCGGTTTTACAAGGGCGTTGAAGGCAGAAACCTCAGGCTGCCTGTGTTCCCACATAGGCTGCCAAATAACAAGGCCACTAGCCAACCGAAACGTCAGGTCAGACTCCTAGAAGGACAAACAGAGGTTATATCACACAAGCTCACATAAAAGAATGTTGTTCCCAGTCTATAAGAGTTGTCATTTCTCTGATGCACAGCCCTTAAGAAAACAGTGACACCACGCGCAGTTCTGTGGTTGGTATACGCTAACTCAGGGGCCACTGACACTACTCAGCAGACATTAATACATTTCAAGTATGGCTATTAAGAAATAATAGCAAAATCTCAATACTAAAATATACAAGAAACTTTTTCCAAATGAAATTTCTATACTAGTTAATGAACTCTGTTCTTTCCAGGACATTAAGCTGTAAAAGAAAAGGCCATTCCTGTGTCAGAAAGCATCCCTTCTGACCATATATAACCACTTCATACCTGGTATTAAATCTCAGCCTCAGGATTTACACTCCAAGACTTGATCTTCTTGCCCCGAATAAGAATACTAAATATTAAAGCATTACTGAGGAAACGTGAAATGTAACAAATTGCTATGAAATAGCAGAATACAATAATGTTGTTGTTTCAGCATGTCCATATCTTTCTTTCATATAATAATAACATGTCCAAAGGAGGGCCACAAGAACGATCAGAGGACTGGAGCACCTCTCCTACGAGGATGACTGAGAGAGTTGGGGTTGTTTAGTCTGGAGAAGGGAAGGCTCTGAGGGGACATTATTGTGGCCTTCCAGTATCTTAAGGGGGCCTACAAGAAAGCTGGGGAGGGACTTTATAGGATGTCAGGTAGTGGTAGGACTAGGGGGAATGGGTCAAAACTAGAGGTGGGTAGATTCAGATTAGACGTTAGGACGAAGTTCTTCACCATGAGAGTGGTGAGACACTGGAACAGGTTGCCCAGAGAGGTGGTGGAAGCCCCATCCCTGGAAATTTTGAAGGCCAGGCTGGATGGAGCTCTGAGTAACCTGATCTAGTGGGAGGTGTCCCTGCCCATGGCAGGGGGGTTGGAACTAGATGATCTTTAAGGTCCCTTCCAACCCTGACAATTCTATGATTCTATGATTAACATTGTTTGTACCTGAGCTGTGTCAATACAGAGACACTGGTACTACTTACATTGTTCTATGTATGCAAGTAGCTGAAATCCTGTAAATTAGTACACAAAAAAATCTCAGCAGGATGAGGGTGCAGGTATGCATGCACTTGACCTAAGTTCTGATCTACATCAGGAGACGCTGATGTTGGTATAATCCAGCTATCCCCATAAGGCAAACACACATGGTAATGGAAGTTTTGGCAGTGTAATTAACAGCTGCACCACCCTCTCCTGTTGACTATCTCCACATGCCTCAGCAATTGAAATCAGTGATGCAGACAGAGCTAAAAGAATGGCAGGGGCTGACTGTTGGTAGCTCTCCAGCCCTTTTATTCCCTGAATAGTTAGTGCTGTCTCACCTTAATCTCACAAGCCTTGTTATCAACTTAGCTTGTTTTTAATTACTATTTTTACTAAGGAGCACCTTGCAAGGCTTTTGGCAGTGGTAGCAGTAACCCCTGTTGCATTTTGACTTTGCATTGCTAGCTTTTGGTGACATGCCAACACTTGTATTCACAGCGGTTCAGTTACAGGACTACATGCATCCCCCTGGCCCCCCAAAAGCCTCATGTAAGAACACATTGCTAAGTACACAAATCCTCTTGGAAGTGACGAGTTCCACCATTTAGGTCTGCCTGTGCAAACATGTATCCTCTTCTGTGAGCATGTCGTTACTTTGGTTATGGGATCAGGTAGTGCTATTCCCCTGAGACCTCCAGCTCTGTGAAACACAGAGGGGACAATGCTGACTTAGGGAGCCAGGTACATGCCTCATTTACCTCACCTTTTTTGAGCTTTGCTTTGATGACAGAAATCTGTATGTTTTTGTGGGCTTTTCAATATTCATCACTACAGTACCTCTGAGATTTTCAAGGTAAACCTGATATATTGCTATGAATCCCATCTTGCAAATAGGAAACAACATTCCAGAAAGATTAATATAAAAAAATTGGAAACCTAATCTCCAGCAGGCAGGGTCTACCTCCATTTTCATTTCATTTATTCAAAGAGCAGCCCACATTTGTGCATACAGCACTGGGAAGAATGCAGCATTTCTTCCTGTCATGTTGCAGGAGAAACAGAAAATGTGGAACTAGTAAACAAGTATGATAAATCTGGGCTAAATAAATTGAACAATACTGTACAGGAACTCAATAGCAGAAGTTGGGAACGAACCTGGCTTTCCAGACCTGCTTTCACCTGCCTTTACCAAAAGATTATCCTTTATCTCCTCTACTTCCTTATCTTCTTCAACTGTTGCAGCATATATAGCAGGATTAGAACAGGTAACAGCCTCCAACACTTCATGACTTTATACACCTTTTCCAAGCACCTACTCTCCAGAGCCAGTTTCTCTTCCGAGGCCTAGCTGGAAACAAAAAGGCTAAACAGCAGCCCTCCGGAAAGACTGAAGACAAGAGGCAGAAAATGCCTCTTCACCACATCACTCTGTAAAGTTGATGCACTCAGCATAAAACCAACAGAGGTACCCTGGCAGACAGAAGCCTGCAGCCTGCTTTCAACTTGAGAACAAAGGAATGCTCAACCGCGTTTGTCACTGCCATGCTTATACCACTATCACATGTTCCTGGTAATTAGTATCAAGATGATTAGTAATGACAACAACAAACCCCAGTGGCAGCCCTACAGTGGAATCTCTGAAAAGCTAGCAAGGCCCTGCTGAGCAATGGTTGAGAATCACAGGAGCAAGCTAAAGCTTGCAATCCTTTCTGCAGGTTCCAGGGTGCCAGAGACCTCACAAGAGCCACAGATCTTTGACATTCCTAAAGGATGAAAAAGATTCACTTTAGATTTATTTGCCTTTGTGTCTGCCTGATGCTGTGGTGATTGTTTATGTCACTGCAAGTATTTCTTCATGATGGTCATGGCATCCTGACAGCTTATTAAAACATTTCCAGTGGTTGGCCAGTGTGTACTGTGGGCTGAATTAAATAACAGTAACAGAGGCAGAATCATTCTTTTCCTGCTCAGAGCTGTCCCCACACAAGTACCCCATCAGTGTTCCACTTACTTTAATCCTGTGGACAAGAGGAGCAAAGAGGAAGACAAAGAGCTCCACTGTGGCCATGGAGTTCTGGAAGAACTTCCTTCTGTTATTCTCCTCCTCATCATTTGTGGCACTGGGCCGAGGGTGTCCTGGTGATCCTTGATTTTCAGCCTGGTGGATAAAGGCGCTACTGCTCCCTCCCCAACTAGAGCCCCTGTCTCCTCCAAATCGGTCATTGCTGCAGTCTTGAGGGGCTTCCAGCAGCATCCAGTGGAGAGTGTGAAGAAGCTTTGTTTCAGCTACTCCAAGCTTATCCTGATGTCCTGAACAGAAAAATGCATCACAGTATCTCACAGGGTTTCCATTAATGGTGCTGTTGAGACTTTCAGAGACACATAGGAAGCTGGGTATCCAACTTCCTGATAAGCATTAGAAAATTAAAACTCTACCATTAAAATCATCATTATTCTGTTTCATTATGTTTGAAACCACCTAATTCACGAGTCTCCATGTAGTTCACAGCATTTGCAGTTCAGTCCCTGCAATGTCAGCTGCAGGGCAACTGAATCTATGGGCATAGATTGGTCCTAAAAGACGCCAGCTCAACAGTCTTGTCTGCTTGACTCTATTGAACAAAACAAAATTCAAGTGAGTGCTGCAAGATGCTCAAGCTGTGTCCTGTTCATGTTCCCTATGGGCCTGTCTTATGAAGCAAAGTCCTGCTGAAATCACTGCTGCGATAACTATTAGTAAAAGTTAGATTTGGACCTGGCCTTATCCTTATTATCTGATGACATATCTGCTGATAATCATATGCATTGGTCTGAATAAAAAGAAAAAGAAGAAGAAAACAGGAAGAACTGAAGATATTAAAAGTACCTACTGCAATTGGCCACTGCAACATGCCTTGAAAGACATATGCATTCTCTCAAGGAACCTGTGGCTGCTGGGTGGCAAGGCTTTTGCTAAAGCTAGTTCTATTGTCTCTGGAAGATAACTGGCAAAATATTATTGAACTACTTTAACTCTTCAGCTCATCAGATCATTAACTTAACTGGGGAAGCTCTCACAGGTTACCCTGCCATAAATGAGAACAGATCGAGAAAGACAATCCACAGAACTGACTGGGGTTCTAGGATTTGGAACATGTTGGCACTCTGAGCATCAATCTGTCATATTTTGAGTGATAACTTCAGCAATGGAAAAACAAAGCCAGAGGAGCACTAACCTAGCTTGTTTCGGTTGGAGAGCAGCGTGGCGGTGCAGTGCAGCACATGCGGGAGCGCAGCTTGGACGAGTTCCCAGCGAGAAATGCTCTGGATGGCTTCAGAGAGAGCTGGAGAAAGGCCATGCAGCTTGTTCTCTACTAAAACTCTTTCAAAAGACTAAAATTAAGAACAAAGATAAAAAGACACTGTGTATCTATTTCAGTACATACCTACTACTACATAGAACATTTTCTTTTAAAAACCTGTAATCTGGAATTTTCCATTATATAACTGAAGCACACTTTATAACATTTTTTCTGAAAGACACAGACTGCAGTTAAAGCTCGCCAGACACATGGACATACTTGGCTAAGAAAAGCCTGGGTCACTCCATATATTTTCTGTAATGTAGAAGAATTACAGCAAGTATCATGTGTATATTAGTAAGTGCTGACATCAAGCCAGGCTTACAGTTGTGCTGGGTGTTAATCTGGCATGCCAGTAATCCTGGCAGTAATCACAGGAGCTGATGAAGCCTGTATTTGTGGAGCTGAGAGCTGGATATTCTTCTCACACACACACGCTCTTTCAGTTTAGTGTAACATAAAGGGCAACCCATTAAAAGTACGCGGGCCTTAGGAAATGTTTTCACACCCTGCCACAAAAAATAATCAATGTACAAAATTCTTTGTTGAGCCATGATGTAATGGGTTTGTGAACACTTAAAAGAGCTGTTGGCTGCAGCAAGTTCATTATTTCCACCTGAAGCAACACAAAATAAGACTACCTGCCCTTAAAATCCCTGAGGAAGTTCCTTACTGCTATGTGCTTCAACCATTTCAATAAGTTGTTCCTTTGACCAGATACAAAGATCTCCTTAGAGGTCACAAAAGCAGTTATATTCCTTCACTGAAGCTCCTGAAGCAAAGAAATATGTTACTGATAATGCACATCCTTGCCATATACCAGCTTAGCCTCCTGGCTACCTCTTTGTTCACAAGCTGTTTCACCAATTTTATCAAGCTCTGGGCAAACAAGTAACTGTTGGCATTCATGACCTAACGGATGCTTCAAATGCCCTCACTCCAGATTCATAAAGCTCATCCTTCAACACTAGTCATACCAATGTTTCCTGTAAGAATTCGAGGAGTAATAAGAATAGACTTAATTAGAAAGAAGAACAGCTAAAGGGCAGCAGTTGTAACCTAGTTCTCCTAAATGACCAGCCCCCCCAGCTGTGACTACCCAGTAGTAACGTGCACTCTTCTGCACATCCCAGTGGCTGGGCACATCTGTACCACCTAAGAGAAACTCCCCAGTAGCAGCAGGCATAGACAAAGAGAAGGGGAGATGGACTGTATGGTTTCCAGATGTGTTTGGGGGGCATTCTGAGCTGAGGGTGCTTATAGATCACTAAGCCTGTAGCAACACAAATTGAACCTGAGGAAATACTGACAATAAACATCAGAGCTGTCAACAAATACAAGTGTGGAGAAAGTCACACTACTAGAAACCCCAGGTTATAGCCAGAAAACTCAACAGACATTCTTTACAGAGCAATGACTGAAATTGGAGGGCATCAGCTGTAATATGTGGACAAAAGTGCTGGCTTCCTAATGATTAATCAAAAATAATGTGCTATGGACTGGGTTGTCAGCAATGCTTATTTCTTAGCACCAGGATCAGATAACATGTCTACCAGAGGAAGGATGCCTCAAATCACTCTTGCAGTAATCTGCTGGGGACCAAAGAACACAAGAGGTCATCTGCTGGGGATCAGAGGTCCAGAACAACTATCCCAGGCAAGGCTATCTAACAAAAGGGGGGAACAAAGCAGCAAAGTATCCCTGGAAGCAAGACAAGAGGTGCAGGGTTAACATATGGTTACAAACAATACAAAGTCTCAAAAAGCCAGTGAAAAATGAGAGATTTTATTTATTTTTGTCAAAAGAAGACAGGGTGTCACTCCTCATTTGTTACACCAGACACACTCTCCTGCTCCTACTCATGCATCAGCTCTGAAGCTCACTGAGGCCTCCATTCAGCCAAGTCAAGCCACTACACAAGCCAAAATGAAGCTCAGCATAGAGGTAAGCAGTTTCTGCCAGGTTAGTGAGCTGAATTAGCTCACTGAAAGGCCTGCCAAGCACCAGTGCTGATCTAGGCTTATCAGAAGAAATTATCTTCTCAACGTCCAGTAGAAAAGCCAAACCATAAGCTCACACTTCAGTACAGTGACAAAGCTATTTAGTTTACAGAGCAAAGGAAAGGAGCAGAGGAAAAAGAATCACTGTGAGCAGCAACACTACTCTGAAGGGTGACAGAGGGCACATTGTTGCCCTCTGGCTTTCCATTAAAGGTCTCATTCACAGGTTCAATGGCATCAGGGAGAATGTCCTCCAACAACTGCCTTCTGGAAGCTCTGGTCCACATTCTGCATACATCAGAAACTCCAGAGGAAGCCAAAGAGTCTGCAATTATGTCTTTAAATTAGGCTTGTATTCACCACATTTTGTGTTTCTGAGCCCCATGAAGCTTTTCCTACATGGTTAGCCACCAGATTCTTCTGTTCTTTCTTGGCCTGAGCAGAAAGCTAAATAGATTTCTGTACCACAATGAAAGGTTAGCTTCCAAACAGCATATGTGATCACAAGCATCTGAGATAGAAGTATCTGCCAGAAAAATGCTAACACAAAGGCTACTGTATGGAAACCACTGAGCATCTCCACGTGCTACAGGCACTGGCTGGTAGGCAATTACCACTGTGCATGGATCTAGCTGGCATCAATCCCCACACTGAGAACTGTCACAAGCAGCCCAACAAGAACATACAGTTCTTGGGACAAGTGTTCCCATGGGATTTGCCTGGAGTTCTCCATAAAGGTCCAGCTAACAGCAGCTTCTGTCTACAATAGACATTCAGGATGCAAGGCCCTGGGTTAGCACTTGCTTCTGTAGAGCCTCCCTTTTGGTCTGCTATGGCTCTACTCTAACTTTAAGGACCTGCAACAGAGAATATATAGACATTAAGATGAAAGACCTAATTTTCACCCCACATGGACTAAGCAACTGCTGCTACAGCCAAGAGGAGTTGCCTGCTTCAATAAGAAGGCAGAATGAGAATGTCTGAAGCAAGCTCCCTGTAAGTCAGTCAGAAAAGAGATACTGTCATGCTATGGATACATCTGGAGCTGCAGCTGCTGCTGCACTAAGAAAACAGTTACCTACTTAAAGCAGGCTCGTCCATGCCTGCTACACCCCATGTACCAAAGGAGGAGAAAGAACATCTGCCAAGGTGATAGTGAGGGAAGTCAGTGTTATGCCTTGACTGGAGAAAGGGCAGCCCCTTTCAGCAGTGCTCTGTGTGTGTTCATTCAGCTCCTTCAGGGCCACTAACACAAGCATTTTTCCTTTTAGCCTGGTGATGCCATCTGTTTTCACAGGGAGTGGTGGTCAGCCTTGTTTGGCTGCCTTCCTACTTCTGCTGTTCTCCTTTTACCCTCTCCACCAAGACCCAAAGGGGCTGCCAAGTACCTTGTGTCACTTTGCTGCTGGAATGGGAACAGGTATTTGCCTGAAGAATCCTAGACAAGTGGTACAGGAAAGAGCAGATCCTGGGTGTGCTTTTCTATGGTTTCCTACACAGCTTTGCTGGAGCTGCGTGAACTTCCCCTGCACTAAGCCCAGGGGAGCTGGACCTCAGCAAACTGGGGAAAGCAGCAAAAGGCTCAGTCAGGTCCCCAGCCCCAACTAGACAGTCAGGGCCTTGGGAAGCTCAGCACCCCACTGTTCCATCCTGTCATGAGTGCCAGATGAGCTGCAGGTCTTCTCCACAGAAGCAGCCCTAGACAATCTCACTTGAAAAAAAACAAAACCAACAACAAAAAAACCCAGCAGTAAGCTAGGAGAGCAGCACCCAGTGTGTAGCCTAGTGTGTATGCACAGAAGGACCATGGCAGAGACACAGAGAAATTATTAGTGCATCTTGAACCAGATTCCTTGGAGGAAACCTTACTGCCCTGTTCTTCCACAGCTCAGGCTGTGTTGTGGTGAACAGTAGGCACCATTGCCAAAATCACTTGAAATGCAGGCAGACAGTATCGTCAGTTTGGGGAAGGTCCTCTGAGTAAGGAAGAGCTCCTGGAAAGATCTAAAACATTAATCTAGGAGTGCATAACACAAGGCTCCATTGTATGCTGAATGTAGTGATAGTGTGAACATTGATAAGCAATGAAACACAGATGCAAAGCACTTTATGTACAGAAAATTGCCATGTTCAAAAACCTCAGTTTTCTGCAACCATGTCCACTGGCTAGATAAAATAAAGGCAGTCTCTTTTTTAAACTGTTTCTTATCTACCCTTTAATAATTTGTAACAACAAAACATATTACCACAATTGCAAAAATAAGTGAAGAAGCAGAAAAGAGGTAAAATTTGAATTTGCAAGATCATACAGAAAACATTTTGGCTTTTCCATGCCCAATGCAATCCAGGGTAAAAGATATTAAAATATATCTTTAACTCCCCTGCCTCCACACAAAAAACTGCATTAGCTCTGTAGAGCACTCACATACATTCCAGTGAGGTAATTTACAGCTTTGACTTCATGCACATTAGGAATTACATTGTGTCAGGGCAGAATTTCAGAATGGGGAAAAGGAAGAACATTAAATCCATACTGAAGCACAAGAGCGTTTAGACAGTGTAAGACACTGCAGGTGGGGGTGCATTTATCTTCAGATTAAAGGCTCTTATTCACAGACCAATTGAAGTCAGTGTGATTGCTCAGGTAAGGAAAACAAGGCTATGAAAGGGCCAGGTTTTTCCTCAAGTATTATGGCATAAAGCAAAGCCCAAAGAAGCAATGCAATCTGCTCCTGCAGAACAGATGCTGTACTCCCTGAATCTAGGCCTCCAGCATCTGCTTCCTCAATGCACAAGATGCAGCAAATCCTACTGCAGCAAGTTTAGAGCCAAGAATAACAACAGAATACTGCACAACGTTGTGTCATTGCATTGTCAGACAGTTCACAGTCTATAGACATGCCTAGAACAATTCTGGCTAGAGAATTTTAAAATGACAGATCATATATCAGGTGCACAGTATTTTTAGGCATGCTAGTCAATAAAGTGGTGTTAGATAGCAGCTTGATGTTTCAGAAGACAAGCCAACTACTTGTCAAGTTCCAGAAACTCTGTCTCCCCCATCCACACAGCACTCTGCTGCCCCACTGGGTAATACGGAAGGTGTTGATGTAGGCAGACATTCCCCTGCGTTTGCAGGGATAGGAAACTGATAAGCAAAAGAAGGTGGCAGATGCAGCACCTCAGGCTTTATCTCATAAACTGCTCAAAACTGAGCCCCACCTTTGAGATTACTGAAACATAATTTAATGATTATGTTAAGAATTAGAGAAGAATCAAGTTATCCTTCATCCAAGGGTCAGAAATGAATTGGACCTTCATGAAATGTGTTTTTCCAGGGCTCCCTTTCTCTTGGCTTAAGTGTGCAATTTACATTGTCTTGCAGTTGTTTGGGGGTTAGGTTTTCATTTGGATTTTTTTTTCTACATTTAGTAAATTCTGGTATGTGCTCATAGAAGAAAGGTGCTTTAGGATCAGCCTGGGGGATATAGAGGAAGATCTGATGCCAACAGCACGGCATAAAGGACATGTGACAAGGAAGTCACAGAGAGGTACATCACAGAGAAAGCACAGGGAAGGAAGCTCTGGCTCTCTACCCAAGAGTAACAAACACTAGCTCATAGGTCAGGTCACGTTCTCAGGTTACAGGTGCTTAAAGGCATGGCTCTTGCTAAGCCATGCTGAGATTCCTGGTAGGGGATGCAAGGCAACAAGCTCTATTTTCCAGCCTCTGAACAACCAAGAACTGTCAATGGTATAACCAGTGATGATGCTTTTTGCTCCATGTGCCAGAATTGCAACACAATTTTACTTACCAACACACTTAGCCAGCAGTTCTCATTCAGTATTTGGTGTCTAGCAATAACCCTGAAAAATTTATAGGTTTCTTAGAAGAAAATTAGTCAGCAGAAGTTATGGCCTCTACAGCTTAATATCTTGTGAGAAGGAAGTCAGAAAATTGCTGCAGAGAGACCTAAGCACTTTAAACTATTAAGATACATGTCCAGACCAAGTTTTTCCAGTCTGTTAAGTCTGGCTGCAACTGTTTAATGTACTTTAAGCCATCCAAAGATCAGCAACAATTCAAGGAATTCTGAAATTCCCTAGAAACCTATCTTATTTGAACTTGCTGTATACCTTCCCTTTCTCCTCCCTTTAGACAGCAGACAGGTTTCATTTGAAATACAGTTAGAAATAAGAGTTATTAGTATCTCATAATAACCTGTCTTTAATTATGCTTCTAAGACATGCTCCTACTATTTTCCAGTAGGAAGCATTTTCATCTTGACAACAGTAAAAGTATGGTTCAAAGTCTGCTAGTAATGTTTAGATTTTTTTAAGTCTGAAAAAACTCCAGTAATCACAAATTGAAATGACATCAATCTCACCTGACAGCACATACACACATGATGAACTGCAAGTGTAGGCCCAGACTATCGTAGCTCAGAGTTCAGTCTGCCCATACTATTACTTTAATTACTAATTAGTTAAATTACTAATATCCAAATCAATAGATTTTTGTTGTGTCCAGAGATGCAATGATATCCAGATTCTCCAGACTGGAAAAGGTTTCAAATCCTTCATGTGATAAAAGTACAAAATTAAGCTGAATGGATTAAATCCACTTCTGGCACAAGCTGAGAATGTTGCTGACCAGCCACCATGACCAGATCAGGTTGCATGAAAAGTTAGTTACTAATAAGAGTTAAAAAAAAAAAAAAGATGTGTACATACCACACAGGAAGCTTCATATTGTTTCCCCAGCTTAGGTCTTAAAAATGCACTGAAGGAAGGGAGAGAAAAGGTGTTAGGGACCCAGTACTTTAAGTGTGGACTTTGCTTAGTTATTTTTTAGGATTTTTCTCATGTCAGAAGGTTGTCAAAAGGCTGAGAAACTTAATGTAAAGGAAATCATAAGGCCAAAACAACATTCAGATACCTGTTGATCACATCTGACAAAATGCTGTTATCTTCTCTAGAAGACAAAAATACCCATGCTGATATGCCAAGAGGCAGTTAATCCACCCTTCATTAAAGTCCTGTTCCCCAGGGATAAAATCTTCCATCAGACAGTTTTCATTTTACCTCAGTGAAACATTTTCAATGTTTCAATTCTGTCTAAAACATGTTAAATATTAGTGAATTCTGTCTTGCCTCTATTTTAAGGTAGAGATCCATTTGCCAGTTTTGTATTAAGTATTTTCCTCTGCAAGTGCTGATGTGGAAGGCTTATGATAACATGCAGGCCTGTACCCTGTAGGTAGAGAACATCCACCCTCTTGCTGTCAGTCCCCTCCAGAATGGGATCAGAGTTAAATAAAATATTAAAAAAAAAAATTAATCAGGTCACCTTATTATAGCTTTTTTTTTTTTTTCCCCTTTCTTTTTTTGAGGACACTGAACCTGTGGAATAAAGGGATTTTATGCCTGAGGCCTTAAATTAGATCCACAACCTTCAGATCTTCCAACCTCCCCCCACAGCTCCTGTAATGTTTTCAGTTTAGAATTCTGTTAAGACAGGAGACAGACAGGGTTCACAAGGAACATAAAGCCCCAGCCATACATTCAGCCTGCCCCTCACACATCATTACTCTCCAATCCAATGAAATAAGGTGAGACTTTGACGTATCTGTTTGCATGCTGACCTCTCAAATCATAAGAGTACACTTTCAGAAAGGCTGCAAATACAGATACAAGCAAAGCTACCTGTCCAGTGCAGTACTGAGCTCTGGTACCAGAGCTCCAGGAACCCTCTTAAAAATAGGGGTGGAGGGGAAACATGACAGGGAGGAGGGGAAAGGTGCATAGACACACATACAGATGGCTGTTTTAAAGTCAAATCAAGAAGCTGCCTCCAGTCCTTCCCCCATCCCCAATGCACACAGATTGCTCGATACTGATTGCAGAGAGAACAGCTTGTTTCACGCCTTCATGCTGCAGCTGCAATAATCGCTTCCTCTTCACCACTGGACAGCAGCTGGCCCGGCCCCCCTCCCCACTTCCACTGCCCTGTTGCAGCTGTATCCCAAGTGCCCAGGGCTTGCTTCTCTCACCTGGTTTGCCTCCATAGGAAGGTCTGGATGGGCAGAGGGATGCCACGGCCGCTCTCCTGCTCCTGGCCCTCTGAGCTTTTCCTTTTCACCATGATGCTGATGACAGCTGCTGCCGTGAGGCAGTCTTAGCAGACGTACCAGTCGGGATCTCCCACGGCTGCCTCTCCGCTCTCCATAACTCCGTACCCTCTTCCCTTCATCCTCTGCAGCCCACCCCCCTCTTCTCCCCTCTTACACCTCCCTTCAGCTTTGCTGGTGCAAAATGGCTGCAGAAGGCAGGGAGGAAATTAGGGGAGCGAAGATGTCCGCGTCCCTCTGCTTCCTCCCTGCCTTCAGCACCTCCCTCTGTGGACAGCTCCCAGCCCCGGGAGCCGCGCCGGCGGGCGGTGACGGGGCTGGTGGCGCGGGGGGGGCGGCACCGCCGGGACCGCCCCGTCCCGTCCCACCGCCCCCGGGGCTCCGACACCGCTTCCCGCCCCTGGGAAGGGGCGAGGGGCTGCTCCTGCCGCCGAACCCACAGCAACAGGCCGTCCGACGCCTCCCCGCCCTCCCTCCGGCGCGGCGCGCACCGCAAGAAAGTTTCGAAGCCGCGCCGCAGCGAGAGGAAGGTGCAGAGCAGCCAAGAGCGACTCCTTCATCCCGCCTGCCTTCCCTCCCTCCCTCTCTCCATCCATCCCTCCCACCCTCGCTGCCCGCCTGCAACAGGGACACGTTCAAACTGGGTGGAGTCTGGCCGAGTCCCCCCACACCGCAGAGGAGCAGAACCGAAAGAGGAGTTTTCCAGGTGCTGCTGGTGGGGAGATCGTCTGTAGTTTATACGGCCAAGTTCCCTTCCTTGGGTCCTCAAAGGCAGGAGCCCTCGAAGCATCCAGGACAGCACAGAGCAAGGCTGTTAAACGGGGAGAGTGAGGAGAGAAGGGAAGCAAGTAATAAACTCTCTCTGAAAGTGAAGGTTGGTGGTAGGAGCAGGGGAGATTTGGGGTAGTTATTGCAAGGGGTTTTCTTACACAGAAAGCGGTGAGACAAGCTGAGGTGGTAAGTGCCAAAGTAAATTTACTTGTGTCTCCAACTAGACACCAGGCTGGTTTGACTAACACAGAGTTTCAGTCAGGTTTGCTGGAAACATTTCTCAGCCACTGTTAGATAATCTCCCCTTACATACCTAAGGATACCTGAAGATAGCATACTACTACAAACAATTAATAGAACAAAATGAAAGACCAGTGCAAGTCCACCCTTAGCAGTTAATTTTCCACAGAAAGGAGCAACACTCCATTGTTTATATAAAAAGACTGAAAATTTTAAAGAAAGATGCTCCAACAAGCCAGGGCCATATTTCTTTCTGCTTTTCAATTTTCCAACCTAATATGTACTGAAAGACTCACTAAAGACATTTCTTCCTGAAGCAGGAGCTAAACTGACCCACATCAGCTATTTCCTTTCTTATGGGTACTCTGAGAAACGGGTTTGCTAAAACCTAGTGCCACTATTTTGATAATCTGGATTTGCTCCCACTTGGGATATAGTCTTTTTTCTAGTGCCCAACCCAACACTTCCTTGCAGTGACTTAGGCTGGACTTGATCTCCACTCAGAGAACAGGACCCTGTGTGGTCTACATTCTGCTAAAGTCCCCTCTTGCACAAAAAGAGAATTAAGACTGTTAATTAGAAAGTAATCTGTTAAATAAAGCCTAAACAATATGGTTTACATCCAAAAAGTTTTAAATAACTGAAATTACTTATCTCCCTCAGTGATGAAATGCTAAACTTGGTTTTGTTGTCCTCTTTGGTGGGTTTTTTACTAGCAGTAACATTTTCTACTGGTGCATGGAAGTGCAGTCTTTTTATTCACAGGATTAGCTTGCTCAGATACAAAAGTTTAGTTACTCTTTTTCTTTTCCCCTTCAGGTAAGTGAGGTCAGACAGGAAAAAAAAATATTTTTCATTTCTAAAATTTTATGAGAACTAACTACAGAGAGAAGATTTTTAAAACAAATTACTTCTAAATGTAAGTACTTGCATTTAGTAAGCACTTCTTAGTTTCCCTACTCTGCATCCCCTCAATGGACCTAGGACTTTGGATACAAAGTCTTCTTGTTTGGAAAGCAAATTTGTGTTTTAATTCCTGCCAGCCCACCTCCTGGTAGTCATAAGTGAAACAAAGCAGTAGGAGTGATAAACTTATTTTTAAATAATTGCTCCTCCCAGTTCTGCAATTTGCCATTAAATTATTGAATAAAGCATAACCTCAGTTAACAACAAACCAAAGTCTAATTTTATTTGGAATTTTAGTAATTATCAAGCAGGAGAATTACTCTCTTTCCAAGAAAAGTATGAGGACTAATGAAAGTTTTAATGCCATTAACAATTAAAGAAAAAGAAACAACTGATCTGTTAAGGCCTTGGGAAGCGCAAGGTAAGTGTCCTCCTCAAGGACATTCACAGTATAAATAACTAGAATTTGTAGCTTCACCCCAGCTAAAGGGTTCCTAACCCTCAGCCAGGGACTAGGGATGATTCATGTGGGCATTTTAGTTACAATGTTGAACTGGTTTGAGTTTAAGAGACTTGCATTCTCTCAGTAGCTGGTAAGCACAGTTCAGATCTGTTTGGTTTGATTGTTTTTAAATGGATATCTCCTTATTCCCGCACTCAAGAAGCAGTCACTTGAAATAGCTTCCAATTTGCTGCTCTAAACCTAAGCTTATTATTCCCATGCTCTGCTACACAACAAGAAACAGAAGAGCAAAACAGAGCACTGCAGCTTGCTCACAGCCTACAGCTCAAATCTCCTATGAATTCGCCTGACTGACAGGGATACCAGAGGCACTTGGTGCGGTCAGTCCAGGGCAGCTGCTCAGGGGTAAACAGAATGGGATGAAAACATGAACACAAAGCTCCAGAAAAAAGAATTTTAGTAGGAAAAATGTGGAATTCATTGGTTCAAAACCTACCCAGGCAAATATCATTGCTGCCCCTCAACAGAGGCAGCCCCACAGAACAGAGTTTGGAAGCTCACTACCAGCACTTCACTGAGTCTCCAAAGGGGAGCCCAAACATCCTCTCCCCACCAGAAGAGAAGCAGGAGTGGAGCACACACGAGGCAACTGCACAGTAGCTCCACATCTGTCCATGTTAACTATCACTCAAAAGCAGGAAGACAACATTCTAGTCCCTCTACCTGGCTTTCTGTTACATCCTTGAAGGACTCTTTAGAAGATACAAATAGCTTTGAAGTAGAGTATTATTTTCCTTTTTGTCTGTGCACAGCCAGCACCTTGCCCTGTTACACAGCCATTAGCAAATGGAGCTCAGGCAGCTCAACAGACACTGAGATGAGACTGCATAGCTATGGCTTTGTAGAAATCAAAAAAGTAACTGCAAATCTAGTCAAACACACCATCAGACTCCAGAATAGAACTCTCCAACAACATGCAGCCGTAAAAGACACCCAAATGCCTCTGTTTGTGCAGAGGTTTGAAGTTATAGAACTTCTGATGCAAAACAAATCAGGGAGCAAATAAAATATTATCAACAGTTGGCACTGTCATAAGAACTGCAGTCACTGAGGTGCAGATTCTCTAATCCAGCCAGGCTGTGACCAGCACTGAGCCCAGGAGGTGGCAAAGGTGGTTTATATCAGTTTGACAGTGGCTAGAGACCAGTTTTGTTCTCACTTTGTTTTGGAGACAACACACACAGCTATTTCGGGCAAAGGGCACACAAAGCCATTTTGATTTTTCATTTCTTCTCTTACTACAGACAGCATCAGTCTGACATTCCCCCAAATCATGATTCTACTCGATCACTGCTTTATTCACCACACACTTGTGCTTACACATTCATCACAGCAGGATTCAGTCTTGATTCAGAAAGTCACAGCTGGCAGCACGTCAGAGTGGGAACACTGAGCAAAACCTGAGCATGAAGTCCCCACTCTACACATGACTGCCCAGAGCAGGGAACCACTCTAAACCTCACTGTCTGGCATCAGTTTTCATGCTGATGCTCCCCATGTCCCCAGGCTCAATTCTTGCCACACACACTAAGTATTCATACCTTTACTTTATCTGTTATTCTCTTTATGTAGAAATAGCCAGAATCCAACCTCTCAGGAGTCTCTTGAGCCATTCTGTTGTGCAGCGGCCTTTCCAAGAGGAAAGCTGTAAACAGCTCCTAACTGTGCACCCCAGAGCAGAGAATGAAGACAATTGTTTGGCACACTCCTGAGAGCTTAGTCTTCCACAAGCAGCCAGCAGGCCTTTGTCTTTGGCTTAAATGACCCATGCTGAAGACCCTTTCTGTCTTGGAACAACTAGTCAGAGGAAGCCAGCACTGATGGAGGACACTTATTTTACCCTTACTCATATGAGTCTGTCAGGTAGAAGCAAAAATTATTCCCCCATTCATCCACTTCTCTTCCTAGGAAGCCATGGGATCTTGTTAGAAAACTACACTAGAACACAGCAAGCACAGCAGCAGAGAGTGGATACAGAGGGACAGCTCATTGGCAGTACTGTACACATTGTCATGCACATCAGAGTAAAGAGTGGGTCCAAGGCTGCTGTTTTCGTGTGGCCACTGTATATATCCTCTTTGCTCTATTGTGAGCTACACAAGACAGAAGTATAAGAGAGTTTAAAACAAAGGCATGAGTCTCTCCTTCCCAGGTGTTTTACAAAAATTAGGGAAAACTAGGAAAGCTCTGCTTTTTTTTTTTTTTAAAAGACTTAAACTCAGCAGAAAAACAACTAAGGTTCTTCAGAAATCTCATTCACAGCAGTTCTTTCCAGCCCTGCTCAAACAAAACACAACTATGTGTTCAGAAACAAGGATAAATGAAGCCCTAACCTACCAGGTTTGCTGCTGCCGTCACATGAATTTGGGCAGAAGCAGGCTGTAGTCTAGCTGCATCAGATTCCATAAGGACAATCAGCTTTTAAATCCTTGGGCCACATTTAGCTGGAGTCAGTAGGAGTGTCATAGCTCTCGTGCATCTGACCATCTGTGCTGATAGGTCTCTTCTTCCTCAGTCCAACACCAAACTCAGCAACATCCCCTCAGCATAACTTCATCTTTTCTTCTTTATCTGTTTGCACTTCTCCATCTCAAATCAGCCAAAGGGGAACACACCACTGCGAGAGAGATCAGCAAGTTGACCCTAACAGGAACTCTCTTCAAACTGATCAGCTCCTTGTTACTTCTCTCAAACTTGTTGGTTTCTGGTTAATACAGCTCTAGCCTCGCCCACCACTCCAACAATAATCACCTGGGGGCAGGCAGGGCCTCACACAGGTGGGCCAGGTTCTATCTCTGGGGCCTTGGGAAACAAAACATGTTGCTGGGTTGTGACTCGCCGATAGGTCAACTCCAACTCAGGGCCCACAGCCCAGGCCCCAACGCTTCACTATCCTATTTCAAAACAGCAGATCCTCTGTAGTCACCGCAGAAAAAGAGTGATTGCCTTTGCATAATGTTCAAGCAGCAAATCACATTCACAGAGACATTTAATTGCAATTAAATACATAATAGGCACAGGTTATGTTCCAACGAGGTAAGGCAGGGAGAGATGGAATAAAATCCTAGAGATGACTTAAGGGGGTCTCTGGATAAGTCTGGGGAAAAATAAATAAATAAAAATCCATCTTTCACTGTCAGGGTATCACACCATCCCTTGGATCAGGACTTGCCAAGCTCTGAGATGTGACTGCTTTGGTAATAGCTGAAAAACTTCTACCTCCTTTTGGAAAAAAAGTCAAAAGACCTCCTCCCCTCAAATCCTACCCCACTCAAACACCTTTTTCCACCTTATTTCTGGAGAAGAAAGCATGGATCTCTTGTTTCACTGGGTTACCAAACATGCCTTCATCTCCATTGCTTAGAAAAGAGCTGAGGGCTGCCTCCACCACATGCTTCTCCTTCCAGAGCAAGGGCACCCACACAAGCCAGATTTTATGCCCCTCCATCAAGGCCACAGTGTCTTTTTACCTTCAAAGCAGCAACTGGGACTTTGTGTGGCCACACACCTCTAGGTGAAAGGCCTTCTGCCTGCCACTCTCATCTGATCCATTTCTCTGACTTACTCGTTTTTTCTACCACACTCCTGTACAATGCAGGGAATACCCCATGAGCTGTGATAGGCAGAGGATGGACAGATGCTCTGTACATCTAGCAGACACTGTAGCAGGGTTCCTGGACTTCCCTCACTTTCAGTAACACTGTAGTCTTTATTCACAGCTTGTACTCACCTCAGTGCTCCAACATCACAATCTGATAGCAAATTACAAAATAATTCACCTACCATATGCTGCTAATAAGACACAACCACCATAGAAATATCACCTCTCCTTTGTTCTCTTTGAAAGAAGGGAACAGGTTCCTACCAGCTGTCCTCAACTATTACTCTAGCTGTGAATGCTCAAACCAGGATTACCCTTTTCTTCTCACCCTCTTAATCCTTTCCCTTTTAGCAGATGATACATTAGCTCTGCCTTGTGCCTAAGCACCCTTAGGAGGTTGCTTCTAATGGATAATTAACAACACTTAATTATTCCTCCAGGTAGTTTGACTGCATTCATTTATGAATATTGCAGCACTATGTGAAAAGTCCAGCTTGCTCAGGGGCTGGGAAACCTAAGGCAGTCTACTCAGCTGCACCTCTCCTCCTAGTGCTCAGGCTCCCAGCCATGTTCTTCTCTTAGCAAGTCCCATTGCTGCCCTCCAACTCTGCAGAATATGCAGAGCTCACACAGTAGCTGATGCTGAAGCTTTCATTTCAACTGTGCCATTGCACCTATATCTGCATGGCACAGGCTTGAAACTTCTCCAGAGAAGGTATCAGAGCAGAAGACATCAGAAGCAGCCCTGCCTGTGCAGGTCCAGGGCAGCAAAGCTTGAAGGGTGAGGCCTCCCTGTTTCCCCACACCACAACCCCTTGCTAAGAGGGCATCTGATCCACACAAGCGGGTTAAGCCAGCACACCATTTTCTGGAGTATTTAATTGAGAAAGGAAGCGCTGACCTTTCGCAACCAACAGCTGCTGGGCGACTGTTAACAGCTCCACCCAGTGCTCATGGACATGTGGCAGCCATTGGCTGCATCTGCCATTTTCCTGAGGGGGAGTGGGGCTCACAGCCCCCACCCCGCCTGGCATCAGGCCTGACACGGGCAGCGGCTCCTGCACGTGAGGGAAGAAGAAATGGAGGCTGCCCTGCCATGAAAGCACTGGAGCCATGATCCAAAGTGTGACAAGCCCCTGCCAACCGCCCAGCTTGTGATGAGGGGATGGCTCCCACCACTGGTGACACCTTCACACGTGAAGGCAGCCAAGGCAACGCTGGCTGCTCTGTGCACCTTCTCTGCCCAGAGGGCTCCACCCCCCAGTGAATAATGATGCTGAACCTCACCTCTGGGCTGGGACCTCATGATGAAGGATAGAATCATGGAATTGTTTAGATTGGAAAAGACCTTTAAGGTCATCGAGTCCAACTGTTAACCCAGTACTGCCAAGTCCACTACTAAGCCACGTCCCTCAGTATGGCATCTATAATAATGTATTCACACAAAGCAGGGAAATATTACCCTGCTGAAGAGGATGCTAGCTGTAGAAATTGGTTCTTTTGGCAAGAAGTAACAGCGATTAGCTGAGAAATATGACTTAATCTGCTCTGATGTCTCCTGGCAAGACTGACTGTGCAACACCAGCAGGTGCATGAACTCTTTTCCCAGGCAGGGCAGCGATGTGCAGTGGTTGACTGTGGGAGGAGCTGTATGACAAACAGTGGAAACCAACACAAGCCACTAGATGACAAGCGATTTTATTTTGCAAAACAATCACTATACAGCAACAAATACAATTGCAAATCGGATTGAAAAACATGAACTACCTACCACCAGCCATTCAAGAAATGCCTCTTTTATGGTAACAGGCTCTAGAATTATCAGAAAAAACACAGGTTTGTAACAGCAGACTGTATTCCTTGACATCCCAACATACAGCATGTTTATTTGTTGGATTTTTCTCTTTGCTAAAGTTGAAGTGGCTTTTATATGCTTTATGACTTTTCCAAGTGTGAAACTAATTTACCTTCCTGCAGTGGGAATTGCTGGAGTTGCAGAGGGAGTTGCTTTAGCAATCTGACTAGCGAGTGAACTCGACACACACCTAGGCTAGAAAACTACCTGCGTCAATTTCATAGCAAACGTGATCTACTCTTCAAGGCATTTGCCTTTGAAGGGACATTGGTACTTAGGTTTTGAATAGCATTTGGTCCAGCAGGGAAAAAACTGCTCACGTGTGGTAGTCCACACAGGCTGCCTTTCGACTCCTTTTGGGTCGTGTACATAGGCAAGCTAAGATTTGTAAGCAGTCATGATGAGGTTACTACTGTACCTTAGCAGAGCATTGAATGGATAATACCATTTACTGCTGTACAGTGGAAATATACATAGCCCTTGTGGGCACACAATTTCCCTCATCAGTATTAGTTCTCCCTTTACTGTTGCTGGACAGAGGTTTGCTCAACTTTTGAGTTCTTTTCTGCTTGTGGTTACATAGACTCTGCAGATGGGGCAAGAAGCACTTTTTTTTTTGTCTCTACAACTTGATGGATTATTAATTTGGGGCTGTCCCCTAGCTCTCCAAACAAGGTTTCACCATTCCTTTTGTCTGGATTATCTCTGCTTTGTTACACAGTTGGGTCTCAGGCACCCAACGTACCTGAGGGCTCAACATGCCTGTGGAAAAGAAACACAACGGATGCAGTTTCCAGGAAGCTGGCTCTATCTTCTTTAGTGGGCATTACATATTTACAAAACTGTTGTTTTTAAAACCAACACTCTTCTTGAGAAGTTAAGATTAATATGAGCTTCTTCAGTGAACATCTAGAGTCATGTAACATAACTTGGTTTTTTTTTATTTATTTAACAGCACAAAACTCTTGATTTCTTTTAATCTAACTCCACAGCGTTCTAGGATTCTTTCTATGGAAGGATGATTATGATTACAAAGGTCTTTGCTTGAATCAAGACAAGAAAGCTCATTTTAATGCACGAAATAAATGACTTGGTGTGTTACACCACTGTAACTTTGGACTCATAGGTGGATTAACTAAGCTTCATTTTCTAGTTTATGTCAATTTTAAAAGCAGAATAAAAAAACTTGAGTCTCAGGTTAACACTGTTCTCACTAGCTCATGTTCAGCTCCAGAGAAGCTGAGGTTCAGTAGTACCATAGACTCTCTCTCACATTGGCAAAAGGCATAAACAAAAAACCCAACACTGCAAGGCTAGTTTCTATTAATGGATAGTATGATCAGAGCAACATGACATAAATACTGTTGTTATTTCTTTCTGTTGTTTTTCTGGAAAAATGGGAAGAGGCTTTTAATACACCTCACTTGACACCGTTTCCATGTGAATTCTTAGGATTACTCTAAGCAATAGTATAACAAAAACAAGGCAGAAATCAGCTTGGAGAAGGCTGAGGGGTGATCTCATTGCAGTCTACACCTTCCTCAAGGGGGGCAGCAGAACGGAGGTGCTGATCTCCTCTCTCTGGTGACCAGCGATAGGACATGAGGAAATGGAATGAAGCTGCACTGGGGGAAGTTCAGATCGGACTTCAGGAGAAAATTCTTCACCAAGAGGGTGGTTGATCATTGGAACAGGCTCCCCAGGGGTGTGATCAGGGCACCAAACCTGTCAAAGTTCAAAGAGCATTTTGGATGATGCTCTTAGCCACATGGTTTAGTTTTAAGTAGTCCTGTGAGAAGCAGGGAGTTAGACTTGATGATCCTTATGGGTCCCTTTCAACTTGAGATACTCTACCTATATGATTCTATCGTCCTCCAGATGCACTTAGCATGGTTCTAAACTCACTGTCCTTTGTATAAAACAACCGACTTACAAACAGTATTAGGTACTTTATAGTGTGAAAAAGCTTTTTGCAGAGCTGAAATGATGTGTGTGGGCCTGTCAGGAGTTCATAGTCAGCAAAGATCTTAGAGATGTAACCGTTTTGTTTTGTCTTTGTATTGCTGCGACAGCTTCGCCAAAATCCCCCTTTGGTCCTCTGAGTATTTACTGTCTAGTAACTGTGCATTTACTACCTGAACTTAATGATGGGGAATCCTGTGCTATTAATTATTAGAATCCTTCTCCACAGACATAAAAATCTTCTCCCAACACACACACACACACGTACAAATTAAGAAGGAAAAAGAACAGATCAAAAGCTTCCAACACACAATGTTAACCTAATACATGGACCATGTATAGCTCAACTGACAGTGCAAAGTTTAGTTAAGAGATTTCAAAGGAAAAGATCAAACAATCTGCAAGAATGTAAACTGGTCATTTCATAATGTCTACTGTACATATAGGATCAGCAGATGATTACCTGCTGATGAATAATACTACCATATCACCTTCAGTGTTCTCTTAGTGTCCATAAGACAGTGCTGGAGTTCTCACGGGTAACTCCGCTAGATCGGTTGGTTATATATCTCTGCCCTTTATCTTTTATGCACACTTTTTCTTATACTTTTTATAGTCAATATAATCCCACTTTGCTCAGATTTTAAGATGCCCTATTTACTGATGAATTGCTATGGCAACCCAGGCTAGGGGGCTCATTTTATTAATCCATGTACTATAATTTACAGGCATCTCTGTTACGTTTGTCGCTGTTATCTGAGTGCTTGAGTGCACACGAGACATCACTAAAGGAGTGGAAAGAACATCTTAATACTTTTTTCTGTGTTTCAACTTTAGCAAAAGAAAAAATAAATAAATCTAACATTCACTGTTACTACATGATTTAAAAAAAAAAAAGAGAGAAAGAAAAGAAAGGAAGAAAAAAAGCCAGAACCAATGTGGATTTTTTAAAAAAATCCAGAATCCAAACTCAGCCATCTTTGGAGACCCTTTCACAAATGTCTGGACCCCACAAAAATCATACCTTTGTGAAGAAAGGGAGGGCAGGAAAAGGGAAGGAATCCTTTTTCTAGCATCACAGAAGAGACTTGCATCTGGCACTAAAACAGGGTCACGGCTTTTAGTTGTTACAGAAAGCAACTTCATGCTAAAATTTTCATCTTTTTTTTAAAATGTATTCTTATGGATAGGGAAAAAAAACCCTGCTAACATCTACTTTTACATACCTAAAATTGCAACACCAAAGGGTGCAAGAGACACAGATACTGTGAATAAAGAAGTAGAATATTCAAGTATATGAGGAGGGCGTATCACAAATGGCCACAGAGAAATATATATTATCTATAATACTGTATCAAACAGATGGGAAGGATGTGAAACCAGTGGTGTGTACACAAATCTAGCCGCTTAACCAACTTTCTAATCAGACACAAGTCTGCTGGGGTGGAAGTGCTTGCTTGTAGCAGCTTTTTTATGTCACTTCCCCAAGAATGGTTCAAATGTTTTCAACTACTATTTTTAGTTATTAGTTAAATAATTTATTGGCTTTTCAGCTATACACTGACATAATCAACCAGGTCCAAAAAAATGTTAATAACTTAATTCAACTTTTGTTCTACTCATTTATACAAAATAACACATTTTTTTTAATTAAACTTGAATTTCTCTATATGTCCTTCCTTCTGGTAAGCAGACTGTTAATTTAGCCTGTAATAAATTACAATGGGCAACTTTTCTCTTTTTATTTCCCCATCTATCAACAGAACAGTGAAATGAGCAACTTGGGATATCAACAAGGCTCTTCAGAAAGAGGTGGATGGCCTTCAGGCACATGAAAGGTAAAAATGCATTTTATCATAGTACGGTACTCCATGCAAGACAGAGCAGAGCAACAATAATTGTCCAATGTAACATACTGCAGTTGTATACCCATATAAAGCCAGTGTCTTCCTGTTGTAAATGGAGATCAGGCCAATTTCTGCATCTATTTAATTATTTTTTTTTTTCTGTTTTTTTTTAACTGTATGGTAACTACAGGTCTTGGGATGTGACTTAGTTTTAGACATGGTAAAGAATGAATGTAACACCTGCTCTGAGCCCATTCTTGCCAAGAGCTCATGCCTAAATATTATTACTTCATACAACGCAAAATGAGCAAATTCATAAGCCCTGCTTGGCAAGGGCTGCCGTGACATCTTCAGCGAGGGTAGCAAGCTGGGGTGACTCAAGCAGGTTGATGCTTCCAGACGATGAGACGTTGCTGAGTCTGCGTGGAGAAGCCACGCTGGACCTGCCTGGCGACTGCGTGATGATCTCAGCCCCGTGATCCACACGGGCTTTAGCATGCTCTCTGAAGTTTAGCTTCTGGCTGTCAATCTGCTCCAGGAAAGTAAAGAATTTAACACATTACATATATCTGTCAAATTATCTCACGATGGATCATCATTTGGGTCTCATTTGGTTTACTTTCAAGAAGTCTTACAAGGATTGAAGCCTTCTTCATGCCTCAGAATAATTGAAGATTTTTTCACCTTAATATATACTGCCTGACTGTATTACATTCTCTGTTTTTGTCTCTGATGGATACTTTAATGATCAGTATCCATCATTCTCAGCTGTATGAATTTAACAGATATTTTATGAGTATTGCGATTTGTTTCCAAAATCTGTATTTTCAAATGTTTATGGGAGTGATCTTTCAAGATGTTTTCCTCCTGTTCCACAAAGCAGTCCTGAACCTCTGGCATACCCATGCTACAAACTCATTAGATCATACCTATGCTGTACAACTATCCCAAACAAGGTTTATTTTTAGGGGGAAAGCCAGTGCACAAACTACAGGACATTTCACTTTAAGATTCACTCTCGGCTTAGATGTGGATTTGTCATTCCAAATTCCAAAGGAACAAACGACATTTGAGTATGCTTGAAAGAGAATAAACAAATGTCTCCTGCTTAGTTCAGAGTCACCACCAAATTCACAGCTCTAATGACTTCCCTGGGCCAGGGACACAGTGGTAGCCTTTTCTCTGATGGCTGTGTCCTTACCTTGACGTTACCACCGCCAGGTACGTGGTGGGCATTTTCCAGTGAACCAACTTTAGCCTGAGCTTTTTCTTTGAAATCCAGTTTCACACTCTCAATCTTCACACGCCCACCTCCTACACAGACAAAGGAAACTCAGATTAAGAGGCTGGAACAGCTCAGGAGAAAGTCTGACCTGATGCACACAGGTGCAATCACATTATTTCACTTTTAGTTGAGATCTAATGGTTTTAGAGAAGCACAGAATACCAGGCTTCATGTTCAGTAAAATATCAAATCTTCAGCACATACTCAAAGTGTAAGCATGTGCTTACTGATTTTCATGGATGTAAGCACATGCTGACTTCACTCTGCATTTCAGTATCTTACCAAACCAACATTATACCACAGCAGCATCCTTCTGCAATATTTTTTTATCTCTTCTCTAAACTAGGTGGTCCCATACCTTTATGTATTTATTTAAGTCTTTATAGTAAGTCTTATATACTTAGTTAAGTATAGTTAAGAATATTATTTTTATTACCAAAGTGTATTTACTCTCTCGGACTATAAAAGAGAATGGTATAATCCAAAATTTCTCCTTCACATAACAGGATTAGGTCTCTGCTTTGTCCCATATCCCAGAAACTCCTACAATACCTGGCTTGTGGTGGATATTCTTGAGCGAGCCACACTTGGAAGTCACATGACTCAAGTCGATCTTCTTGGTTACGATTTGTACCTGTTAAAAGCACATACACAAATTACAGGAGTGAAAAGAATGAAATAAATAAAAAGCCAAGCCCTGCAGAGGAAGAACCCAAGCCTCTAGAAATCACTGGAAAAGGAGAGATGGTTAGTAGAAAACAGACCATGCCACAAAGGAGGAAACACCTGGATTAATACAGCAAGCTTCCTTCCCACCTCAGGGAATGACAGAGCTGGGTTAAGCTTTACTATTAGCAAAACAAAGAGGAGGACAAAGCAGATCAGCTTGCAGGTTCTTTCTAAAATGTTTCTTCTGAGCCTCCTCTCAGGGTGGGTGCTCCAAAGCCCTGCAGGCAACAGGACCCATCCCGTTTGCTTCTGCTCTTGAATGTGCATCCTGGCAACTAGGAGCATTTCTGTGACTTTTTTCTCTACCATCTGTTCCATATTTTTCTGCATTTAAATATGGTATGCATTTCATGTCAATCCACAACGGAGAGCCTGATGAATCTCCAAATGGGACTCCTGCAGCTGCACCTGAGCTGGCTGGTGTTC
The DNA here is from genome assembly GCA_013401335.1 of Brachypteracias leptosomus. Lineage (NCBI taxonomy): Eukaryota > Metazoa > Chordata > Aves > Coraciiformes > Brachypteraciidae > Brachypteracias > Brachypteracias leptosomus. Next base: position 282,945 of record VYZX01007944.1, on the reverse strand, counting down.
AGCTAGCCGGCTTGGTGGTGTTCACCAGAGAGCAGAGGCACCGCTGTGCTCAGCCAGGCAACAGCACAGGCAGCCTCCCTCCGCCTGCTGCCTCTGCCCTGCTGCCAGCCCGTTGCCATGACTGCGCCGAGCACAGCTCAGCTGCGCTCCCAAACAGCTCCCAGATGTGGCCACAGTCACAGTGACTCTGTTAGCAGGTCTGGAGAAGTCACGGCCCCTCCAGGCCAGACAGGAGCTCCAGGATCACTGCAGTGCCACTGGTTTGCTCATATCACCAGCAGTGACTTACACCAGTGCTGGTGGCTGTACTGAATCTGTCAGCATCAGATGTGCCCACACTGTCAGCTCTTCCATCTGAGGGGAGGTCATTCCCATTAGGAGGGTCAGGGCACCTCAAGCTATTCCAGTGTGATTGCTAGAACTAAGAGTGCCTGGTCAAACCCTGAGCAACCTCAGTTTGTTACACTGGAACGGTGCAGTGGCACTAGCATTGGCACTCAGCACACTGACTGATCACACCCTCTCCCTGAGCTTTCTTTGTCCTGATGTTTTATTTTTCTTCTTTCTCTGATGAACACACGTAACTGAAAGGTTCGCTGAGGAAGGACTGATGCACTGGAAGAGGCCCAGCTGTGAGGCTGAAGTCTCACTGTGAGCTGCAGTTTCTTTCTAGAAATTACTTTCTTGGGCTATGAAAGGCACTGAACCATTTCGGCTCACGCTGGACTTTCACTATCAGCACCCTTGGGCATTTAGAGATAACCCTTCTTTTCTCATTTTTTTTCCTGTCCAAGTTCTGGAAATGCGTTGTGCTCTGTGAAGAAAGATCAAGAGGCCACCACTGCACACACAGGCTCACGCGACTACCAAACCAGATTCACATGTGAAACAGTAGCAAGAAGGGAAGTAGTGCTCAGAGGAAGGGAGACAGAGGGGTCTGGCTGTGCAAGGTGGGTCACCACAGTGCCGATGCCTGTTCACGGGGTGTCTGGACTACTTACATTTCCTCCCCCTGCAGAATGTTTGATGTTATCTCTGGAACCACATCGGGATTGAATATCGCTAAAATCGATCTTCTTGTTTAAAATCCTAACCTAAAAGGAATCGGAGGTAATTTACTATATACCATGCAGACACACCATTGGGGTGCAGGATGAGGGAGTCAGGGTCATTTTGCCTTCTGCTGTGACTCCTGACACTTGTATGGAAATGTCAGGAATTAAACCACACTGATCTCTACGCTTAACACAGTATATGGAAATACATTGTGCTGCTCTTTTCTACCCCACAAAGTGGTGGTGAAATACAGAGGGGGAAGTTTTTGTACTTGAGAGGTATGAGAGGTGGCTTTTCCCTGAAAAGCTTGAAGAACTCCTTGCTTGTCTGGACTGGACATAGTCCTTGGACAGTCTGTCCTAGGCTCTCTTCAATGATGGCCAGGGTTTCTGCTGAACTGGCCTCAAGGGGAAGATGGAAAGCCTCCTTCCCACATCTCAGTACTCCAGCTTTTCATGTAGAAATCCCAGATACAACCATCTCAGGCAGGTGTTGAAATCCTGAGGTATTTCGCCTCTCTTTCTGCCATACAGCCATAACAGCAGATACATTCATACAACAGAAAAAGGGGACTGACAAAATGAATTAAATTGAAGGCATAGCTCTCTAATGTTCTCTCTCTTTACTGTCATCTACTAAAGGGCAATACAGAAAACAACAGCATCTGGAAACCTACAGCTGCAATCGCTGCTTCTTGATCTGATGCTAACCATAAAGCTGATCACAGCTTGTATTTACTCAGAGTGCCACTCGTGCAGCATGTTCTTTCTCTGGGTTAAATACGAAGTCCCTATTCAAATGTCATGTCACATTTTATTTATCTCTATGCTATTAATATATAATACGAATTCACACTCTTTCCTGTACAGAAAGACACAGAAATCTGGGCATTATCTATTCATTTTGCTAAACGGCACCTGGAGAGCCTTCAATGACATATTACTTGGCACAGTCCTGTTGGCTGCTGTTGTAGGTAAACCTACAGCAACTAACCAATATTGAGAGAGGGAAAGAAACACCTTCTTGCAGCTTCTTACCCCTCCAGGAACACAAAGCAGCTGCAAACCAGCTGCTGTGGTCAGCAGGAGGAAGAAGAAATTTGCAGAGGTTCACACTTTGCAGCTAATGTGAAGAATTTCTTCACAGCAAGCTGGTTCCCAGGTCACCCTTGTTACATATAACGTAACCACTACACCAGTCAAACCATTAGGATGTTAAGTGTCTCTCATTTTAATTGGTAAAGATCTGTGGTGATGGCTCAGGAATAAGGGTGACCTCCACAACTGGTAGGTCACCTTGAGAAGGACATCTTCAGTAGGCAAACTGATTTCTCTCTTTCTCCCTCCTATCTGCTTAATCTGTCCAAGTAAACCAATGTACTTTGAAACAAGAGAGCAAATGCCTTTGGAGGTTTATGCTTGTGCTTTCTCTCAATATACTATTTGTTCCCCAGTAATATACCCTAGTACTGTACAAGACAGGTGTCACATCAGTTACAGACACACGCGTCAGATGTGCAGTCAGATCTGGGTCCCAGAGAGCTTCAGGCCAGACAAGGCTGGGCAAAACAGAAAGCCTTCCTAGCACTTTCTGAACACATCTCTCGGCAATGGATCAGCAGCACCTCTTAGTAACGGCCACAGGGATGAGTTTGCTCTCAAAATGCTGACGTAGCCATCGTGACAAGACCTCATGGACTGGGGGCCTGTAGCTTCAAATGGAGCCAAAGGAAAGTGATAAATTGAGAGGGTGCCTTTGATCAAGTGCCTAAAGGTTGATTTGCACCCAAAAGTCTGACAGTTTATGAGTCTCATGGCCCATGGACCTGGCTAGCAGATATGTAAAAGACCAATCGTCTCAATTATCCTCTCGGTCTCACTGGGTGAAACATGCCCCTGTGCAGAGGGGCCAGCAGGAGACCTATGTATCATTTATGTCATATGCTGAGGGCTGAAGTGAGTTGAGTGATGTGGGTATTTGTACTGGTCATCTGGCACAGGGAGGAAACAGCATTGATCCAGGTTTTCCCTGATGATCTGTTTCTGCCTTTCCCAGAATACATTAATATCGCTGCACATATTTAAATCATGACTGGCCTCTATAACTAAGCATTCCACAAACTAATGGAGCCTTGTTTCCTATAGATTAAAGCCTTAAACTGCTAAATCCCTCCATCCAATATTCTTCAGCAAGCCCTATCCCCCTCTTGCCAGCTGTATCTCCCAAGCTTTCTCCCAGGTCTGCTAGACTGGGCTAATAGAAGCCAATACACAACCAGACAGCTGTTGGTTGTCACTGAGGAGAGGGGCTGAGTTATCACTGCCTTTACCTCAAGGACAGGGTTATGCTGAGTCTCTGTACCCAGCCAACAACTGTCACCCAACTTGGAGAGACCCCCTGTGTTTCTAACCGCTGTTGCCTTGCCAGCACTGGTTGAAAATGGCCAACAAGTTACAAATGAGTTGAGGAAGGCTGAGACTGCCAGTCAGACAGTGTGACTGCACGAGCTTTGTTTCCTTTGAGAAATCAGGCTGTAAACGTAAGAGGGAGAGTACCACAGAAAAACAGGAATTATTTAGGCTAAAGAGAAACTTTGGCTTGAAAACAAAGAATATAAACTGATGGTGAATTATTTGAAGCTGGAATCTAGAGGAAAATTTGTAGCTATCAGAGCAGGAAGGCTCTGGAACTGCTTCCCAAGGGAACAGAGCTACGACAAGAAAATGGTAAACTTTTTTGCTGGCACTTGATTAAAAGAATTAGATGATGCAGCTGCCTGTGACAGAGACAGCATGAACACCATGACTCACCAGGAAGGTCTCCATGTTCTTGAATGTATATGTACATCTTGTGTGGGGGTGGAGGTGTGGTAGGGATGTACATATATGCACTTCAGTTGTGCTGCACATTAAATGAGAGATAAGCCTGCTCACACTCTCATCCAGGAAAGGGAACAATTTAGTCTGTGGCAGAAACAGGACTGCTTTCTATCCACATTCACTAAACATCTCAACAATGTCCTGACAGAGTCCCTCATAACCCTTGTGCTGACCTGCCAGTCTGAAAGGGTAACGTTATCTTCTGATCTGATGCTGGTTTGCCCAGGTATGCTGGACAGGGCCTGGAAAAGTATATTGATCAGGACCAAGCTGAGGTACCTCAGCATTTGTAACATCCACGTGAAGTTAAACCACAGTGGAAAAATTAAGCCTTACAGACAATGCTCGGTTTACTCCAGAAAATCACATTGCCCAAGGAAAAACTGACTTCTGTCTGAAGCCCTGAAGTCTGATAGGCCTTCTCCTCACTGTCTTCTGATGACTCCTCAGCAATGGTCCAGAATTGAAGCCCAGGGCAGGCTGTGTGCCAGTGTGCATACGGCATAGCCTCACTGACTCATGCTACTTCTAGGTAGTCCCCAGCAGGAATCAGACACTGTGCTCCAAGACCTTCTGAGCTGTTTGGATGCTAGCTGTGAAAGTACTGGGAGATGCAGGGCACTTATGGGGAGACTGCTAGGAAACCAAGTGTTGAAGGTATTTTTCTCAGAGTTCATTTAGCTGAGGCATATATTGATCTGCGCTCAGCAGGATACACTAACTCCCTTCCTACATATAGTGGCCTGACTGGCAATCTAAATAGGAAGGGGATGTGCTCCAAGGGCAACATCTACACTAGACCAGAGGGGATGTCTTTGGGTTAAGCTGGCTGACATAAGAAGAGACAGGCCAGCAAGACCTATGAATCTGCTGGTCAGGTATATGTCTCCTTAAGGCTGTTCACAGAAAGTGAATTTGGGTTTCAAAGTCTCTATGTATAACAGTGTCCATTCCAGGGGCCTTGAGCAGACCCTCCTCTGTCAATATTGCACCATTACCTTCAAGATGAGCAGAAATTTGTAGAAACACTGTGAGGAAGGCAGAGAAATGCAAGAGAGAATTTAGTTCAGCTGTGCCTCACAGCTAAAGATAACATCAGTGACTGAAAACTGCTTATGAAAGAGAAAGAATTATTTTCCATTGCTGCCCAGAATCATTCAGTTCAGCTGCTTTTCATGAGGGGGAAAGCCCCTAACTTAGCAGCATCTGGGCAGAGAATCCCTAAACAGCTTCCCACATGTGGTGTACTATGCTGGTACATACCACAGAAAAGATACTCAGAGCAAAAAAAAAACGAATTGTGATGCTGATGAAATTACAGGCTCTGAATATATTTTCCCACAACTGGATGATGTATGTTCTCCCTGCCTTGCAATTATGGCCTCTGAGAAGATCTATCACAAACACTGTTCCTAAAGCATCGAAAACCACTCTAGCTTGTCTCCACTCACTGTTTGAACATGCTGTGGGGCTGTGATATTAGGAAAAGCTCCCAGACTCCTAACAATTTATCAAAGAGGGCAGGTTCCTCCTACTTACCACAGCTTTACAGTAATTTGGCAGAGCCATATCCTAGGAACTAGACATCATTTCAGTGTTTGGTCTCCTGGTTAACACAGGGATTGAGTGAAACATGAACTGGTCTTGCACAGGAAGCAGGGTTAAGGTTAAAACCTGATTAGAATCAAAAGGCAGTTTAAAGTGCTTCCAAATCTATATGCTGCCAAGGACAGATGATCTTATAGTTTTCATGCTCCTGACAGGGGCTACAGGTAGAAAAAAGGGTATTTATTTGACCTAGCAAAGTCCTTGAAGAGAAAGGCTGAGCCTCAGACTTTCCACATCTACGACGAGAGCTTGCGATCATGTTCAGCCTTTGCGCTCCTGAGATTACTGGATATACACACAAGTGAAGCTGCTACAAGCTGGAGAGAGATTCAAAAGAAAAGGCTGGGCTGGACAATGGCTGATTTACAGGCTTCCTTCTACCTATTTGCAAATCACTGTATTCATCTAATCAATAAGGTGGCCAACCTGAACTAGGCACTTCCCTACCAATAAAGGAAGAGACATATAGAGAAACACTGAGAGGTTTTGCATAATTGTGCTGGGAAATAGAAAGCGAAGTGACCATTTTCCATGCAGAGGGTTTACAATCAAGAGACAACAACTGAATCTAACAGACAGCCCAAGGAAATGCAAGATCCACATCAGATGAACACATTCTGTAATCATACTCCTCCCTAGATCAGGGGAGCTTATCAAAAGAATGGTAAAAGAAATTGAAGAAGATTCACATATACCAAATCAAAAAGATCCCAGGAGCTCAATTCAGCTAAACCACGGGATCCTTGTTTTAGTACAAATCAAACAGGTTTTGGTGAACTATAGAGTTTTCTACCTAAATTTTAGAGGCAACAGTCCCTACTCATGGAAGGAGTACTAATAGCTTCAAATATCAAGTACTGAACATCAAGTATCACAGTTTTCAAATCAGTTTCCTTATCCTTAAGAAGGGATGAGTTTTGAGTCACTATGTCTGGATTTTTTTTTACTACGGCATAATGGAGAAAATCTGGTTGTGCAGTTCAAGTTCAAAAAAATATCTTGCATTTCTCTCTTCATGCAAGCAGGTTTTCCCAAAGCTCAGCACGTATGTCCCTTAACATCTCTTTTTATTGTTCAAATCCAAATTTCCAAGATAAAAACTAAGGGGTTTATCCTTTTCTGTATTGCCTGAACATTTTTCCCAAAAGAACAACCTTCCCCATTTCATTGCCAAAACCTAGACTAGTTAGAGCACAGCTGAAAACACCTCCTCTGCTGAACTTGCTGCTGGGATGACTCAGACTTTCACAGGAATTCGTGTCCGGGTAATTTCAATATACTCTAGAAAAAAATACAGCTTCTCCCCTTGCTAGTAACGAGAGATCAGCAACGTGTGGTACGTCACCGCCGGGATTTGTCTGCTCTAACATTAGCCAGCTAAGAGCTGGAATGGGCTACTTAAGCTGCCATTGTAGTTGGTGGAAAGATACTGAACCCTCCAGGAAAGTGATACCTTCAACTCTAGCTAGACAGATCGAACACATCCCATCTGTCTGGCAGAAACCAGGGAACTGCTGCTAACTGCCTCCAAAAGAGAGAGATGCATCAGCTTACAGCTACTGTAGTTGGTGGCAGTTTTGTTAGCAGCTAGAACTCCATCAGACAGCTTGTGACCCTCCTGATGGTGCTTCACAGTTTGTCCTCAATGAGTATGATGCTCTTTTTACAGTTGAGGCAGAGCAGAATGATGGATTTACTCTCTGTCCCAGCCACAGAGTAAGGGAATGTAACATTTGGATAGAAAGCCCTAATTCCCTGTTAATTTCTACCAGCCAAACACTTTTCCTCAAAGAAACTTTCTGAAACTTGCTAGAGCCTGGCAATGATTGCTTCATTTCTCTAACACATGAGTCAGGAAGAAGGCCTTGCTTTTTATCCAGAATAATTCGAGGCTTAGATGCACAGACTGTACTCAGGCAGGCCTTCCATTACAGTGCAGTCTGAACACAGGAGCTGCAAGATGTTATTTCTGTACAATCTGCAATCATCAGCCAAAATTCTAAATTTCAAAAACTTAAAAATTATGGTTTTGAGCTGTGACAGAGCTTTGAAGGTATGTCTAAAACTCCTAGTTTCTCTTTGATTTGCAATTAACAACAAATGAATTCATTTCTGATTTTCAGCCCAGAACAAATCCCTTCAAATATGTTGCATATCTACAAAACTAGGAATGTATAAAATAAAATAAAAGCAGACTGGCAGAGATGACTTTATCTTGCAATGGTGAACTGTTGACTTGGTAAATGCCCAAACTTATTCCAATGAATGCAGCTAACAGTGTGGAAACAATTGCCTCTCAGTCTCTCATTAGTTAAGTACTCTAACATGAGCCACGTTACAATGTCAATCCCCATTTCCCTGTACAGCTGCCTCTTGGGGCGCTGGTTGGGGAAGGTACCAAAGCTTGAACCTTATAAGCTCATTATGTCTTGGAGCAGGTACAATCTCTTAACCTGGCCAAAGATTTTTTGGCTCAACTATGCCACAGAACACAATGGATTGGAGAAGGAGACGGGAGACAAAAAGGCACCCAACAACAGCTCAGACAGCACTTTTTGTTAGGTCTATATTCTCCACTACCTTTTAGGTCACTCTTCATCAGCCAGTACTCCAATAGCATTTAATCTAGATCTTCAGGTTAATTTTGGGGCAGTCATCAGTGTTCATAACATGGTGCAAAGACATGTGAAATGGGAGGAAGGGGAGTTATAAGATGCCATCTGAAGGGGAACTTGCTGAATGCCCTTTCGACCTGCAATTCTTCCAGGAGGTGCTCAGATCTGGTGCACCACCAGACCTGTCTGTTTCTGCACTTTGCATCCTGGCAGGCCGTAGCTGAGGCAGGGAGCACTTCAGGAGCCTACTGTTCTCTGCAGACTGGGTTGTAAATTGTGATGATGGGTGTGTGTGGGGGGGTGTTGTGGGGGAATCTCCCCTGCCATCCAAACTCATTTTGAAGCTAACAAAAAATTGTGCAAGGATGACAACAGATATCCATCCAAGCAACCTCCTCTGCCCAGTTTTGAGACGCCTTATCTTCCCTGTGTCGGTCTATTTTATCATCTAATGCACATGCTTATTCTCCTTGCCAGCACTTTTGTGATTTCTGGACAGGTTCTACTGAATAGTGGTATCATAAATTTATTCACACTTTCTGACCCACGACTAATTGTACTAATCTTCCTAAAAACTTTCAAGGAACACTTCATTCTTTAACACTGCTGAGGTATTTCATCTTTCTGTGTGTCAGCTTACTTCTTAGGTGGTACCTGGCTGTTACTATATTTAGTGATATTTTAAACCTCACGTATATAAGACCCAGTAGTGGTGGGTTAATGGTTGGACTTGATGATCTTAAAGGTCCCTTGCAACCAAAATAATTCTATGGCCTTCTACTCTGTACAGCTCCATCCACTCCAATGAAGCTATGCTGATTCACATCCACTGAACTTCTTGCCCATGCCTGAGATTTTAGGTATGTGTTTTAAGATTAAATTAAAAGAAATCTAGGTTGGTTTTACCCTTGGTTGCTAGCCTATGAAGCTTTATAAATACTCCGTCTGGTCAATAATGAAAAGATTCAATTAGTGCAGTTTTATACTCTGATATAAGCCATATCCATAGACGGGATTTCAAGAAGAAAAAAAATCCAAACAGCAAAGAAAAGCCTCAGTCTTGGCATCTGAAACAGATTTCCAGCCCCTTCCCCCAGTTTCCCCATGCTTCCCTGGGTCTGTCTGAGAAATAACAGATGCAAATGAGCTACTTTTGAAAGCACAGCATTTCCTCTCCAGCTGATGCGGTGCGAAAATCCATCTGAAGCCCAGCAGACATAGCCATGAGCAAGTCGCCTCTGAGCTTTGCCAAGAATGATACATTTCACCATACTCTACTATAAAGAGAAAACCAGACAACCACCTACTGGCTACATCACAGAGCAGAGAAGGCCTCATTTCTCCAGGCTGCAGAATACCAATTAAACATGTCTCAAGCCATCTATTCCTAGTAGGAGCTTAATGCAGAGCAAAGTTAGCTTGCTTCTTCCCCTAGAAGCACGCTTTTTTTTTTCTTCTTTTCTCCTGTCAGGTGGAGTGATTTTTTTCTTTGTTTCTGCGGCTGGCAAGTCAGAACTGAAGTAATATCAGTCTGCTATCTGATGTGCTTTTGATGAAATTCAAAGCACTGCATTTCTTGATTTATTTAGTATTCAAGCATCCCCTGCTTCTTCAGTTCTGCACCTCAGCTTCTGGCAGTTTCAGGGAGTGGCTGCTTTCCCTAGGACAGCTGTAAGCTAAGACAAGACCTTGTGCTAGGCTCAGATATGCCTCTGGTAAAAGAATAGTCTGTCTTCAAATGACACTTTTGGGCTGCATATCTGTATTCCTTTAGTGATTTGCATGTCATGTTTATGTACTTTACTTGCCCAGATATATGCTGGCTTTTGGTCTGCTTGTCTTTCCTGTGGTTATTGCTATTAGCACTTCCAGTTCAGGTTGTAGGACCTGAGCAGCTTTCTGTTTGTTTCATGCATCACCACTAAACTCAGATAGCAGGTACCAGCTCATTTCAGCCACTGCAGTATTTGCCACCAGACATTAAAGAAGTGAGCAGACACAAGGAAATGAAATTAGCTTTCATGTGTTCCTCTCACAGACCTTATAAAACTCAACTGCAGAAACTGGAAAAGAATTAATCCTAAAAACTCTTGTCTAGACTGAGCAACTATGGCATAAAGGAGACAAAGGAAAAACTCACTGAGCCTCTCTTTGCCGAGCCCACAGCTTAGTGGCCATATACCACTGGGAATTAAAGCACACTTTAGCTTCAGTGACATTATGTCCTCGGAGAAGATCTCCCCTGTGATCCCTGAAAGAGTGGAACGCATAGTGCTGTGCCACCCGTCACCACCCAGCAAAGACTGGGCAACTCTGCAGAGCTGCTAAGGAAACACAGCTGTCTAGGCACGGTGTTTACAAAGCACAATACAGTTTGTTGGGGCCCCTGGTCTTGTGTGGTTGTTACAGTCCACGGAGGCTAACATGGTGCTGGTTTGAAGCCCACGTCCAGCAGCTGGGCTCATTACAAGCAGTGCTAATCCAGATGCACAGCCTGAACTTACGCTCTGAGCTTCTTGCAGCCCCTGCCCACCACGACCACCTGCTGCGCAGCATGTCCAAAGGGCGCTAGACTCCCATGCAAAAGAGTTACACAGACATTTGGCAAACAAAGGCAGAGGAACCTTGACTGAGGCATTATCTTCTCGACTTTATCTGAGTAACTAGCTACCGTCCAAGTCCTGGAAAGCACTGAATGTGTTAATTTACCATGAAAACATGATCAGCACCTAAGAGACACCTTACTGTTTAAAATATGAGCCTGTTTTTCTTCTCTGGAAGACCTGAAGTAGGCATAGGGTTACAATGTTAAATTTTGATCCAATTCATTATTTTTGTCTCAGACAGCACTAGGCAAACCTCAGTGTTCTGTATGTTCCACTGTGAATTCCAAAACTCAGATATATATAGAAGTATCTGATCTGGAAACACCGTGCAATGCAACTTCCTGGAACGTCTTGTCTTCAGGACAGCTGAAAGGGGGAGTGTGTTATTCACCCTCATGCCCTGCCCCTGGAGGTAGCTTAGAAGTGAACCTTTCATGAAGCACTCACATTGCCACTGCTGTAACTCAGCAGTCTCAGGGAGGCAAAAGGGAGGTGGGGGAAATGGGTGTTTTCATCATGGAGTTGTTTCCAGAATCAATACGAAATTCACAGGTACTTTTTACAAAACATAAATCAACATAATTGTTTACACCCACAAGACTGAGTTGTCCATATTTTTAGCATAATTGTTGGTAAGCTCTATTATTTTTCCTCATTTAGCCTCTTTGTTTCTACATAAAATAGGATTTCTTTCTGGTTCTAAATGGTTTTATAACTCTTTAAACATTAATAGAATTGACTGCTTCATCCTGTAAGCTAGATCAACAGTTCTTCCAAATAGAAAGGCAAACAAATTGCTTGGACAAAATTTTAGTTTTTAATGCCATCTGTGTTACCATTTCTGCATTGCCCAAAAACGAGAGAAGGCTAAATTCATCTCTGGCCATAGCTCTGCTTGATAGGGCATCAAGCAGGGATTCTTCACCATACTTCAGGAAGATTTATGGTAGTTCCTATCTGATCTTTCCTCAGTCTCCAAAAGCTTGTGCTTAGCTTAAAAGCTTTTCTTATATTATAGACATTCTCCAGTTTATACAGTTTAAGCCCTGTTTCTGATTATTCAAACCCTGCAGCAAGAAAAACAATTAAGTCTAATATCTGTCCTCTCCCATCACCTTTAAATTGGAGTGGATTTACCAGGTTGGAGGCTGTAACCCTCATTAACATCACCCAACACAATACACATGTCACGTAAAATGACACAGGAAAAGGTCATAAGGATCTGCAGTCCTGCTAACTTCTATCTAGGTTGAATTTGAACTCGCCTGAATTAAAACAAACCTCTTTCATTTGCTGGTACTGATGAAGATTAAGTAAGAAGCAATTGCTGAGACTCAGGCTGAAACAAATCTATGGCACGGAGTGCTAACTCTTGTTTGCAATTTTTCAGCTGATCTGAGTGAGGCACTGTTAGTTTTCAGGTGACAAAACACTTTCTGAAGATTGTCCTGGCCCTTGCCATTTAACATAATTTAAACAACCAATGCACATGGACAATAGAAACAGCATTTGCAAGGCAACTCAAAACAGCTCCCATCCCATGCTTATCCCAAAGGTGCACACATAAGACACACAGATTAACATAAAGAGTGGAATCCTTACCTGCCCCCCTTTAGGCTGGTATTTGATGTTATCTGTTGATCCAATTTTGGACCTGACGTTCTTGAGGTCAGGTAGAGGCTGATTAATAACTCGTAGCTGCTTCGGAGTGGCTGGAGATTTAGGAGGAGTGCGAATTATGGCAACTTTTTTCTCAGTAGGTACCAGTATGGCAGATTTGGGGGTCCCAGGAGTGTGGGGGGTTCTGGAGTAGCTGGGTGTCCCTGGAGTGCCTGGGGTACGGGAGGCATAGCTTGGTGGTGTCCCTGGAGTGATGGCAGTGGAGCCAGGAGTAGTGGGGGTAGAAGTTCCACTTTTTCCTGTCCTGCTACGAATTGGCTCTGATCCTACATGCATGAAAAAAATCCAGCATTAGACCCACAGAAATAGAGTTCTTCTTCCTTGCGTACCTCCCAAGACTGAACCCCTGTGTACCAAGTTAGACACAGCTCTATGATGGCTGTGCCAGTGCTGGAATGGCAGACGGGATGTCTGACTCTGTGCTGAAATCCAACCTTTGGGACTTGATCTGACAACCTGACTAGCCAGTAAGAATGCTGTCACCAATTTCAATGGATTTGGGCATTAAGTTAGAGAGTGGTAAAAGTTCTGATTGTAATCCTGAAAGTAAAGGCTCTGAGTGCCTGGAGCTGAACCCTGGGCGAGCATGCAGCTGATGAACCAGCCATAGCTCTGTTGTGTGGATGGACAGATGTTCCTCATATTCAATAGTGCAGTGAAAGAATGCAAGAATGCAATTACAGAAGACAACCTCGATTAAAAGTCACATTCTAGTTACATCTGCATACAAGTTAAAAATAAATAAATACTGTAACATTTTGTAGCAGCTCCATTTGGTGTTTATGGCACTGCCAGTCCTTGTCACTGAGCACAAGGATCCATTTAGCAGTGGCACTGTGCTTTCTGCAGCCAGTTCTGCTCATAACTCTCAAAGACAAATAAACAGAAGCTCGGATACCTCCATGAGTTGCTTAAAGCTGAGAATACTCAGGGAGAAAAAAACCAACCCAACCCCCAAGGACTGGGAACCCCAGTGCCAAATGGGTGCATGTAAGTTTTCACCTTTAAAATGTTCAGGAATTGTAAATCCAATGGGTGTTTCTAGAGCACTCAGTGGGATCAGTGAAAATCTTATTTAAAGTATTTGCTAATGATTCTATTTTATGTAAGGGTGGTGGTCCAAACCCAATGCACTGCTGCCCCTGGGGTCCAGGACAAGCTCTGCTCTACATGACTTATTAGATGAACTGAACACACTCCACTGTCACCTTCAGTTTCCCTGAACAGTTTCTTTCTATCCAAAGCAATCCTAAACCAAAACCTTCTCCCTATACCAACTGAGACAGAAAGGGAATTTTTTTTTCCCCAGCTCCCTGCGGCTTTGATATATTTTTCATTCCTCAGCCCTTCACCACAGTGGTAAATGCTCAATGGCCTCTCACTCGCAGTCAGCAGAATGGGCTGCTGTACCACCTGGGGGTCACTCTGCTTACAAAGGGTCTCTATTTTCCCCTTGGATCATCATCCAAGAATTTCAAAGGACTTTTTTTTTTTAGAATTTAATAGCTTGCTTCACTTAAGCTGTCTTAGAAAGGGCTGAGATTGGTTTCTGAAGGGAGGAACGAGAGGAATGGCAGGGAGCCACATCCAGATTATGAGGCCTGAGCTGAATGCAACTCTAGCTATAAATTCTGGGGGTATTTGGTAAAATTCAATTTGTCCTGTAATTCCTTTTGGCTTTTGACTTGATAACATTGGTCCTCATGAAAGGAGGTTTACTCTCCTAACTTCTCCCAGTGAGTGACTCCACTAGCTAACATCTCAATTCTCAGCAGAGTTTTTACACTAGGATTAGGGCACAGGGAGATCATTGCTTTGAAACAGCAAATTAATGCCTATGCTATTAGGCTCACTTCTCTATGATCCACCAGAATATTTTAGGTTGCCTAATTCAAGTTTGTCTCATTTCTCTCACTGCTGTTTGTAATGCCCCGTGTTAAATATCTTGCCCAGCTCTGAGCTCCCTGCAAAGGCATTTTCTAATATCAGTGACTAGTCTGGACAGTGGTCCTAGCCCTGGGCACTGCAGAGTGTGGACAGGGTAGATCCTGCCCGTGGTTTCAAGCCCTTGCTGTTCAGCACTTGGTATCTGAACAAAAGCAGTCTGTGGGGCTCTGGTTCCCAACAGTGTACCCCTGGCCTGCCCCTCTGTGTAAAAGCACATGATGCTACAGCAATGTGACAAATCTAACAAGGATGGCAGATGCCCACAGCAGCAGAAGAGGGTTATATGCAGAAAACATACGGGTGGTCCGTCGTACTGAAGAGGAAAGAGAAGCTGTGAGGGAGAGAGAGTTCTCCTCTCTGTCTCGGTCTCCTGATACACCTCTCCGAGCAGGAAGGATAGAGGAAGGTCTTGGTAGAGAGGAACGCTTTTCAGGACTCTTGCTTACTCCATCCTAATAGCAGCAAAATAAAAAGGAAGGTTTAGTTTTCAAAACTCACTCTCTGGGCTGTAATTTCTCTCAACCTATATGCAGAGGGGGAACCTCATCCTATGGACCCCATTTACTACTCACACAGGAACCTGTGGGGATCCAGCCACCTCCCATGCTCTGCTTAACTCCCTTGTGCTTTATTGCATCAAAACAAACAAGAGTCACCTTCTGAGCTACTTATGACAGATCCAGATGCTCTTGGATCTAAATATGGATGGATTCCACATTTGGTTCTTAATAAGGAACAAGTCTATTTTTAGCGCAAGTTGAAAGTATAAGAATTCTCTGGAGCTCAGGTGTGAAATTCCTGTGTGAATTTACCTGCAAAGTAACTGCAGAAGTGGTGCCCAGAATACACCCCACACTATATTGTTAAGTAATGTGTCATTTTTGCATTTTCAGACACTAACTTGTAATTAGTTTAGGGAGAAAAATTTTTAGCTACAGCTTTTTGACTGCAGGACTATTGCTCCTGGTGTCTTATTTCCTTCCATAGTCATCTTTTTACCTTTTGAAATAAGCAGATGCCTTCTTTTTACCATGGTTAGAGCAATGGACATGTACGTTAGAATATTTTGGAACTTATGGGATGGGCAGCCAAAGACAGTCTTGCATAAGCAGATAGTCCTCCCACAGACAAATGTGATGATGGTCCCAACCAGTGAAAGACACACCAAGCATAGTGTTACACAGAAAATGGAAGTCAATTGTGAAGCAATTTTTAAATGAGGATAGTCATCAACTCAGCAACATGTAGACTTGAAACACAAGTGAAATATAAACATGGGGAAGGGAAGATGGACTGCCAAACATCTCTTTATATTTACTGCAACTTCTTCAACAGAGTCACATGCATAGACCAAATCTGGTTCCTAGAGCATTTGGCTTCCACCCTTTCTGCTGGTGATTAGAACTGTAACCTCCTACAGTGGTAACTGAATTTGTTTTCAGAGAATATTAACTGATTGAAAACTACATTTTTGAAACTTGGAAGGCAAATTAGTACTGCTGTTTTTTGCCACTTACCCACGTGCAAATGGGTGCAAATTCTTAGCTGTCAATGAAGCAGCATCCATATAATCACCAGAAATGTCCTTCCAGTGATAACTTACTTCACTTATGTTTCCTCTGGAGAATCTCCTTCATTTTTATCCATTTTGTAGCACAAATCTTGTAGCCTGATAACCAGTTTTCCTCCCACTGGATGTTAAGTAATCCCACGTAAGATTTGTGGAGAATTACTCAAATTCAGCAGGTAGAGAATGTGATCCATGGAGTTCACCTACAATCTCCGAGCTAACTCTCTCTACCAACTCTGCTACCTTACCTTAGCATCTGATTTTGAGCAGGGCAAGCAGTCTCTTGGGCCTGCTGAGGAGGGCCGGACAGAGTAACTGTCTGTATCGAGAAAAGTGGCCCTTTTAGTAGTTAATGAGCAAGCTGAGCTGGGTCTTGGAGGAAGCAATGACTTTGCTCTAGACTTTGAGGCAGGAATCTTTGACAAAGAGGCAGTCTAGTCATGAGAAAACAAACAAAAGAAAACACACATGAAGCTGGACAAAAGGAAAATACATGCAACATGGACCAAAAAAAAAATGCTAGCTATGAATTAATAATTTTCCTGTGTCTGGTAATGGTGTCTATGCAGTCCCGACAGGTATGAAAGTTTCAGTTCTGTGGAGTTTGACTGAAACCATCTGGGTCTGGACAGAGTTACTGATTCTAAGAAGTGCCTTTTCCTGCAGATGCTATTTTTATCATGTGTTAATAGGACAGAACTGGTGCCAGGTATGGCATTTAACTGGTATGAGTGCTGGCTGGCTGCACTAGAAGCAAGTGCAAAACTACAAGAGCACTAAGAGATTCTAGTCCTTTAAAACCAAGGATGTGCGTTTGAAATACATACGTTCAGGTTACAGTCAAGAATAAAACTGTGGGAATCTTAAAAGCAAAGTTACACCAGTATTCCCACAATGGCAGAAGGATAAGACAGTATGCCAATATGCTTTTTGTGCTGCTATATAAACACAAACCCTCTAATGCACCCCAAACACTGTATTCTGTGCATTTGGTGTCACTATAGAGAAATTTATACTGACAGCATGGAGTCCTGGGATGAGGAAACCTGCGATGGCTAAAAGGCTAACAAGATATGCCTTTGTGATCAGACACTTGTCTGATTCTGAATAATGGTAATACCCCATTGAAAGAACACTCATAGGACAGACTGAAAATGCTTTGTTGGCACCTAGGAGCACCTAACCGCTTGGCAAAAAATAATTTCCTTTAAAGACAATAGGGCTACTTGCTTAAGCAACATTTTTTTTTCTACCACATGTATAACTGATACAACAAGGAGCAGTTGCAAGGCTGTTAGCAATGTAATCCCAATTCGGAATTGAAGTTACACACAGGAGCAACCCCAAAGGGCCTGTAATGATGGGATCTGGTACAGAATTTCAGCCATGAAAAATCTGACACTTGCTCTAAGTCAGTCACTTTGACTTTCTCAGTGTTCAGAAAAGGCGTACGAATTACTCCTTTAGTTGTCTTTATTAGCAAATGAGAAAAGAATGAGGTGTCCAGCCCTGACAGGCATCTGGCTTAGGCTACATACCCAGCCTACAGAAAACTGAGGCTGGGTAACCTGGGTAACAGAAAACATGTCATCCGTGACATCATCAACATGATTAAGAGTTGCAGAACTGTGTAACAAACAATTCCCATCCTACAATGCAGCTGAGATGACTTCTATTGGATATCATCATCCATACCACATAGCAAGACAAGAAATTAGTTCAAAGGATGGAAGCATGTTACTAGCAAGAATTTATTCCTAGAATGAGTTCTGCAACATACTTATGCCTATTTTTAAAAATATGTATTTCACTGTCTGAGAATAAAGATAATAAAATCAGAATAATTATTTTACGCAGAAGCTGCACAGTATGTGTTTCTGTCACATTAAAGGTTTTTTGATTGATTTATCATAGTTCAATTTATGGGTCCCATCCACTTGTGAAAGGCCATATTTACAAATCCACTGAGGTGTTTATTGATGCTGAAACCCTGTGGAAGAGAGGGATCTATGCTGGGTGGCTCCAGGAATCAGACATTCTGCAAACACCTTTCACCTCATTTTCTGAACTTGAGATATGACTAAGCACGCACAGTTTGAGGCCCAGATGTTCACTCATCAGTTTTCACCTTTTCCAACTTGCGGGTCATGCACAATGTTTCCCCAGATGAGACTGGACAACTCTTACAGATTAATATTCTAGGCACAATGTAGAGACCCCGTCCTTTTCTCTCACTTTGCATGCAGTGTCCACTGTGAATATGTGCATCTAACGGGGGTGCTGAAGATGGATGAGACTGAGATGTTTCAATGGAACAGCTGTGAAAAGGCATGACTGTGAGCTAATGCACTGCTCTGAGAGGATCACAGTCTAGATTGCCGTGGTGTTACTTAGGGAGCAAGGCACTTTTTAGCATCAGTAACAGCAGCAGAATCTGGCACAACCAGATTTCAGCAACGTGCTCAAGGCTGGTAGAGTCAGCAAAGAAATCAAACGCCTCAATCCCTGCCTGTGCTTTACCCAGAAAACTATTCTTCTTCTCTGTTAGCAGTATATTACCTTTTACCTCTTACAATTCATGTTGCTGGATGTGTCAGCTGTCCACAGGACAAAGATCTATTAACCCAAACACTAAGGGATTGCTGAAGTTGGGATGCAGAAACCTCACTTTATTTCAGAGGTGTTCCTAACACATGACCAACGTGCTCATCATCTCACTACCGCAGGTACACAGCTCCTTCCAGCAGATGGAACTGCTTAGCCTTCCCTCAACTTGCTCTGCAAAGCAGTCTGGAAGCTGTAGTTTGAAGATGGGTAACAAAACTGACTAGGTTGGATGATCTAACATTACCAGCGGAGAGAAAAAGGTTGCATCTGAAGAACATAAACACTGAAAGTTAGGAAGAAATGCAAGAACAAAAAGGGAAAGGTCTGCAGAGGTGAGGCCAAGATACAGAAGAGAAGATGTCCAAGAGCTGCATGACTGTGGCAATCAGAGAAGCGAGGCAATAGGGAGAGAAAGTAAGCAGGGAACAGACTTCTGATCTTTGCTATTATGTAAGGGACAGGAATAAGAAAGGTGTGTAGAAAGCAGATAATTTCAGAGAATGATTTTGCAGTGCTTGTACTTAGAGCAGCCCATGAACACAGACGACTCTGAAAATGGGCTAATATTGACTCCTCTTGTGTAAGTGCTGATCATCTTCCAAGAAAAGACAGTAATAAACCACAGTGTTGACTCAGACCAGAAACCTGTCTAGATATTTCTTACTGTACTAATAAAGAAGCTCTAGCGGTGATGAGCTTAAATGGGTCAGACCTGAAAAAACACAGGAAATCCCAGAATCTATGGCTGAATTCAGGTCTAAATTTCTCAGCTCCTCTAAAGCCTCCAATTGGTTATACTGCTATCATCATTAACAATTTCTTATGATTCATAAATACTGTGTAGCACTTTATGAGATGGAGCTTTTTGTTCCCCAAAGAATTGATGATCTGGTTAAACAGATGAAACAAAACAGCTGTGGAATATATTAGGATACTTAGAGAAATCCTAGGGAACTTCTCCATTGCTAATGATGGCTAACCATGACTAAGTATTGTTATACTGAAGACGTGAATTAGCATGTGTCAGGGTCATGTCAGAAACTGTTGCATAAGGGGATAGTGAAAGGAGGTCGGTTTCCTGGGGATTTTGGGGTGATGGGGCAGGAAGAGCATATGGTCAGCATGGGAGCAGGGTGGAGAGGCCCTGCAGCATTTGCTGAAGGAAACTCAGCAGAGGAGAGCCAGACACAGGGAGAACAGACTGCAGAGCAGCTGAAGGTAGGGCATGTAACTGTCGGGTTAAAACACAGACAGAAATCAGCAGTCCAGGAAATAGCCATTCAGAAAGCACTTAATTGCATATAAAATGCTACTGGCCAGTAACTTCTACAGGCATGACCTCTGCAGAATGCATGGCTGTGTAATGGGGCATGAGAAGACATCCAGGGAGGGCTTCTGCCTCCAGGGCAACCCAACAAGGTGACAGTATGAGTTGGGAGCTGCAGAAAGCACCAAGGCACACACTTTAACCTAGAGGATGACCTGGCTCAGAGTGCTGAACAACACCCAACCCCTGCGCTTCGGAGCCTGTGTGCCCCCTATGGATCTGCAAACTGTCATCCTCAACTACCTGGGACTCTAATTCAGAGGTTGTTTAGAAAAGGTGGCTTTAACTACCCTTCTAAATGAATAATGAACATGGCAAACAAATTCTGAATGGAACACAAAATTTAAATGAAACACACAATTACTTAATGACTGAATTAACACAGAAAGATCTGAAATAAGGACAAAAGGAGATTATAAATATGAACAATAAGATGGTTTTACTCACTGAGAGTTTTTCCTTTGCTTGTTTAAATACACCAGGAGCCTGGTTAGTTTCACCACCTGCTGCTGAGAGATCCAAAGAAAGACTTGATAGTTAAAAACAATAATAATAAGCATTTCCACTTAGTATACTTGTTAGAATGATTAAATGCCTTGGAAATACTGTGCAAAGCAACTACTTTGCAAATTACTCTCAGCGAACTGTATGCAGAAATGTGCCTGCCTTAAAAATGTCCTATATTCATCAAACTTGAGGTAAAGAGGTATGCTACATATTTGAAACAAATCCAAATTTTGTATTCATGTTCCTAGAAGTCTAGAAACTACAGTAAAAAGTTCAAGAAATAGCTGACAGCTCTAAGAGGCTCTAGTGCTGAAGGTCAATCCTCAGACACCTTAGCATCCTGATTTTTCAGGACTGTCTTATAAAGCTTAGGCTCCTTTAAGCAATCCACAAATGAAAGATTTAAGAGAGTCCCCCAAAATCACCGTTTTTCAAAATATTAGCCAACATTCCTAATGGAAAGAGAGATTCGCTGTTGAAATGATCATCCTAGTTGTGTCAACAAAGTCAGTGTGCCATGGGTCAACTAAGCCCTCAGATTTTATCAATTCAAATTATATCTGGGATATCAAATACGTTAATTCTGTACTTCATTTATCTGATATAACATGGTTTGAGGTAAGCTTTTTCTCTCTAACTTAGATTCCTTCCTTACAAGAAGTCTTGGAATGGGGCAGCTTTTTGGAAAGCAGGTCATTAGTCTCACCCCACTCCTGCTGCTCAAGAAGTGATCTGCCACACAAAAACTAGCTGTGAAATCTTCTGGCATCTGTGCTAGGATGCCTTCAGTAAGCACAGGAGCAGGACAGCAGCCACAGATGACAACCTTTTGCTGTAAACCCAACTGTCTTCCTTCTGTGAAACCAACCCTAATGCATCATACAGTGCAGAAACAATCAATTTTCTCCTTTCCCTGTGCAGTTCCCAGGTGTGGTGAGGAGATCCCTGTTTTTCTGCCACACTTCCCACTCTAGTTCTGCCCTTTAATTTATTTTTAATATTTTTTTAAATTGAGGAAGTAGGAGAGAAAACTTGTGAGGAGAAAAAGAATATAACTGCATACTTCAGTTCTTATGAATCTGTAACAGGGCTAAGTACAGCACAGCCCTCCTGCATCACATTTTACCACATTTGTTACTGCTGCTTTGGTCTGTTTTGCATCTCTTCTAAATAATCACAAAGAATATCTTTCCTCCCCTTGGTATTCAACCCTAACCAGCCACCACTATGAAGTGTCAAGAATAGCTGTGCTGCTTGTGCTGACTTACCTGAGAGCACCACAGCTTCTCCACCTGAACAAAAGATCTCTGCAGGCTCTGCTGCCAGTTTAAATACACGACAAACGTGTTTTACCTCAGGGGGTGACCTCAGAATTGAAGAGAAGGAACAGAAGCGTATCACGTAGCAACTCCTGCTCACAGCCAGGGAACTGTCCTGGCCTTGCCGCCATAAACACTCCTCTAACGGTACAACTGCAGCAGCATCTCACAGACACGAACACAACACTAGTCAGAACTCAGGTTTCATTCATGAAACTACACCAGTCAAGGCAGAGACTTCACAACCCTTTCCTCAGAGTTGGCCGTGCAGTTTCTCTCTCAAGTGGCAAGGAGGAATCTCTCTGTGGATGTGGCACTGTGACTGGTATTTGACAGTGCTCACCAGTGACAAGGCAATTTTTTTCTTACGTTAAGGGGAAAGATGTCATTTCCTGGACCGCTGCACAGAAAATACAATCAAATATCAACTTTTTTTTGTAGAGGTTTCTATCTTATGTCTGGACATGTTTCATTTCAGAGTCACAGTAAATGCAACATGGAGGTTTTAACTGACTGCAATACACTCAAGGTTGTATAGACTACACTGCCAAGCCATTTTTGGTGGGGCTCCACTGGCCAGGTATCACTAAAGCTGACAAGACCATTCCAAACAGGACACAGTAACAGTCAAAACTGGATTCAAGAAACATTGCTATATCTTACGTAAAAGGAAAAAGGGAGAGACACAATGTCCCTCTCCAGAGGGGATTCCAGATCCTGGAAGTAGCTGGATGACTGGCTCAGGCTCAGGGATATGTAGGTTAACATATGGCTGTCTACACTCTTAGGATATTACTGCACTCTTTCTCATGGCCTCCCCTCAAGTCCCATCAGTTAAGTATAAAAAGGTAAGGTAGAAGAAAATAAGGGATACTGTGAATTTTCCAGCAACACTGAGTGTGGTGAAATAGTCTAAGAGCTATTTTTGTTCACTTAGTGGTGTGGTTCAAGCTCCTCTGCTTTAGAGGCCAAATCTCAAAGTTCAACCCACATTACTGAAAATATTATGATCAATCTGGGTCCATCATTTTCGTTGCTGTCCATCTCAGGATTTAAATGTACCAGAAGGTTGTTTTTGTATTACGTTTTTCACTTTGACTAATACACCTGCTTCTTTACGTATTGGAGTGAGAGAGAAAAAAGCTCTGACAGTTGCCAGGCAGCACGTGTTTAAGGCGCCAGGCAGATTTCCTTATGCAAGTCCACTGGTATGTTTCAGGTCTCTCTGGGACATTCTGGACCAGAAAAGTTCAGAGGAGCTAGTGGTAGAGCACCTGAGGGCAAGAGAGCACCGACCACATGGCTGTAGAAGCGTAGATGAAGTTGAGAACACTACAAAGCCGATGTTTTTTCCCCCCATTTATTGAACCTGTTGGGTCTTTTGAAAGAATATGTGAATTATGGGCCATAACTTCTGAACTGATTAAGCTGTGCTTCAGCAAACAGCAAGAGGTAGCAAGAAGAGCTGTTTTAACCCTTTTATAAAATTCCTAACTCTTGGGTGGTTCTGGTCCAGAGTGCAAGTTAGGACAGCCCAGAGACTGTGAACTGAGGAGGAGCATTCACTTCAACACAGAGGAGCCTGGACCAGCCTTTCCTTCCCTGGCTCCATTCTGGTGAGGGGAGGAAGTAAAAGGACCAGACTCCTTCACAGGAGCAAGGCAATGGGACTGCGTATTTAGTTCTGTTGTCCTAATGGAATACAACCAGAGACAATACACACTTCATACAGCTGAGGCACAATATTAAAGCTACCCTCGCATCACTATCCTTCTGCTGTATTTTCACTAGTCAGACCTCCCTACTGAGACTGGTCTCAATTTAGAGCTAAAGTGACCAATTGGTGCAAAACGGGATGGGAACGACTTCTTAGGGGCACTTTTGGCACTGCACTGACTAACTACAGGATGGGTAATAAATCCTGTTCTCCATTTCTAAGCCATGAGAGGAGGCCTATGTAGTTCTTCATTGCTGTGAATGGTTCTTCTCCTAAGAGCCCTGGTTCCACTCACGAACAACTGCACTGCAGCATGCGGTTATGTTCCATCACAGAAACCTGGCCTCTTTTAGCAACTTGTTGTAAGATCACTAGAAAAGTCAAGATGTTCATCTTTTCACAACAAATAATATGATGTAAATGCTGAGAGTGTTCTTTTTGGTCCTCTAAATAACGATACACCTAGAAAGATGTAACAGAAATCATTTGTTTTGTTCTTTCATCTTCCTCTACCAAATATTAAGATTTTTTGCTTGGAATGCACTCGTAGTGTGAGCCCAGATTTCTTCTCTCTCAGCTTCATACTGCATGTGGCTGGATTCCCCCTGTGGATTTTGACTGTACAGCATAAACATCAGTGACAGATTGGGAAGTGTCAATGCAGATAACATCAATCAACAAAATATAAGTCTGAAACACTTCTTATTATGCATGAGAGTAAAAAAGCAAAATAATGGAAATGCATACCATGGTTTAAGCTGTCAACATTTTCCCACCAGAAAAAAAAAAAAGCGTAATTAAAATAAAAAGAACAAAATGATGAGTAGAGATTCCTACAACACCACACTATAAGCACAATGCCAAGTTACAACCACAGCACTTGGAGGTCCAAGCAATGACAAGCATAAATGATCATGGCTTCCATTAAAGAAACAAACAAATACCAGGAAAGAAACAAAAGAAAAATGATACAAAGCACTAAAAAAACAATTCTATTTGTGAAGACTGATATTCTTGGAGGGAAAAAAAAAAAAAATAGAGAAGCTGCTATAGCCATGAGATTTACAACAAAAAATGTCTATGTTTGCCAGCCACATTGCATAACTGAACAGAACGCAGTCACCTGTCTGCTTCCGTTTAACACAGGAGAGATGAGTTGGTCTAGTATATTTGATAGCAGGTTTTAAAATGATTTTCCTGGAGGGAGAGTGGGCCTGAACTTCAGTTTTTTTAGCAAGTTCAGCTTTCTTATACACTGCTATGGACAAAAGAGACACAAGAACATAGAATCAGGAAAAAAAACCAGCAAACAGTTTCATATGACAATAGATCAAGTGGCAGGCCCACTGCTCCACAACTCCAACCCCATGAGTCGCTTCTACCGGGGTGAGCAAATCCTGCATCGGAAGAGGGGGAACACCAAAGCATTGACCTCTGACCTGGTACCCAGTGGTCAGTGGGGATGCCTACAATGAAATGGGGCTGGTGGAGCAGTGAGCCTTGCATGGGGCTTTTCATACAGTTGTACAATGTCTCATTAAAAAGCACTACCATTAATACTGTTAAGATGCACATCATCTACAACAGAGTAACCGGATAGTACTGTACGAGAGTAAAAAATAATAATAATAATAATAAAAATATATTGTAATAGGGAGTGTTAAATGAACCTTTTTTCCTTCTCACTTCATCTCTGGAGAGTGTGCTAGGTTCCTTTTTAGCTATTTTCCTTTCAGGAGTGGAAATCCTGCCTCTCCCAGTTTTAAAAGGTTTCTCTTTTTTATGCTTATCAAGAGATGATCTTCGCAATTCTCTCTCTGCCTTCTCCTCTTTAGGAACAGTCTCTAACTGCTCAGTCATGATGCTCCTATCATCATCTGTAGGATCAGAGCAAATCATAACAACAAACAAAAGATTAGTAACAAATGTTAACAATGCTGCTGTGGAGCAGGGAAAAAAATAGTTGGAGACAGAGCAGATGGATTAATAAAAAAAGGCAGAATATTATACTATTTTTCTGAAACATGCTCAGATTACTATTACAACTATAATAATTTTGCTTCTTGATCATTATGATTCGGAAGCAAAAATATTTAACAGACAAAACAGAAAGGATAATGCACACCTTGAGTATCTGCCCAGAGACTGTCTGTGTCCATGATGGAGTCATCGATTGTTGTTTCATCTCTGTAATCATCACACGTCTCTGTCTTGTAGTCGGTGAGCAGAATTTCTTCTCTCTGGGGTGAAGCAGGAGCTTCTGGGGAGCCTTCCTTGGGCTCAACTTGAATGTCAGCCACTTCCTCAGCCTCCAGCTCCTCTTCAGCTTGGGAGTCCCCTGTTTCGATGTCTTCCTGCTGAGTAGCAGCAAAGCGGACACTGTGAGAAGCAGATTCACCCTCATCAACTGTTGTCTGCACCACTGTGATAAAGTCATCCTCTACTGTCACCACTGATTCAATAATGCCTTTCAGTTCAGGCACTGCTTCTGGGCTACCCTTGGCTAGCATTTCTTCAGCAGTAGGTTTCCCAAAGTCTATTTCTGGGGGCATTTCTGATATAAAATGCTGTTTATCCTCTTCTGTTTCTTCTTGCCCTACTTCTACCTCTTCTTCCTCAAGTTCTTCCCCTTTTGTGGCCCCAGCTGTCACTTCGCATGGCAGCACCTTCTGGATTTCCATAGGTTTCACAGCTGTATCAGGAACCTTTTCAGCTCCTTCTGAAGACTGTGGTATGTTCTCCATCTGAATCTCAGCAGGCTCTTCCTGAAGAGGCTCAGCTTTTGGAAGTTGGAGCTCCACAGAAGGCTCCTTTGCTGGTAACTGTGCAGGCATCTCTTCCCCAGACACGGGAGGTTTTGAAGGTTCTGGTTTGATATCCTCTGGTTTCAAGGATTCTCCATTCGAACCTTCTTGGGCTTGATCATGCTCTCCACTAGATTCATAAGATTCCTCTTTATCAACTGCCTCTTGATGTACCAGATCGGGCTTAGTTACTTTTTCCTTAATTTCTGTTTCTGACAGTTTGATGCTGTCCTTCACATAACTAGGCTCGGTCTTGGAAAGTACACCTGCATCCATTGCTTCTCTGGACAAGATGGTCTGATCTTTCTGTTCAGTGTCTTTGAATTCAGGCTCTGCTCTTCTAACAGAGATTTTGTCCTTCCCTGGAGGGATAGTAACAACCTCATTCATCTTAATATCTAACTGACTCTTGTATTCTTGGTCAGCTCTCATTGCAGCCACTTCCATATCATGCTTTATAGCATTGTAATCTGGTTTAATTAGAGCTTCTATCTCAGCTATTTCAGGAACAACACTAAGAGTCTTCTCCTCCTTCTCCATCAACACAGAAACAGTGTCCTTTTCTATTGCTATCTCTGAAGCTGATATCCTGCCATACATGGTATCGTCAGCTACACAAACTTTATCAGCCATGCTTTCTTCTTTCATTTCTAAGATTGCCTCAGGTCTTGTTTTCTCTGGCTCTGCACCTTTAATGGGATAGGCATCTTTAGAGTCCACTTGATCTTCACTTTTTTCTAGCACAGTATGCAGCTTTTCTTTTTTCTCCTGCTCAAAGTCCCTTGCCAGAACAGACTCACCAGCACCATGCTGACCTAAGTCTTTTTCACTGAGGAATTCTTCTTTTGATTTTTCAGCTGCTGCCAACTTCACTTCTATTAAAGACAGGTCAGGAGCTAGGCCACGTCTCAGTTTTTCATCTGCACCTTCATAAAAGGGACAGGTTTCGCTCGTTAAATTCTCACTGTCCTGAACCGGAGAAGGGAGTGGGACTGTGTACTTGTTGAAAACACAGTAGCCCAAGTCTTCTAGCTGACTTTCAGCTTTTAGAGTTACGTGGTTTTCGTCTGTCACGGGTGGCAGGGCTGTGCTGCTGTCTTCCACAATGGTATCAGAAGGAGCTGCCTTCTTTTGTGCCATCTCAGCATCTGCACTCACAGAGGCTAATCTAGACCTTGTCCCTGCTAAGTCTAACATTTCAGGCAGGTCAGGAGCCAGGACAGCCCCATTTTTGTAATAATCTTTGGCCAGGAAAGGTGATTCAGCCAAGGTCTCAGGCTGGACTTTTTCTTCTGCCATTGCTTTTTCTTCTTCAATGTGCTCATCTTCCTCTCTACTATCAATGGGGAAGCAGGGGGCCTTCTCCAATGCTGGTGTGGTTGCTGGCAAGTAGTCATCACCTTCATCCATACTTCCACTAGTGTTAGTTAGAATGTCAGAAGCGAGAGGAGAAAGATCATGTGCACGACCAAAGCTAAACCCTAGAGCTATTGAATCCAGGCAGGACATGGGCAAGTTAATAGACATGCTTCTCTGTTCAATAGCAGATCTCCCCCCAAGTCCCAGGCTCCTGCTCAGAGTTAGGTCATCTTTATTTTTACTGTGGAGTTCTCTCTTATCCCCATAGACTTTGGGGTCAATAGTGAACATTCTTTCTGTTGGGGAACTTGGTTCTTCAGATCTGTCTGGTGTGAAGCTCTGAGCCAGGGTACTGTACCCTATTTCATGAGCAGGCACACCCTGCTGCTGATCCAGTTCTCTCTGTAATTCTTCCTCCTCTTCCTCTTTGTCTTCAGGTATTAGACGATGTGTCTGATAAGGCTCATAGACACTCTCTTTAGTGTCACTTAGCTCATAGTAATCACTGCCTTGTTTCAGAGCATCTGCTTTGAAGGCTTCCTCTTTCAGAGCAGAGGTTTCAAAATACTTCGACATTCCTGATTGATCCTCCTCTTCCTTCATTTGATGAGAAGCTGAAACACTTGTCTTATCCTCATTATCTTTTTTAACATCTTTCTCTTGAGAAGCCTCTAGAGTAGGAGACTTGTCAGTGTTTAAGCTTGGTGCCTCAGGTGTTTTCTCTGTTATTCTGGATAACTGAGTGGTATCAGGGTGCTCTGCTGTTTTCTCAAGGGTCAGTTCATGGCTTAACTTGGCTGGGGGTACCTGTGTGCTTGGCTGCACCTCCTTTTTCATGTCTATTGTTGCTGGTAGCCCACTTTTGTCTATTTCCTTTTCTGCTTTGAGAATATCAGACGACATTTTAGCTTCATCATCCTTTTGAAGAAAGTCTGTTTTGTCTAGGGAAAATGTCTTAACTTCAGGTTTTGCGGTAAATTTACCATCATCTAATATTCGAGCCTCCCCTTTATCATAGAAGTCATACCTTTCTTCCTCATCACTCTCATCCTTGGTCATGTCCTTTTCCTCCCCCCACACAGGGATTTTCGGGGTGCTTGGTGTTTTCAGGCCATCTACAGTTACCGCTGAGACATCTTGCAGAGATAGTGTCCTGACGCTCTGCATCTGTTCATCTTTAGTGAGATCTTTGGCAAACAGTTGGTCAGGGGGTTCCTGTTTTGTTTTGGAACTGTCTTTGAGTCGAAGCTCCTGGGGGACAGCAGGAGATGGGCCTGAAGGAAGTTCACTTCTGGCTGCCTTGGGTTCCGATAACAACAGAGAACTTTCACCATGGCTGATGGCAAGATCTTGGGCATCTTTAAGGTTGTTTTTTAATTCCATAGACATAACTTGGTTGGATGATGAGGGAACATCTGCAGTCCTTTCTTCTGTTTTGCTCCCTTTAGGCAGTTCAGATGACAAATCCATTTGTTCTTGAGAAGCAGGAGGCTTGGCAGCAGATTCTGCAAAACTGGCTTCCTCCTCCTTTTGCGAATCAGTTTCCACGATCTGTTCTGATAGAGGTGGAGGCATTTTTTCTTTGTCTTTGTGCTGTGAATCCATCTTATCTATAGCCTCTGTTTTTGCTGGCTGTGGAACTAAGGCATCATGTTTAGGTTGCTCACCAGTCTTACTGTCTTTCCCAGATTCACGTTGCTTTGTGTCTAATGGTTCTGCTGCGAAAGGGCATGTGCCCTCCTGGATACGGAATTCCATCTTCGTGGCTGTAAGTAAATCTGAAGTAGTTTGTTTGGGTTTTATAACAAAATTATTTAAAGCACTTACAGGCAGGCAGTCATGTGGCTTACAACAACATCTTGTATGAATGATGGAAAGGAGAGGGACAAAGATGCAAACATGCAGCAAGGCCATCCACCTAGAAATCTGCTTTGAAGTGTTAGATACTAGTTTCCTTTCAATATATGATGTTTTATAGTGAAAATGTGAATTGTACACATATAAATGTGTGACCAGTGAAATGAGATGTTTTCATGTGAATTCTTCATCTTCAAGGATTATATACAACAACAAAACCACAAGTAATCCTCACTTCATCGGTATGACTTGCTGGACTCTGTAACCTATGTTAGTTTTGTGTTAGGTCTGCAAGATTAGTCCAATCAATGGTATCTTTGTGTGGTGCTGACATTTAAAACATACATAGCTATATATTTCCACATCTTCTTTATGTTTTACTTCTATATGCAGCTTACACTAAAGAAATAAAGTATACAAGAGGCTCTGCAAGCATCAGAAGAGGCTTGTTTTTTAACTATACCAACTTTTCACATTCATTCTTTGGCAAATAACAAAAATTTCACTGCTGTCATGAAACCAATATGTGTAAATCAGCAACAGAGCTATTAATAGTCCCAGATCTTGAAGGTCTGGTCTTCAAAATGGCCAGCCACCTTCAGCTGTAACCTAAGTCAAACAATACTTGGCATGTTTCAATGACAGTAGATCAGGCCCTATTTAAGTTAATTTGAAATTACAAATGCTACAGTTACAGTCTGCCAGAACTGCCATTTTTAGGGATTAATACCTAGTTAAGTATTTTTTATACACGCACTGTTAATAACTTGACCTTTTAAAATATTCTATAGAAAATAATGATTCCTATCATATGGAAATCTTCCTGTCATGGAAAATATGAACAGAGATACTGCAGAAAGTGGTAATCTGTAATCTGTAAAAAAAGTTTTATGAGTTTTTTTTTAAAGCTTGTTATAACAAGCATTGGACCAACTCCGAATCTTCTCATATTTGATTCAGGTCCTTGGAGACATCTTCTTGCTGTGATGACTCTGAATTTTTTAGAACAATTAGTATCAAAGTATTTGTCATTCTTTTAATTTTTGCATATGTTAACATTTAGTCAACAAAAGCATCTGCCATTCTAAATTCTACATGTCTACAACTACAGTAGTTTTGCTCCTTTATGTTTCTACATTTGATGACTGACTTGCAAACCCTTAGAAGTATAAAAACATGGCCATTTGAGGTGATGTCATCCTCGTTTCACAGAAATTAAAGAGCTAGATACTGACATTCTTTATGTATCCTACTGTGCCTCTTCCTGCAGTGTAAATGAACACTGGTACGTCACTACTCCACACAACGTTTCTTTACACCTTGTTGTTCTGGCTGAAGAGAAATACCATTAAAAGGAACAATCTCGAGGCCTAGTTCTTGTGTACTGAGAGACAAACGATTGTAGTATGTCTTGTTCAGTAAGCAGACCAGAACTTCACCCTGTGCAACCAATCTTAAACCTCACTACGAAGGCAAACATCCCAGTGGGAATGATGGAGGTTTTGCCTTCGAAGGGCATTCCAGCAGGGTTAAACGTTTGTAGTAAGGTAAGACACACAAAAAATCAGAGTTCTGGCAATGACTGAGAGGAGGGGTGGACTGCAATGAATGGTAAGGATATGATGTAAGAAGCAATAGCTTTAGGGAAGCTAAACCAGAATGCACTGAAGCGCACACACACACAAAAAACCAAACAAAAAACCTGCACACTGCAAATGAAAACATTTCTACAGTTTAAGCCTCTTTATGTCATAGTCAAAGTCAATAAATCTACTTTTTGAGAGAAAAGCAGATGAATCTCTGCACCAAAAAGAAAAAAATATACACAGATTAGCAATGTGACTGGCAAACACATCTGAGATGGGGGGAAAAGGCTTACGCAGAGGAATCAGCTCAGCTGCAAAGCACACTTCATCATGGCAAAGTAAAAAATCAGGAATCAGCCGCAGTGGTGGGAAACCATGTTGTCATACAGCACCTATGCAATCATGTTATCTGCTACACACTCTTCAAGCATAATAACAAGAGCAGTCATACTAATAAATGGGAAGAACAGGAAATGAAGCAGCCTTGGAAAGCACTGGAGAAAGCTGGAGAAGGCTTCACCGGCAGCAAACACATGCAAACCTAAGGAGGACACACCTTCCTCAGGCAAGGAAGGGGATGTGCCTTTCAGCGGTGTTTCCGCCACAACAGTTACACTCTCCCTGCTGGATGCCACACTTGACACTTTGTCTTCACAACACACTTTGGCCTCCAAATCAGAATCCGACTGACCCTCACAGAGGCCCTTTGCCTGGTCCAAAGGCTCAATGGGCCCGTGCTCTTTCCCCAGTTGCTTCCCAGGAAGAGCAGCAGGTTTCGCTTCCACAGCCATCGGCCTCTCTACTGGTTCTTCTTCTTGGGAATGGAAAAAGGAGGTGACAACAACACCAACAGTAAACACCAAACACACAGCTCAACAGGACTGCTTTCACACAACACTTTCAGCTCTGTACACTTTGGATTTAAATGTGTCAAAGGACTGCTAGTATCCAGCCCATTTTAGTCATTGCAGAACTGAATTTTCCTTAGGGAAAAACAACAAACCAAAACAAAAAAACCTGTCTCCCCCAGAGAAGCAAGTTTGTGCTGTAAGACAAGAGCTGAAAGTGTTTTACAGGTATACCTCTCCCAAAAGATGACTGTGGGTCAAGTATTCATTGCAAATGGAGATGGTATTGAACGATGGATGGCTCTGACAACATCAACGCATCAATGAGCTCAAGGTATACTGAAATTTTTCTGATAAATGTGCTGTTTAATCCAGTACAAGACATTCCATTGAGGTGGAGGAAGGTATGAGGCATTAATTTCTTTCCACTGACTTTGGCAATACTGACTGCTAAATGCTAGCAAGTCAATCTATCGCATCAATCCTGGATTTGGCAAAATATTGAGTCACTTCATAGTCTTAATAAGCCTTGTGCATGGCTGATAACTAATGTTTTCACAAGAATTCAGCCAAGATGCCTACACTGAGAGGGTTTATAAACAACTTGCCCCTTAGTAGGCTGCTTGACACCTGAACCCTCTGTGCAAAAATCAGTTTTCCCACAAGGATTCTCCATTTTGTTTCCTGTTTGCCCCAGGCTCCTTGCCACCAATTAAATGAAACAAACCAATGAGTGCAATATAACTATTTGTTCATCTGAATTTCTAAAACACACCACTCAGACTATGGGCTGTTAGAATCAGTACAGAAATAGCAGGAATAGTCTTTACTCATGCCATGGCAGCAGAATGATTAGAAAAGTCTCCAACTGTGGACTGTACTCTTGTCATTGCTACTCAGACAGAATATTACTATGCTCTATTAGTATCCCCTCTGATAGGAAGTCAGGATGAAGTGAGAAATCTTTGATTCAGTAACATACTTAAGCAGTTGACCAGCAGCCATGCTGCAGTCAGCCTGATGACCTCCCTGGGTTTAAAGCATGCCTCATGCTTAAGGACTTTCCTGAATCAGACTTAGAACAAAGCAGTTTTGAATCTGGAAGTGGCTGTATCCAGCCTCTTGGTATTAAAGTAAAACTTCCTTACAAGGGTTTGATTTTTGTCCTGAGTTTGGCCCAGTGAAAACCAGACAACCAACCATCCACTTCAACTATGACCTTACGATTTAAGGAACACAAACACTATTTGAGGCTGAGAAAATATCATTATGTAAAGCACAACACATTATTAATAACATATTAAGATGTAATTAAGCTTAGATACCGTATCTTAAATGAACAGAAGCCAGAAGATTCAGAATCAGAACTGGACCGATGCCTGAGTGTTACAGAGATATTTACACATGGGCAGATTGTAAAAGTAGCCTGGCAGAACAGCAGGTCTCCAGCTACAGGAAGACCTGACTTGAATAACTGGCTTTGCTTTTCTTTTCCCGATTTTATGTAGTTTTGTATGTGCATCCCTTTCAATTAAAAATTCTTTAAGGAAAGCTTCTCATTTTACTCAGAGCTATTTCAGGTATACACCTCCACTTCCTGAGATGCTTCACATAATGCCACCTGATTAAAACTAATTACTCAAAGCAGAAAGTTATCTCTGACTTAAGGAAGGAATCTACAGCCTCCCTTTGTGCAGCAGACTCTCTCACTGCTAGCCTACTGGCACCACAGTTTCATAACCCCTGTCTTTTCACTGATGATTCAGCTTATTTCCCTGGGTTTTTTTTTCCCTCGTGATGTTCCCAGACCTTATACTTTCACCAGAGATAGATTTGTATGACTGAAAAGGAAGCTGGCCATGCATTAACCAATCCAGGAGTGCTCTAAGTACAGCTGTAGGTACCCAGCTATAGTATGGCCACTCCTGTGATCTTCTCTCTCCCCAAGCTTCAAGCAGATTTGCTGACATTAACAATAGTCAATTATTAGCATTGATCTCTTTCTGGTGCTGTTGCAGTATTACTTATATTATCCTATTAATTCTCAACCATTCCAGTTTTCTTGAAATGACTCAGTGAGTAATTTCAGGGATACACTTCCATCTTCCTGAGACACAAATGTTTAGAGGGTTGGTTTTAACTTCAGCTCCTGTGTCCCAAGATCGAGTGAGTCAAAGGCTGCAAGAAGAAACATGGTCTATTTTGCCTTGGAGAAGACATCAGCATTCCTGTTAGTCACTGAAACAGATTCTCCCTTGATTCCTCAAAAGCCATTTCATTTTTATGGAACTCCCACTGTTAAAATAATACTTATTGATGTACTCAGGCCATAGAAAAAAGGTGGTACAGAAACATCAAACTTTTTTTTTTTCCCTCTCTGTTTGCAGTCAGCTGACACAATGTTAACTGGGTGTATCCACAAAACAACTGGATCTCAAGCGTGACCCAGCCCTGCCTGAAGTCACCTGTATATACTGGGGTAAAATGGATTTCCTTTGCCTGTTGGAGAATTAAAGACCTTCCACTGCTGTCTTTGGCATAGACCTAGGTATTTTCCCCTCACTGTGTTAACAACTGACTTACCTCCAGTAACAATCTTTTGGCCTACTTAGCACACTGTTCTTGGCAGTACTTCGCTGGCACAAAGAACAAATGAGCTTACCCTTCTCTTAACTAGCTGCTCCTTTTGCTTCTGTTATAAGCTAAGCTAATAGACCAAGAGCCCTGATTTAAGCAGGGACCGTGGTTTCATTGACCCCAAAGTTGCACTCGTTGCTCATGCTGCAGCTTCACTTTGAGGTGGAGACACTCTGGAGGGGCGTCACTTCCATGTGGGGAGAAAACACAACTAGGTTTCCCTCCCCAGAAAGCAGCAATCCCAGGCACGTATATAATGGAATGGATGGCAGGTGGGTAGAGGGGAAGAGGAACAAAATGGGACCATGCTTGGTTCACCTTCATCATGGCCCAACAAGACCTCTGTGCTCTTCACTGTGGCACTGGGACGTGTACTAGAGCCAGTCCACTCCGAGCTGAACAAAGGGTGTTCATAGTACTCCTCATCCGAATTGTAGGGCTCATCATCGGGCACAGACACTGAAATGGAGGGGGCCAGGTGTTTACGCCACTCCCTGCTGGCAGCAGGCCCACAGTGTAGCGGCCCCACCTTATCCTCCGCCCCTTCATCTACAAATAGACACACACAGACAAAAACTGCAGGACAGACAGACAGAGAAAAGACAAGACAGGATGGACGCATGCACTAGCAAGACTGGCCACTACGTCATACTGCAGAGGGGATGAGATCAGCCAGGCTGCAGGTTAACGCCGGATGGAGGAAGGAGGCAGCTGTGCATCTGAACACACAGGCCGTGGATGTGGCGTTTCCCACAGCCTCTATGAACACTGGAAACCAACTGTCAGAATAAGTGAATTTCAAAACTATCCATTATTTAGAGGAACACTTACTGTAGACAAACCACATCTCACAACTTGCACTGATACTTGTATGTATTATACAGCTGACTGACTGTATTAAAACCCCCTGAAATGTCCCTACAGAGTTGCATACCTCACAGTCATCAGGAGAAGTACTTGAAAGCATAAATTTTAAAGTTAAAGTCCTTTAATTGAAAAGCAAACCAGCTTACACTTTGGTCAAAGGTGCTTTTAGTTCTCATTATATCTATTTCAAAATTTCCCACTTTCTTCTTTTCCCTATAAACAACTAAAACCTCCTTCCCTAAATAGCCAGTTACCTTTTTTCCTGATAAAGACTACATAAAGCTGCTCACAGCAACCTTTGTTAGTCCTATATTTTGTGCTGTTGTGTCATGTTTCTGTGGGTGAACCAGCTCCCACCTCGGTTGTTTGCCAGTGCTGTGGAATGACAGATTTATTCACCCATCACCACAGCATCGCAAATAATCACATAATCATCTCAGGACCACACCAGCTACTGACAGCTACAGTGAGGGGGAGCTTGGGTTGGTTTTTGCAAGACAAAGAAAAATAACACTGCCCAATACAAATGACTGGCCTACCATGCAAACGTAAAGGGGAGACATAAGAGCTTGTGCCCGCTCACCATGAATAAAGCTTTGCAAAACTAAACATCTAGTATTGGTGAAAATATGTTTAAGTCCAATCTCTGTGTATGACAACTGGCACTGATGAACACTACATTCATGGGGTGCCTTTAGCTGCTGCAGCTATCCCATTGGATTTCCCACTAGCTTCAAGAACAAGTCTGTGCCTGGTGTCCCTGGCCTTTCTCCAAGCAATTACAACTTAAAGTGTTTTCCCAGGGCCTCCAAAACTTTCCTCTCAGATCCAGAAAGCAAAGCTTCAACACAGGCAGTGTAACAGATACTAACCAGATCTCTGTGTGAAACCTGAAAACAAGATGGCCCACGAATGTTGCTGTAACTACCATGTCTTGGAAAACAAGTTTTATCTAAACCTATTCTATCTACAAGAGCTCTAAGGTTCTTCCTCACAAATAACAGCATGTTTAAAATTTCTTTCTGTAGCACACTGTGACAAGATAACATCTGTGTCTTTAGAAAAAGCACCCTCTGCTTTCTGCAGCAACATGGCAGCAAGTGTCCTGTCATGTAATGACCCGTATTTCTTACTCCTGGGAGAAGAAGGCTGCAGTATCAACCCATTCAGGCTCAATTGCCCACAAAAAGCAGGAAAGATTATTAATCAATGGCAATATTAGCAGCTCCAATATGCATCACAGTGCTGCAAGAGAAAAATTATCCATATTTAAGACTCTGTGACAGCCCTGAGGGTGACCAGGACTGACGGCACGCTATGTGCACCTACACACCTGAGAAGATTCAAAACTACAACTCCTGCTTATTTGCAGGGTGCCCTCATACTAGTCTATGTATTACTGTGGACAAGAAAGGGTTGACGTGGTTGTCACTTCTTCTGATGGAACTGGGGCATTGCAGAGGAAAGAACGGAAGGTTAACACAGCCAGAAGCGGAACATGGAGAAGGAGGATGTGCAAAAGGGGATGTTCTCCTTCCAACTGTGGGTCATATTTATCCAGAGGCTATTGAGAAGTAAAATGCATCAACAAGAGTGAAGCTGAAACCCCAGGATGTCTCTATACTTATGCAAAGAAGGCTGAAAATTCCTTATTTATAGGCTCTGAATAGATCTAGGCAAGAAAATACAGGCCCCACCTCTGCTCCTTAAAACCACAGTAACTGACAACAGTAAAAATACTTAATACCTATTATTGTGATGGTCCACAATCACTAGGAGTGCAAAGTCTGGTATTGAGGTTGTTATGTCTATGGCTATTATGGATTTACACTATTTGTCAATTTTAATAAAAATATTTTCAGAATGACTGCAAATAATTTCATTAACAGGACAATGATGTCTTTAAAGGAGGATATGCTTTTATTCTGGCAACAAGAAAAATCCTTTCTTTGTTATCTTGGTCCCTTCTAATAGCTCTTCTTCATCTCAAAGTGTGGGAAAAATCCCCAACATATTCTGAAGTCCAAGATTAAAATCACTTCTCACAAAGTCTAATTCTGCTTTACTTTCCAGGTATCTTTTGAATATCCCTTTCAATAAGTAATTTTCACTGTAAACAGATCCATTTTTATAGGACACTTGGTTCCCTCCAGTTTACAAAATATTCTTATTTGGTATATAAACCTGATCTGAAATGGTTATTTCAAAAGGAAGACAGTCCATAAAGGGCATTCTTCCATCTTGTAACACTTAGAAAAATTTTTACATTAAGATGTTGTTGACTACTGTCAAATGGCGCAGAGCACAAAAGAAATGCCAAGTTGGCAAGAGAATATCACATCAGCCCTGCACGGCCAGATACAGCTGATAAAAGGATTAGACCGTGCTAGGGAAAATTTCATTTCCTGAGCAAAATTATGTTACTATAGTTGAAATAAATGAAATCATTTCAATAAGGCAAATTAGTTATCTTACCTTCTGCAGCAGTAAAAAGGGACAGGTTCATTTGAACGTTTTTCTGCAGCCAAATACAATGAAGAAACCTCCATCCACTGACTCCTTTCTCTCATGAAATACATTTGACCCACAAACCTCTCCGTCTTTCCTACCTTTTTTTTTTTTTTTAATTTGTGTTTGCTGCATGGCTGGCCACATCCACCTTTGTCATGTCTACAGCAGTGATTCCCTTCCTGACTGAAGGAAGGTCTTTTGGATTCAAAGAAATGCAACACACACTGACAAGTGCATTAGGAAAATGTTCTAAGAGAGGGGGGGGGGAAAGGAGGTCTGAGGTAGCTACACACACCAAGCGCTCATCTTTTTGGTTCAACAACTGTAGAATCGGGTTAAATTCATAACTTGTATTCTACTGAGCAGAAAGACAGACAGACAATGTAAAGGTGCATGAGGATGAAGAGCCAGATGGTATAGGGAACTGAAGGTTTGAACAAGTACACTAAAATTGGGTCAAACCCTACAGAGGCAAACTCTTCTGAATGGGAGCTTTGCCTGAATAAAAATGACAGGTCTGGCTCACTCAAGTCAGCAAAAGCTCAACTTACCCACAGAAAACAAGGACCACATCTCCTAATACAGAGCAGAACACCAGATTTTTTACTATCATTAACTACACTGAATTGACAACACTGATATTTTTGGGAAAAAACAACATAAAATCCTTCTGGTGAAAATTTTTTTTAAGAAGTTCCTTCTGTTCATCAACCAGCTCTACCGTGAGTTCCAGTTTCAGAGCTGGACATAAAGAAGCAGCTTCCAGCAGAGTGCATTAATGACTCAGCATATCATTTTGCCCATACTTCCCCTACAAAGCTACACTTTTAGGATTTATACAGGCCATTTGCTCTGAAAAATGAAGAGTTGAATCAAAACCTTGTCATGGAAAAGTCTTTTTTGACTATCATTAAAGGAAATGATTGAATGTTTTTAAAAACTGTGGCATTGTGTAAATCATCAAAACATCTTTCTGAGTCTTTGCAACCACCCCTGTGGGGTAGGTAAGTGTGTGCTACTATATTAGCTCATTTCTACATGCAAGGGAAGAGAAAAACAATGTTAAGTGACTTGCTGAGTCATATGCACAGCTGAGAACAGCAGAGTCTGGTAGCTTGTAGTAACCTCCAGTTGTACAGTGTTTTGCCACCTTCTTGTGTTAATACAACTAGCAAAATGGCTTCCATTTGCTTAGGGGACCATCTACAAACTCTTGCCAATTAATCAATACGAGTACTTTATAAAATCCTAAAATATGTGCAAATAATACTGCTTATAAACAGCACGCAAAGCTAACCCTCAACTAAGGGTGATGGAAGAGCCTTCTGCCTGAAGCAGAAGAACAAGCCTTTTATTGTGATAAGAAAAAAATCAAGAAGCATACGCTGAACTAGTCAAGGAACTATATATTAAAAAATAGTGGAAAACCCCTGGTAACAATTCTAAAAGTCTCTGCTAATGCCCTACTAGCTTCCTTTTCAGTTAGTCATTTTGCTTGCTGTTACCTCTGGGTGATGAGTCTAGGAACTGTTGTACTGTTTGTTTTTAAACACACAATGGACAGATGATGTTTTTTAAAAAACCCAATCAATTAATCAAATTCTTTATATTGGTTACTAGCCACATCTAGTAGGTGTTTCCAGTGCAGTGGACTGACAACTATTGCTGTTGACGCAGCCTGTAATTGCATTATCTCCAAAATGACCACAGGATGGAACATGCCTAATTGCAATGTCCCGATAAACTGGGAGTCAGACTAGGTTAGCACGTGGAATAGCAACAGTCCACTTGCAAAATTAATAGAGGCTCTGTGTTAAAATGCCAACAAAGTTTGTTCAGCAGGTGATAAGGAATTATCTTCATGCAATTATTAAACAAAAAAAGAAAAAAATGTTAAAAAAAAAAAATCCAAAAAGGAAATAAATGGACACATAAAACTGCTATTGAGGTGGCAGAGCTCAACTGACAGTCCCCCGGAGATTCTGAACCCAAATCCTTCCTTCTTATCCACATGACATGGCTCAGTTTTATCACATGGTTGTCTCCCTACACCGATGGCCCTGATGCAGCAGTTGTCTTCTGCCACAAACCACTGACACACATGCTTACCATTGTGACAACTTCACTGGGGTTTAGGTCTCTGCTTAAGCATAAGATGACGCTTAAGTTCTTTGCTGGAGAGGATTTTGGGAGGAGGAGAACACAGTGATGACGGGCTACTGACACTGAACATCCATTGTGCAGAACACAGTAGAAATTTGCTTTGTGAGACTAGAATTTGACTCCCGCACTCTGTGTACAGAACCCTCCATACGTGTGGGCATTGAAGCATGAATCACAGGTGGAAGACCAAAGAAATGATCCAACTCTGAATCTCCTTGCTTTCATGCATTTAAGATTCCAAAATCAAAGCTCATGGTAATTAAAAAAAGCAGCCAAACAAATCCTAAGAAAAGAAAGATGACCCATGCTGTATCACAGTTCTAGAGACCACATTGGGACAGCAGACATCTTGCTCATATTGCATAGAACAGATAAAAAGGTGAGCACCACCATCTTTTTTCCTTTAATATGTATGTACTTAAGGCATCCTGCCAGTTACCTCTGTGCATATGTGTCTACCTCATCCATGCATTGCAGTTGGTTTGCAGATGGGGAGTTATTGCTGGGGAATGCCTTATCTGTTCACATGAAGGTGCAGGAAGTATCTCCATTTTCTGATTTCCCCCATCCTTTAGATTCATGTCTCATCCCTCTGCTGACAGCTGTGCACTGCAACATCCAGGAGACCCTTACCTTCCTCCAGAGCTCCAGTCTGCTCAGAAGCTGGTGATGGAGGTGGGGAAGGAGGCAGGTTGGCTGACTCTTCAACTGCTAGAAATTAAACAGTGAAAATGAGATACAGCAATTAATTCCAGGGGGACCAGCACTTGATACAAGCTGCAGCCAGCCTGTTCTGCCCAGTTGAGAGAATTATTTGATGGAGACTTGGGCCTAGTGGATTTTCAGATAGACCCTTTCAGAATACATGGATTTCTAAAGTTATAACAACAGGATTCTTTTTTCAGATGGTATGAATTATTTTCAAACTTCTGGTCGTAGAGTATAATACAAAAATCAAGTACAAAATCATCTTTTAAATCTGCATTGCCACTTAGAAAACCTTCAGTCATCCAAGGCAACAACAATAAAGCATCTGAGCACGAGAGATTTCAT
Source organism: Brachypteracias leptosomus (assembly GCA_013401335.1). Lineage (NCBI taxonomy): Eukaryota > Metazoa > Chordata > Aves > Coraciiformes > Brachypteraciidae > Brachypteracias > Brachypteracias leptosomus. Next base: position 241,822 of record VYZX01007944.1, on the reverse strand, counting down.
AAAGTCACGCTATCAGAAACTGGCATCCAGTCTCTTCAATTTACCTTGAGTACAGGAACAAAAAACATTCTGTGCTATTTTTTCTTTCTTCTGCTGAGTTCAAGGTTAATCACAGAATACATGCAAATATCGCTTGTCTAAATAGAAAAGACATCAGCATAGGAAACTTATGTCCGCTATACATAAAGTGATTTAGTTGAGCAAGGCACAATGAAATCTTAGATGCACTTAGACTCGGTTTTACATTAAGTTCTAGTCATGAGACTAGAAGCTGAAATCAGATGATGTTCTTTCAATTATTTCCAGTCAAGTACGATGAAATCCTAAACAAACTGCTTCCTAAATGAACTCAGCATAACCTCTGCATCTGATTTGGTGATTTCATACCAACCACTTTGAGAATTTTTTTTTCTTTAAAAACAGATCCACTACAGGGGCTCAACCAAAATTTTAAAAAAAAAAAAAGTAACAAATCTGTTTGAACAGATCTGTCTTATAAATGGCACCTCCCAACAGCACATCTCAGTTTCTGATTCAGGGCTTGTTCCCAAGCATTTGCCAGGCCTCTTTCTGCTGATTTCAGTGTGGTTTGGAAGAGACCCTTGCTTGCCTTGCCCTTAAGATGTGCTGTCCAGGGACAGAGTATTTGTGTCTTTGTCACAATGCAATTCTACCCGCACTTACTGAACCATCACTGACCCCAGGAACTGTTACACCAACAGGTTTTAACTGAAGACACACTTCTAACAATATTTTAAAAGTTTCTTATCTAACTAGATGGGGCTGAATATCAATCTGGGCTCACCCAGGCCCTAGTGAATGTGCTTTAATGTATGAAGTGTTTTGCAGAATTGGGGTCTTCCATGTAAAATTGAGTCCCTGTAAAGAAAGGTATGACCAAGCAACACACATCCCTGCTGCAGTTCAAAATTAGTTCAATGAAGCTAAAGACCTTGGGAACAGGACTTCCAATAAATATTCTAAATTTCTCATTGACTTTCATTTACTCCTAAGCAGGGTCCAGCCACTGTACCAAACAAAGCAGAGTGCCTGTGGGGAAGATACCACAAGGCATTATTTTGAATTGATCACAACGTACATACTCTCAGCAGAACTTATCCTGTGGCAGGCTTGCAAGACTTGCCCTACCTCAGGATGGAGCGTGGTCTTTCTCTGGTCCTTGACGTACATGCTTTGAGCTACCGTGGAAGTTTTCTGAGCAGGAGGAAGCACTGTAGGTACAAATGGCTGTATACTTACTTTTGTATGCATATATATATACATACTTGTATTTCTGAGAGACATTTCACAAAGGAGCCAGCAGGAGGATGGGGGCATGGCATGGACCAGTGACAGTGGTACCATTCCCAGTCTGGATCATTAGCATTTGCTTCTACCATACAACTCCCCTCACCCTGCCTGGCTGCTAACCCTTCTCCCACCCTCATCCAGTGTGTTCCATTCCTCTCTGCTTCCTGTCGAGGTGCTTCTCCATCTTTTTGAGCCAGCGAAGCCTCACTTTCTCTTCATATGTCTCTCCTCTAATCTTTACCTCTTCAGACATCAATCTTTCTCAGGTTGTACATGGTTGAACATAAAGGGGCTCCAGGTGCTGCTGGGTCCCACCAAACATGACGACAAAACCACTACCACCAATTACATTCAGAGCTGCATTGCTCAAGGGTTGAAACCAGACGGAGAGCTGCTGTGAGAGCAAACGGTGAATGATCCATCACAGAGCTGTGAAGAGCCAGGGCAACAAGGTTACTGCTGTTACTATGTGGTTCCAGCACTTATCCAGTGGTGTTGCTGCTTACCCATGACCACAACCTATGCAAATACACCCCTGTAACTGCTTTCTGTAATACAGATATAGAAAACACTTGCAGACACAAGGATACTTTGAACACGACTTTGTTTTACCTAAAGGTAGTGGTCCAGGCTGATCTTTGTGCTGGGCTTCTTTTTCCTGTTCGCCTTTCAGGACTGCTACAGCTTCAGCTGTTACTACTTGTACTATCCTCGCAGACACTTCTTCTGTGGCAGCAGCAAAGTTAGAAAAAGCAAAGAAAACAATGTTTTAAAATTATTAAGATTAGCTTAAACAATACAAAAAGGAGGCTGACAATCCATCTTTCAAAGGTAATCTTTTTTTCCTGAAATACAAACAAATCATTACAAATAAAATAGAAGGATCATATATTCCAAAGATCTCAGTGGAAAATGCTGAGAATTTATAATATTATATAAAAAACAGGTCCCCAGCCTTTACAGGAGTATGCACAAAGCATCATTATTAAATGCTCTTTTTGTTTGGGACAATGTGCAGCAGCTGCAAAATTTTAAGATGTTCATTTATTAAATGCCTTGAAACACTTTTTTGCAGATATTTTGCAAACGGGGGTAGAACAGCCAGCTGAGTAATGAGATTTTTTGACATTTAATATATGAGTTAGCTGCATTCTTACATGTGCCCTGGATGGTGTTTCCTCCTCAGCAGCACCCAGCATGCATTAAAGGCACTTCCCAGGCAGACATCTATGCTGATGAGGGACTTGAAAAAGAAGGGCCAAATAACATTTCTGAATGATTCAAATGTATACTTTGTGTTCCTCACCCCTTTTAAGACTGCAACACAAAGCTTGATTTAACCAGTAGGTCTGAATACCATGCAAAGGGAGGGGCTCCAGTGGATGGCATTTGTTTAGTGGGCTGGGCTCCAAGGCCCTGGTCTTGGACACAGGCTTGGCTTCCGTTCGCTGTCACTGTGCTTGGCACAGGGAAGGGGACTCATGTGGAGCTGGCTGAGGCACTGCATGCTGGACAGACCCTGGTGCCAATGGACCCATGCTTCGCTCTTCCCCACCACCTCCAAGTGTGGCATGCCCCAGGGGCTGAGGAGCAGGGTGCTCTGGTGAGCAGAGGACGGTGGTGGGACCACTCAGGGAGTATACGCTTTCAAATTGAGGAATTTTATCTCATTTCACCTCTAGACCCACTCAAGGGTGCAGTGAGATGTCATCAGGCACACAACGGCACACAGAAGTAACCAGAGAAGTTTTCTCTCCTAACAGTAGTTTAGGTACCTTTGATGTAGCAAATCAAGGACTTCAGGGTTGGGGCAGCAGAACCATCGACAACAAAATTCAGAGGAAAAGGGTTTAATTTTCTTATCTATTAGCCCACTCTCTCTTACTCATTAACCAACATATTCCTCCCTCTCATAGCCAAACTCAGTGGAAATAACTCCCTTCATTCTCCAGCTATTCCCGAGAGCTGGCTGGGAGCTGTTTCAAGTGCAGAGCCGGGATGACAGCGAGTGAGCCCTAGGGAAGACAACAAGCTGCATGGCCACGGGCCCACCAGCTGCATGGCCAGGCACCCACCTGAACACAGCACAAACCCAGGGCTGCTCCAGCCCTCCCGAAGAGACAGAGGTTTCTAATGGCAGATGGCAACCCACCCTGCTCCTGCCAGGAGACACTCGCAGAGCCCCCATCAATCACCATCCCAAGGGCAGAAATAAAAGCTATCTGCTCACCCATTACTGCGTCCTTCAGGCAAGGACTGGCTAGGAAGGGGAAGTATATTTAAATCAATGCCCTACATATAACTTTGCAGCAACCACCCTAGCAAGGGATGCTGTCCATTAGATTAATAATGATAATTTCTTCTCACAGTTAACACTCCTAGAGAATTCCTTTGTAGCTTTTATGTAAAGTTATTCCTCTTCGTTTGTCCTTTAGAAAAGCTTCATTTTTTGCCCCCAAACACCACTGATATGAGTGACTTAACTTTCGCCATCGTGTTTGTCTAAAACCAAAGTGCTACGTTAGTCTTTCTTTTGCACAAACTATGTATTAAGATATTAAAAAACCCACCCACTGGCAAAGAACATTCGTAATTGTTGGTATTTATATCTTACAATTCACTTTGCTCCTGATGGGTCGCCAGGAGGGCAGTGACTGCAATAGTTTTATCAGCTGCTGCCAATAGCAAGAGTAGATGGATGAATTTGCCAGAACAACTACCAAGCAATGAAAAAAATAAGCTGATTTAAAAACTGTTAGCCCAAGAATACACAAGTATAAACCTGCCAAGGATAAATTCAGACTAGAAATCTGAAGATGTTGATTTCTTACTGCTAGAGGTGTGAAGTTCTGGCAATCCTCCACATAGCAGGAAACAGCTCAACTGGCTTTGAGATGGAGCTCGATACATTTACAAAAGGGATTAGAGATGATGTAGATGCCCATATTAGTAGGAGGCTGTGAATGGCAGCTCTCATTCTCTGTCCCTCCCTTTCAACAACGTGCTCCTAGTATGAAATGAACAAATCAAGACCCAAATAGGAAGACTGTTAGAAGAATTTTTTTTTTAAGCATATTTTCATAGGAAAACTTTAAGAAAAGTCTCCAATTACTTTTTTAGATGTAGAATATGCAAATGTATGCCAGATTTAGTACCCTGGAGCATATCCAAAGGAAACCCACTTGGTCACCTGCTCTCCATCAGCCAAGCTAATCCAAGACTCCTCCCAGTAAGGTAAGACAAATCCCTATTAAAAATGGTCTCCTTTATTACAGAATTTATACTTGTTCACATCCAGCCTGGTTCTGGGGTGCAAATGGGCTCTCCAAGGCTGGAAGACAGTTCCCACCCTCAGCTCTCCTCCTGACCTAATTTGCTTGGGACAAAAATTATGTTCCACAGGGAGATATGGCTGGGGGTGAAAGGCTGCCTCTCAAAAAATGGAAATTTCAATTTCAGGCTATGTAAAATGAGTAAATAAAAATACAAATGTCCTCTGGGTTTGGGGTTTTTGTTCGTTTGTTTGTCTGGGGTTTTTTTAATCAAGAAAGGCTCACTTCTGAACACTCTGTTGATGGATATTTTGGGTGACACAGGAGGCACAGGCACTTCGCCAGAAGAGCAGTGCTTTTGCTATACATGACTGCTGCAAAAGGACAGACATTTTTGTACTAATGGACACTAAAAATAGCAGATCCAATGGGTAAGTCAAATCCTCACAGGGCAGCTATTGAGACTCTTCATAGTTTCCTTATGGTTCAGTTAAAGTTCAAGGAAGCCTAATGATAAAGAACAACAAAAAAAAGAAAACGGAGAGTTAGCCAGCCTGGATGCCAGGCAAATTCTTCACAGCCTAAAAGCCCTGGATTTATTAGAGATAGTTTTGCTTGTAGAGATTTATTTCCCTCTCTTTAAGGAAGTAGACATTCTCTGACTCTACTTTGTGTCACAAGAATGGTACTAATAAATGACAAGCACCACCAAATGTATGTTTCTTAAAGACAACAAGGACTTTGGCTTCACATAGGACTCCAGTACAATGAAGAAGGGCAATGTGGTTTTCCTTTGCATTTGGTAGAGAGTAAAATGCTGCTACTTTTTAGCAAGATGTCAGCTGCTCATGATACAGTACACAGACTGAGCCTCCCAGTTTGATTTCAGGGAATGTGGCACCCAAAAGTACAGGTAGTCCTTGAAAGTGGTGTCCATAATGGAAAGGAGACATTGTGAAAGATCCTCAGCATGAGCTTTCAAAGTCCCCTGACAACGAGCAGGCTGAGAGGAGAGGCTAGAAGCTAACACACAGGGATGGTGATGCTGCTGCTCCCTTAAAGGTTGTCATTTCAGACCAAGCTCCAACAAGGCTATCAGGTCAAGTCTGCCCCGTGGCTACTAGTCCAACAGACGACTGTGCCCTGCTGAGAGGGAAGGCATCTGCCCTGGACACTATGCTAAAGTGAACCAAAATTAAAACTCAAGCCAGTAAGCACTCCCTGCTCCTGGTTTTGGGAAACAGCCCAATTTTTCTAGAAACCCCAGTCCCCAGCATATCACATCAGGTCATCTGGAATCTCCCTGCCCCACAGATAACTCAGAGACACAAACCCTTTCAGAGTACTAGGATGTGCAGGAGGTGCTGAACCAGCTGCTGATGGTATGGGCAGTGGCAGCCTTTCCTGTTTGATGGATTTAGAAGGCCTGGTGCCTCCAAAAACTGCAACTCCTCTTAGAAGCACACCCAAGGGCACAACAGCTGCCCAATCCCCAGTGTCCAGCTTGCTCTGGCACTGATGTTTAAACTGCAGTAGACATCATCCAGACACCTCCCCCAGACACCTGAGAACCCCCTTCACTGACACAGAGTCAACCAGGGTCCATTAAAGCAAGGTTACATGCCAAATACAGCTACAGCAGAGCCAAAAACCTGGGATCAGACCCTGTAGAAGGCCAAGATATTGTGTCAAGCCCTCCTTCATTTCTTATTGATGTTGCTGCAGTTGTCAATGGACTGCAGATGTCTCCACTGGCACCTGAATCCATTACCTACAGTACTTTCATTTCCCAGCAAACCTTTCCAGTCCATTAATTTTTTTAACAGACAGGTTTACCAGCCCCAGAGACAGATGTACAGATGGTGGCAAGAGTCTTTAAAAAAGGTGTCTGAGCTTTCACCGAATACTTCCAGGAAACTGTTAGAAACAACTGGCAACTATAAAGGCAAGAACAAAAATTAGATCTGTGACACAACTCCGCAGTGATGCGTGGAGTCTGCTCCCTTTGTGCCCTTTTCAATGGTTTTCCTTCAGCCTCAGGCACTTTTTTCTCTTTCTCCTCCAATCTACCATAACCTCAGGATCAATCTGTTGAGGAGCCGAGTTTGCTATGAACACCACCTCCTAGGTGAAACCACTCAGGCTCAGACATTTGCTTCTGACAGCCCTCCTCCAGCAGTACCTTTTATCTTCTCTTTCCCTCCTGCCCTTCTATGCCATGCTGAATTGTTACTCTGAGAATTTGACAGGAGGAACCTCCAATGGGCAGGGCTCACAGCACCTTCCTACCTCGCAGGTACGTGTCCTGATGCTGCAGAGGAACCAGAGCTGGTGCGGCTTGCCCTGGGGAACAGCCAGATTGTCACCTCACTTAGCAGTGTCAGTGACTCCTCAAGCCAGAGCTGCCCTGGTCAGACCAGTTTGTCTCCCCAGCTCTTCTCCTTCCCTGACTGTAGTTGCCTGTGTTTTGTTACTGCCCTTCAGCCAGTTCACTCAACCCACGTATCTACTGCTCCTTGCCACCTGTGCACCCATTTCACAGCAACAGGGACAGCTCCTCCTAAAAAGAACAAGCATTTCACATCCCCACTACTACATCAGGACACTCTTCCCAGACTGGAGCAGCAGCACCCCTCACTCTGTCCAGCAACAGTTCCACCTGATAACACTACAGTGGCAGTGGATCTGGAGTTTGCTGTAGCCATGGAAGATGGCTCTGTAAGGCATAACTTGTTTAAGGCATAAACAAAGTTGAACATGCTGGAACCACACAACATAACAAATGCTGCAGGACAAAATTGAAGGAAAGGGTTGATGGGAAGGAGACACAGAGAGGAGAAGACTGAAAATTGTGTCAAAACTTAGTGTGTGTTCACAATGTCACCCCTTAAACACCTACCAGGAAAATTAACAGTGAGCTCAGTTCAAGCAAAGGGTAATGAACGCTCCTGGAGCACTGGGACTAAAGCAGGGATAAAGAAAGATGCAAACAGATGGAAAAGATAAAATAATATGTTTCATTAATTTTGCTACATTTTAGGGAAGAAACACAGGCAGAGTACAGCAAAAGGATTGGCCACATGTGTGCTTGCAGAATTGGGAAAACAAAGCAATTTCAGTCAAAATGTGCCTGTCAAAATCCCCAGTGGGGTGCAGAGCAGTTTCCAAGGTAACCAGCACTAATTGTTGGCACAGTGGAATCGAGTCAACAACAAAAGCACAGAGCAACCTGCTCCGCTTAGTGAGGCAAAATACCTTAAATATATTCGTGCGGAAAGGAAAGATACAAAGTGGCTATTTACTATCTCTGACAATTTGAAAAGCAAACAGGACCTATGGATTTTCCCCGGGGTACTGCAATTCTGAGTGCAGCAGGACTACAAACAAAATAGCTATTCGATTTGTTTAGAGGCATTAGCCAGTCCCCTCAGGACAGCTCCTGAATTCACGCTCAGCTCTCCTGGAAGCTGGTGGACGACTCTTGTTTCAGTTGAGGCTGCTGAAACGCTGGGGGAAAATACCTGGGCTTCACCCAGTGACATTTCTGATGGAAAAACCAAACACAAATCTTGGACTTCAGCACTGGGATTGTGAACTCCAGGTACCGTCTTCTGCACTCGGATTAAAAGAGAAATGCACAGCAGCAATCAAAGCAGCATGAATAAGTTATATAAAATCCAAATAATGCCAACAGATTAGAGCTTGCGATTGAAGAAAAAAGCAGTAACATAGCTTTACAGAATTCAAATATTTGCTCTCAAATGGCTTTCATGTAAATATTTTGCTCTAAGTAGGTCCTTGATCTGGATGTTGGCAATATCAACAGTAATTGGCAGGAGGTATGGAGGCAAATAATGGGAACATCAGCTTTTAAATTAAATGAAGCCACAACACAACTGACAAGTATCATTTCCCTAATAAACTCGTTGACTTTAAGCTACTGTAGCATCAATGAGGATAGTGACAGATTAATTTAATCACCAGGATTTACCAGCTAACCAACTGAACAGGTCAGAAAAGGATTGTGTTCCGGGAGTTTTGATTGTTTAATGCATTGAACCCTAAAGGTATAAACATTCAGACTAGCTTTAGGAAAAGATGTATTGCAGTGCATGAAGAGCATGTAACAGGGGAGCTACAGCTGGATATCCGACACAGCAGCTTCACACCTGGGTGAGCCCCACGGCAAACGCTTTATGCTTCCATGTTTAGGGTACTTCAGGTATTCAACAGCCCCTCCTACCTTCTCCTTAAACTTAGGATTGTAAATCTGAATTGCCATTATCCAGCCCCTTAACATATCTGCTTTATAACAGAATAAGTCTGGCATAAAAATGGTGTCCTGGCTGCAGCTCAGCTGCCAGACTGGTCGTGCTCTGGCACAGACAAACAGGGCAGCCTGTCTGTGCACCCCTGGCTGCTCCGCAGCATTTGGGGAAGCAGCAGCCCAGGGCTCAGGCTGCCTGTCCTTGGACCACTTCCACACCTTCTGCATCTACTTCAGCTTTGCTGCTCTGACTGCATTTTCCTGATCACCTTCTTCAACAAGAGCTGGACAGGTAGTTCAAATCTGCAAGGCACTCAAGTGGCAAAATCCCAAGCGACTCATGCTAGGAGGCAGGAGCAACTCAGGGGGCTCCAGTGAGCCTCCTCCTCTGGCTCCCCAACACCCCAGTGCACGCTCACAAGGCAGAGGCCTCTGCCACACTGTCTGGCAGCTGTAAAACAAAACACCAAGGGATCAGTCCCCACGCACCCCCTCCCTTGAAAAATGAAAGACTGTTAAAAAGGAGTCATACAAATGTCAGTACAATAAAGCAATGCTTTTAAAATGAGCCCTCATTACTGCACATACTTGCTCCCTGTGCATCCCCTGAGTCGCATCCTCTGAAGTCTACTGCCTGGAACAAAATATTTACTACTGTCAGCGTTTCCAGCCGAGTCAGAGGTGGGAAAAGCTAATTGATTCTGTTTTGCCTAATGCATTGGCAACACAATTTACAGCTAACATGCAATATTGAAGCAGACAACTCCAGACCCTCAGCCAGGGCAATGCAGTGAGGCCCCACTGCCTTTCCAGAACTTGGTATCAGCTGAAAACATCATTCACACATCTGAAACAGCTCTGTCTATCTTTCAGTAAAACATGAACTCCTTAGGACTCATGCAGAAGAAACCACTTTGGCATCAAAAGAAAGAACAGGATATTTAATCCCTTGAGTGTGAGTAAATACATGCAACAGGTAAGTCACTTTTAAATCAATATTTGTTTTGAACTTCAGTCCAAGTTGAGATTTTAAACAAACAGACTTTTAAGAACCCTTATAGAAGTCAATGGAGCTTCAGCCACGTGCAGCAGGAGGTGACATGTCCCTTAAAGTTCATTTTTAGCTCCGTTTGAGCTGATTTTAAACACTTTTTACAGTATTTCTTGTGATCTTTTTAAAAAAGAAGTATGTAATACAAACTCCGTGAGTTTAAGTTTAAAATTAACCCATGCATGCATTGTGTGGGATTCCTAGTCGTGCCTCATCAGAAGGACTGAAGATCATCTGTCAATGCAACAGAATTTTGGTTCATCCCACCAGGGGACAGGGTGACACAAAGCGCAGCAGCACCATGCCCTGCTCACCCTAGAGCTCACGCTGCCAGTCCAAGGCTGCTTACCCAGCTCGCTCTGCACTGCAGCCTCAGCAGCATGACTGATCTCTTCCCAGCTCTGCTTCCCAGCCCAGCTCCGCGCCTCTGCCAAGCCAGGGGTCTCTCTCCTGCCAACCGTAAGGAACGGTGTCGTGTCCTGACAAACGAGCGTGGAGCGGGACAGGTCCCCTATCACGTACGGATTAACCAAGTCCTGCAGGGGTTGCGACGCAGGTGGGTTTTCAGAGCATTTCTCAGCCCTGCTCAGCAGCTCTGCCATCTCTTCCCCGCTCTTCTGGCACTACCCAGTCAAAGGCAGCCTCATCTCTGCTGGGTCATCGTCTCTGAGCGCAACTCGTCCCTGACTGCTCATGTGGCCTGCTCATGTTCATTGCCTGCCCACTCTTGGAGACTACTGGCCCACACCTCTGAGCAGACAAAGTGACTAGGAAAGAGAAATGTGCATCTAATCTTATAGAAAGGAGATGAGAGATGCATCTAAAAGCCCTCATGCACCTTCTGAACTACCTCTTCCGCTTTTTCTGGCTTCTCTGGGCATTAAAAGTCTGCAAGCTTCCATGGCCACAGTGCCAGGGATGTCTAGGTGCTGTGGGGAGAGCTGAGAGCAGGGCTGGGGTCACTGCAGCCACCAGGAGAGACCTGCATCCAGAGGCAGAGCTCTCAAGTGCACTGAAGATGTAGAGTGGCTATGGAAATTCAAGGTCTCAGAGGAGCTACACGGGATGCTGGACAAAGCTGGGAGTACACAGAGAAAATAAGAAAAAACAAGCCAGAGGCAACATAAATGAGAGGAAAAGAAGGAAGAGCTGACAGAGCAATTGTTTAGAAGGACAATATATTATTAAATAGAAAGGATGACAGTGAAAAGAAAGAAGACAACTCACGGACAAGAACAGCTGAGGAGTAGTTCCCTTTACAGCTCACCAAGATCCTGCACAGGCTGCACTACCCTGGACTGGGCACATACCCCGGCTTTGGGCTAAAAAACCATAGTCAGAGCAGAAGCCTTTTCCTTCTGTCGTACATGGTGTGAGGCTACGGATGAAAAGAGCTCTGGTACATCAGCAAGTGCCACATCTACGCAGCACTGGTAGCTGAGACTTCTTCCCTTCTTTATGAATGCATCTGTCTCGCCAGATGCAGGGGCTGCACGGACGGAGGACCAGACTGTAAATTAGTTTTATCATAACTGCCGTAGGCTATATGGGCTGCTGGGAGCTGTACCAAACTGATCATATATCACCGGGAATTAGTCTCAAGGAAAGAAATAGGAACAAAAAAGTGAAATACCTGGGGTTTATTTTCCCTTCTCAAACTATATAGTGCCTCCAAGTGAAACAGATTTCCATGAAATATTCAATCTACCCAGTCCTGAGTGAAAATGACTTTCTGGGAGGCAGCTAACAGGTTTTCCTGCCTTGGGGATAATGGTATCTCACAGTTATTTTCCATATACCGCATGCAACTAAAATTAAAATATTAAAGTTTTAACCAGGTATTTTCCACACGCAGGAGAAGGGCTCACTCATATGATCTAATGTACACAGCTGGGGTGTCTGAAGTTTCCTGCACTTTTTGCATGTCATGAGGAATGCCCCAGTAACAGCAAACCCCCCCAAACAACCAAGACTGTATTTCTACACCATCACCTCAGAATGGGTTTTCCCAGCGCTGCTGACTCCGCTCTGCAGTTGGTCTGTTAAACAGCACAGGAAAACATAAATATTTTGCTCAGCATCTCCCAAAGAACAAACAGAGTCAAAACCAGCTCATAGCCCTCTCACTTTGAGTTTTGCCTTTGGATTTCCACATCAGCCTTTTCACAGCTGGCAAGGACAGACACTGGATCATCAGGGTTCATCTGCCAGCTACTGCCAGCCGCTTTATGCTGATGTCCATCCCTTCAGCTGGCAAAGGCAAGCAAATCTGTATTAATGATCATTAACTGCTGACTTTACATCCTTATAATCTACCAGTAGCGACTCCATAAAATGGAAAAACCCAAACAAAAACACCAGTACACGCTAGGTTTTGTTGTCCTAGAATCATTTTGGTTGGAAGAGACCTTTAAGATCATCAAGTCTGACCATTAACCCAGCACTGCCAAGTCACCACTAAACCACTACGGTGCCCTTACTAAGGATATGAATACAGCATGAGAAGATATTGACGAGGGAGTTGCCTCTGGCTTCCTTCTAATCTTTCCTTTGAGTTCCTCACTCAAATTAAAACCCAGTTTGCCTTTTCTTTCCAATTTTAATACAGAGTAGCTCATCAGGGTTAGCTGAACCAAGAAATCTGCATATCTATCTCTCTCTCTCTCTTTCACACACATGTATTTTTCACTGTAAATATGCCCCAAAGTAATATTTCATTTCCATGAAAGTCGTGCCTCAGTGAGGACAGTAGAACGAGGTCCCCATTGCGAAGTGCTCCCAGTCTCTCTCCCCACATACCCTGTCTCTCTTAACCTTGAGAAGCAAACACTAGAGATAAAGGAAAAAAAATGGAATGCTCCTTTCCTTTGTCAGACACCCTGGCTGTGGCTCAGAGCTGTTGCAGAGAGGCTGTGCACTCCTGAATGCTAAATAAGCTCCGAGGCTACATACTTTCTCTCGGTGGAGCTTAAAAAGAGATCTCACTCTGCGCAGGGACGTGTTGGCATGGCAACGTGGAAAGAGAGAAATCAGCAACGCCTGGCACTCCTCGCAGGAGCAACAGACTGACTGTGCCACTTGTTTTTGTAAGTGATCTGATGGTACCTACCTCCTCTCCACCAAAGGTTAAACCTGTGCCCAGCAGCGGGTGGAAGGGCAGATGTCCACCCATGTGCTGGAAGGACCTGTCTCCAACAGACACCCCTGGGGATGGAGGGGAGCTGTGCCTGGCGCTGGGCTAACCTGTGGTTAGTCAGGGCTGGAAACCACACCAAGCCACACACGAAAGCATCCATAATGGGGAAAAGGGAGGAGGTGATTTGCAAAGCATGGGGCTGAGCAGATTAATGACCACGGCTCCAGGCTCTTCTGCTCCACAGCCTGTGAGACTCTTGAAAGCTGATAATTGTCTGTGCACAGGGTGAGAGGCCAGGAACTGCCCACCAGCATGTCTCAGGCTGTCACCTAAGAACCTGCTGCTTCCTTTTCAAGGTGACATTGGAGAAGAAGTTGCCATTTCAGCTCTGCCTGGAACAATAACAGCTGTGTGTCTGCAAAACAAGGCTCTGTTGTTTGGTAATGAAACTTCCTCCAAACCTTCCTGCCCTCAAATCAAAACTGCAACGGAAAATTATATGCTGGCACAGTCCCCAGCGATACCACCTTCCAGCTGCAATCACAAAGACCACTGCCACATATTGCCCAGTGCTCCTGCGTGTCCTTCATGCTGCCATCATGGGGATTGAGACCGTGATGGACGTAACAGGGAAGGACCATCAAAGTGCTCCACCTTCACCTCTCTGCAAGGGGCAGAAATCTGAGCCAAGTCCAAAGGGCAGAAGCCCACAGAGAAGCCACACACAGCCCTGCACAGAGCCATGCTGCCTGCCCATGGCTCTGCAGCAGACCTTCTGGGTGACCTGGGGTAGCTCTCTTCACATCTGTCTGCCTTCTCTCCTGGCTTTTACAAGCCTTGTCTACTTTATGTAATTCATAAATGCACACTGTCCCCTACCACACACTGAAAAGGACTCCAGTACGACAGGCCACAATTTAGAACATGGCCTCTAGACACAACTGTCCCACCAGTCACCCAGCTAATGCCAGCGCTGGAGGGTTGAGATCCAGCTCACAGAACCTGTAAAGTCTGCATTTACAGCCCCCACAAGAGCAGGCAGCCAAACATGAATGGTGGGGAGGAAGGGCAGAGGTGAACAGACATAGGGCAAGTTTTTGTCCACAAAAAGGGGAGGCAAAAGGGTAAGTTTTAACTCCCAGGATGCATTCTGTGTTTGATGGGATATTCACCCTTCAGCAGCAACAGCCATCCTGGCTACAGCAGGCTCCCAAGAACGGCTGCAGATGTTTTCAAAAGGCAGCTTTGATAAACAGTACTCAGGGTGTACAGTCTGAAATACCGGTGTGGTCGGAACAACATGTTATGAAAGATATTTCCTCCATATCCTGGGCTCATTGCTGCTTGTTCCATCTCGGAGGCTGTTATCGATTACGTTTTCTGGGAACGCTGACGGCACCCGGTGAGCGCTGGTTGCCAGGCCAACACACTCACAGGCCTTTCGCTCTTACTCCTGAAGGAAGCACAGCTGCTTATGCAATTCCTCCTAACGGTGCTCATACCGTAACCAGAAAACACCAGAGTGAACCACAACACCAACAGGGAGCCCAAAGGAAACGGGTGGTTGAGGGCTTCTCTTGGCCAGATCCAGCGCTGACGTGGCAGGGATGCACCGGCCGACTCCAGTGGTGTTACTGCACCTGGTTTGAGATATGGTTTTCAAAGGGGAATCTGAACCACACACCGACATTTTCAAAGGAGCTTTAGGGATAAAAGAGACTGATGGCTGAACGACTCTGGGTGTCTGACTCCCAGTCATGGGAGTCAATGGCACCCACACTGGGTGACCTCACCGCACTCCCTTTGAGGCAGTAGTTTTTGCATGCTTGCACTGCCCAACACTGTGCCAGACCCCCCGGCTCCTACCAACACATTTCAATCACTGACTGATTTCTAAAGTCCCAAGAGGAGGTGGGAGGGCAGAGCGAGCCTCTCAGAGATTACAGCTGGACAAAATGGGACATCTTACTGGATTTAGTGACCAATAGTGCCAGCCACAGAAAAACCTGTAGTGACTGGACTACACCAGTTATTGAACATTTAAAGTCAGGAAAAAGATAGTTGGGGGTAGGGGACAAGATAATTTCGTGGCTTCATTCCCGGTCCTCTGCAGAACTGAGAAGGACCTCTACAGCAAGCTTAACAGAGAATCATAAAAAAAACATTTTCTACAAATGCCCCAAAGAGACTCTGCTGTCTCTGCCTGTGCTGTCTTCAGCAACATAATTTGAACATGTCTAAAATATTCCAATAATGTGTCCCAGAAAATGACACTTGTTTTACTTATAACACAGAGAAGAAAAGTTTCAGAAGTCTGATGCGTTTGCTTGTATCTAAATTGGCAAAGACGACGGTGCGCAGTAATTACTGTCACATTTCCTGGGCAAAGGGAGGGAGATCAAAATGCCTAATTAACAGCTTCTTTCCCACAGGAGCCATCAATGACAAGGTAAGATGCATTCTTCCAGTTCTGTAAAATAAACAACTGAAATGGGACAAACACAGCGACCACATTCATCTTTGAATGTCACTGATTTTGCATCCTTCTGTGCATTCTGTCTGTGCTGCTCGAGACACGTAGCTTGCTGGAAATGCACATCTCACAACAAGGCTGGGAGGCTCCTGTGGGCAACAGGCACTCAGGGAGTTTGTGGGGGGCTCTGGTAACTCCAGGAAAGCTTGGGCAGCAGCACAACCACCAGTGCAAACAGCCAAATGAAAAGGAAAGCTCTTACAAAGCAGTCCTGTTGGACAGAAAGACTAAAAAGGCCTCTGTACAAAGAAGGCCTCTTTGTATGTTTACTGGCAGTGCCATCTTAGTATTATCACTTGTACAGCAATAGAGACAGAAAGACACACAAAGGAAAAGAAAATTAAATGAGAAGTCACTAGAGAGGGAAAAACCATTAACACACCACGGGGCTGGGTGATGACTCGGCGCACTTTCAGCTTGGAGAAGCTGACATGTTTACTGACCCCATGCACAGAGCTGCAATCCCGCCCACAACCCACCACTGCAGCTCCAGTCATGGCCCTCACGGGCTGAGTCAGCAGAACTAAGTGTCATAGTGGTTTGCCAACAGCGCAGTGGTGGCGAGGGCTGTGAACAAGATCCTCTTTACTTGAAGACTGGTTATTTGAAGGCAAAGCTATGGGAGATGTTGGCACACAGACTGTTTCCCTGACATGCTGTCAGGTGGCTGAAACAAGCACAACCCATCTTCAGTGTGATATTTTTGCATAGACAATCCAAAGGGACTTCCCACTTCTGCTTGAGGTCTTACTGGCTATGCCAAGGCAGCATTCCAGGCTGACATTCCCTGCAGCCTAAATACACTTACTTAAAGAGTAGCTGGTCACAGAAAGAGATTTGTTACAGTTGCCCATTTAGTCTGGTTGAACAAAGCCTAGAACAAATGGCTGAATTCAGATAAATCTCACCCAAGGCTATAACGTGATTTGCCCCTTCCCAATTTTCTCCCTGGTCATTTCCTGCAGACTGTGCTATTCCTGCTGTTTGAGTCTCATCCTCTGGGCCATTACCTGCCATCATGCAAAAGCAGTGTTGGCTCAGGATGAACTCATAAAGTTGAACCTTCTTCTACTGTACTTATTTTATCTCCATTTTTTCCTCCTCTCCCTGCCACTGCCTACTGCTGCTTTTCTCCCTCACAGCTTTCATCTCCCCAGCTCTCTACCCCTCACCTCTCGTAGCTCTTCTGCTGCTCCCCCACCATTTCGCAGCCCCTACTCCTCCTTCAGCTCCATGCTGTCACCCCTCATTCCTCTCCACTGGTCTAGGGCTCCCTCCATTTTCTGTTTCACTTATAGACTAACACCTACCAGTCTCTGGGTCCCCCAGCTACCGAAAGTCCTGGCCTCTCTCACCCACTTTTCCTATGACTCAAGGGCTCTGACAAGCCAGGCAGGAGCGCTCAGCCTGCAGTTGGTCCTCTGTGCTGTGTCAGGAAGGCTGCTACAATTTTCTGGCAGTCTCTTTGCATCCCACATGGTTTGGGTACCCTGCCAATTAATGAAGGGCTCTGTCTGTCACTCTGGCAGGACGAGTTACTGTCCTTAACACTGACTGACACCAGGACAGAGCCACTGTCCTGAGGCTCTGGTAATAGGATTTCAGGAAATGCTTTCCCTTCATCTGTCAAAAAAATAATTCATCAAATAATTGTGTGGGTAATCCAAACCCCCTCCGATTATAAACCTGAATTTGGCATATAATGAAGAGAGCCCTCAATCAGCTGAGTCACTGTACATAAAGACATAATGTAGAAGGTGCTTCACAATGCGTCTAACTACTTTTATCCTTAATTAAATAAATTTGACAGGTTAGTCATTATATTACTGAAGAGAAAAATAAATGCAGCTTGCTGTTCCTTACAAGTCAAATACAATGGATCGTGTTGAATTGCTGGTTCCCAGAGAATGCTGCAGAGCATCTGTACTGCTCCTCAGTGCTTCCTCACACTTAGTTGACCATGACTTTTCAATAAGCAAAGAAACGGCTGCCACTCTTGTATTTCATGATGAGTCAAACACATCCTGTGCTCTACCATGGGGTCCAATTGAAAGCTTTCTACATTAGCCCACTTCGGAGTGAGTTTCTGAAGATTACTCCATTACGCCTTCTTTGCAGCTCACATCTCATGTGACATGAAAATGTTTGGCTTGACAAGAGCTACACGGATGTCATCCTCCCCTCCTAGTACTTCCAAAATCCTCACCAAAGATGCTGTGCTTGTGTGTGCGGGTGAGAAAGGACAGGGATGGGGATGGATCAGGGAGAGCACATTGAAACTCAGTGGATGCAGACCACCCCAAAGGCAAGTTGTCTTCAGGAGATCCTCAGGAGCAGCCTGAGGTTTGTGGCTGACAGAGGCATGGAGCTGAGGATGGAGTGGGGCTGAGCTGATTTGCCAGGGGCAGCCCAAGTATATACACAAATATGTATACACAAACACATACAAAAAGAAATAGCTGCTTTACCACTCTAACTTACATCACATCCATAAGAGTCTGACGATGCTCTGTGCCAAAAAACCTGGCCTGTTCTCTCACATACTTGCCCGTGACTTCAGTGGAGGCCGGAGCAAGGCCCTGGGGCTGCCCTGCCTACAGTGCTGTGCACTTTCCCACGTCCCCATTGGTCCCTTTGAAAGGAGGGCATTGATGTGTCTCCATAATGCAGCCATTACCAGCGTGATACCGAGACAGATCAATCAAAGGCAACACAACAGCCAGATTCAGAGGATTCCAAAATTGAGGTCAGACTAAATAACTCTTAGACAGATGCCAAGAGAAAGAGACACACATATCTACAGGAAGGCAAATTTTAACTCTGCAAACCTAAAAATGTCACTTGTGGTGATGGATTGGGTGCATTTTGGCAAGAAATGCTGTTTCCTTCCCCATTACCAACCCTCGTCTCTGCATCAGTGTTGGCATAAGGTGCCTTTGTCCTGGTGGCCTGGCTCTAACCTTCCCCTTAACACACAGCCCTCAGATTTTACAGCGGGAGCCCTGCAAAGGGGTGTACGGGGGCTTTGCTGTGCCCTGAAGGGACTATTGCTCTGCTGCAGATACCTCTCCCTAGAAGAGGCCCATTTCCTGACTGAATCCCAGCTCCTGGGTCAGTCAGGTGCTGGAGAACTTCCTTAGGTGAAACATCCCAAAATGTACCTGAGCTCTCAGCAGCAGGGATGGGGTGACGGGTGGCTGCCTGGGAAATGTCCTGTTCATACTAGTGCTCTGCTGCAGATGAGCTGCTGTAGTTGCTGGGGACTTACAGACTCTGAAACAAAGGCTGAGAAGCCAGAGATTTTCCTAGGTTATAGTGCTGGACTTGCACCAGGGAAAATAAAATCCTTGTAAATCCACTCAAATACACAGTTTGGCTTAATTATCTCGGTCGACCTTGGCTTCCTGTGCATTTTCTCCTCAGCTACTTGGAGTCAATAAACTTAAAAATGGTTAAATGATTCACGTTATTGGTAATTACGTGTATCAGAGTGGCATTTAAAACCCTACCCGATACAACACCCCACTGTCGGATGCAAACACAGCAAAGATGACAATCTTGATTCCAAGATCAAACTCTGAATCAAACACCACAAACCCACCTCTAGTCTTCCTGCTTCACAATGCACTAAGCACATCCAGCTAGTAAATACCAGTGTAAAATGGCAACACACGCCCCAATCCCTTTCTGTCACTACAGGAAGTCACCAACATGTTTCTCCTTCAGAAACAGAAAAACAGTTAAAAATATATCTTAAGTATCCTAGGACAGCTTATGTTGCATTAATTAAATATGTGCTTAGCCAGTGTGTGAGGGTGCAGTGCACAAGTTTCCAGAGAGCAAGGAATTCATGTACAAAGACAAGTGGTTTTAGGGACTTTTCTGGTGTTCAAGGACAAACAAAGGTACCACAAGATAAGCTATATTAAGACTCCCAAACAAAAACTGTATATATTGACACTAAGTCCCCACACCAGAAATCTTGCAATCTAAGCAGACAGGGAGAAAAAAGCAGGGGAGGAGGAAATGAGGCCACAAAGCGGTGATCAAAATGAACTCCACCCGGATCAAAAGTAGTCTTGTTCCCTTGGCAAGTGTCGCTGCCTGCCCTAGACAACAGTGCATCATTTTTTCTTGTTCTGTTTTTTAACCCCTTGTCTCAAGAAGCTATGTGAAAATACACTACTACAATGCTCGCACATGGGCAGCACTGGGTTCCTGCCTCCCCTCACCCATTAGCTAGAAACTCCTCAATTAAATGCTCAGGTCTCTCTCAGACACTGACCACCACTCAGAACCTGAGCTTGGGTGAGTTCAAGAAGAGCATTTCTCTCCTCCCTTTCTAAGGAGAGGAAATTCCTCTTCATCCTGTGAAGTTATTCCCACTTCTCTGCATGTATGTATGAGACTCATCCAATACAGTGTGAAAATTCTGTGCAAAAGATGAGAAAAGCACCGTCTCCCCACGACCCATGTCATCCCCTAAGAACTGCAGCATCTTACCTCTGTGATTCCTGCACACCTGCTCCTGCTTATTCACTGGCTAAGCATAGCACAAAGTTGGGTTACAGCAAAGAGACAAGACCTCATTATCATCCCCCCAACCAATCATCAACAGTGTGTTCACCTGAGTGCTTACACAAGATTTCTTTTACCTTTTCTGTTCAAATTTTGGCTATCCACAAGAAGAGACTCTTAAAATCTAAATTAATTTGCTTTCAGCAGAGAGGTCCATTTCCAGCAGAATTGCTCATGAAATGACTGTAGGGTCCAAGAGCTTTAAAATTCTCCAGCTGCTGAGAAATTATGGATAGCATCTCCAAATGCTGACAACAGTCAACAGACATTGCTAGAAAGATCTCTTTAGCATGCATGGATGGATGCATCAAGGGCAGTTGTATATCTACAAGAGAAATTTCTCTCGCACTGTGCACTTGGGGTTTAAAGTGGGAACTCTGTACAGAGAGAATTAGCATTTACTTCTAAAACCCTTCTAAAACAGGAAACTTGCTTTGCATATTTCATTTTGACACAGTCACACTTTTTTTTTTTATTCCCAAATAACAAGCTGAATGCTAAAATCCTAACATAGTTTACAAATAGACAAAGTCCCTGTGAGTATCCAGTGAGATATACCTGGGCAAGGGTGAATAAATGCTAACACTAAATTGTGGCATTCCCAGTCAGATTGAGCAACACATTATTCTGCAGATAGTTGGTGGTTCCAAGAAGGTGGCGTTACTTGTGAGTAGTAACAGGGGAATCCATCCTTCATGCACACACAACTGCACTCAAGAGCAACGTGAGCCATCCAGGCACAACAGCTGAGTGGTTTCCTACTGCCTCCCTGGCCGTAGGAGCTGAGCTGCTGCCCTACACCAGCCTGTTCTCTTGTCCCCAGAGACGTGACCCTGTCCCATCTTTCAAAACATGTTAAGGCACTGTCATGCCTTTCCTGAAGTCTTCTCAGAGCACTGCCCAGGATCCTGGGTAAGAATGCAAGCTGTGCAAACCCGGATGAAGGTGCAGCCCTTGCTGTGAAGAGCTAGTGCTCTTCCAAGGCACACGTTCCCTCCTGTCAGCTCCCCTGTGGCCCAGGGCACACTTGGGTCCAGCTAACATGGTCTGCAGAGCCCTGTGTTTCACGGTGGGGCACTGATGCACGTTACCTGCAGTCTCCCTGTCCCCTGTCGACAGCTCTCCGTTGATCCCATTCTCTTTGGTCCGAGCATACGTCCCTGGCTGCTCATGGCCGCCCAGCCCTGGCTCCTCATCCTCCCGGTAGGGGAATCCATTAGCACTCCTGACCAGTCCAGCACCCGTGCCACCCTGTTCCTTGAGTTCAGGTGAATGTGGGTGTGAAGAAGCCTCTGTTAGCTGACCCGAAGTCCAATGCGGCGCCTTGGCTTCGTCTTTCCTATCCTCCGCCATGGTTCCTCGCCTTCACCACTTGGCCTGTAACGACATTAGCAGGAGAGATCAGCTCCGAGTGGGTGACCATGCCCCTGACCATCAGGCAGTGACTGGGTGTAGCACAGGCACGTTGGCAGCAGCGCTGCCAGGGAGACTGGAGTTCAACAGATGAGAGGGTTTAAATGCAGAAGTCTCTCTGTTTCTATGTCCTGGGTGTGAGCGAACTGCTTTAAAACCAAAACGAACCACAGGTGGTAAAAATTATGGGTCAAGTCCTCCCTGACTCTCATACGTCTTGCAATTATAGCACCAGTTTCTTGAGAGCTGCCCTTTCGTTAATCAGATTTTAACTCATTAATTACAGCTAAATGTTGACCCACTTAACAAGAAGCGAATCGGCCATCATAATGCAATGACAACTTCCCAGGATGATAAATCCACAACTGCTAAGAGAAGTGAAACTGCTTCTGCAGTCACACAGAGCAGGTTCTTCAGGCACAGAACCTCAGGGTGATCCAACCTCTGCTGCTAGCCATGGCAGAAACCACGCTGGACAACACTCACTGGGCTAGAAAACATACGTGCTGTTTGACCCTGTTTTTATCCCCTGTAACCTGCTGTTCCGCAAACATTCACACTCATTCCCTTTTGTCCAAAACAGGCTGTGGGGAACAGTTGTTTCCCACAGAAGCATTTGCATTCTTTTATGACTGTATTTATACATAAACAAAATGAATCATTATTTGCTACTTCACACGTATTTCACTTCTATTAATCAGCTCTCATTTGTCCAAGCCAGGAAAAGAAGCCACTGCACAAGCTGTAGGCTTTGGCTACTCCTCACAAACAAGTGTAGTAGTAGCTCCTCAATATGTAGGCCTAGAAAAACAATATATTGTAAACCATGTTTTGATTAAAAGATAACCTCTGAGAGTATTGTTTAATAATAATGGATTTCAGAACCACTTTAAATTAAAACAAAAAAATCATGGTGAATCATGAAAATTAGATTTCGTTCACAATAAATATGTGAATCAAACCATAGCTCCACCCCAGGAAGGACCAATGGCTCTTTTGCCTGCTGGTGAAGCCATGTTTTGGGAAGTGCAGCTCTGTCTGCTCTCACCATAACCCAGCACCATTCTCTGGAGACAACCAATTGCATGATGGCTGTAGGAGCAGGTGAAACTTTAAGGCCAGCATTTCCTCCGAGCTGTAATGAAAATGGTGGGCTGAGCAGTATCAGAACTTGGCAGCACTGAGACATGTCTCCATTAACCCCAGAAATAGTAAACAACTCCGCATCCCTTTGCCTTCCCCACCTTTTACCCTCAGTGACTGGGAGACTCCTCAGTGAGTCATTCTCTATACACAGCAAGAGCCTTCATGCAGCCATCTCAAATCAGAGTAGAAGAGCTGGAGGGGTAATTACAAAGGAGAGAGCCTGAGCTGGGCACAGACCATCTCCTACACACCAAAAGAGACAACCCTCTGTTTCTAGGTCTGGTTACTGCATCACACTAGAGAACATTATCTGATCAAAGCCTTTTCAAAACAGGAGGTCACAGGACAAATGTCTCCCTCCATCCAGAAGTGAGCAGCACACATCCAAAGCCAGTGATGTTTGGGGTTCGAGAACAGAACAGAGCCTGTTCTGTGAAAAAAGGAGACATTCTCATCTATGTCCCCTGAGGAAGCTCAGAGAAAAGAAATAAATAAAGCTCCAAACCCTAACTAAAGGCTTTCCCCACCAATCCAGCATGCTTTGGACCTGACAGCGAGCCCCAGGAGCAGTAGAACCTCCCCATCAGCTTCAGTCGTTCAGCCTCTGGGTCACCACGAGAGGAGCCCAGAGCCCCAGCAGGAAAAGGGGGGTTAGGCAAGACTCAAGTGTGGGGAATGCAGTTCTGAAAATCACTGGGATGAAAATAATGGTTATGTCCCACTGCCGCAGTTTGGAGGCTATTACCACTGAAGTGCCCTCCCCTGTTCCAGGCAGACACACCCGGCTTCACTTGAAGCTCTTGAGGAAGGATATTCACATCCTTACAACGGACTGTGTCACAGAAGTCCTCTGTGAAAGTAACAGAAGTGCTTTTATCTTTAAAAATAAATACAGTGGGCAGGCTTCAATGAGAGCTGTGTGTATCTGGAGGCAGAATTTGGCTCAGTATTTATAATAGATGGTTACAGAGTGAAACATGGATGAATTCATTCTTGACTCTCTGCTATTCATCAAGTGCTCTCTGAGTTTATAATGGTAGTAGAAACACAGGGAGTGAGTCACACAAGGCATCTTTGTACTCAGCAATTCAGCAATGACTATTTGCTCTACAGTGTGATTCATCCGCAGCTCAGGTTCAAATGCAGAATACACAGGTGTGCATCAGCTTAGTTGTTTTTCTCTCATTTTATTAGCATACTATGGAATTAAATTATCAGGTAATCCAAATATTGACAAGGAAATACCAAAAATGGACAAATATTATGGCAGAATTTAAACAGTGTTCACCATAGAAAAAGAAGAAACCTGGAATAGTTTGGACAACTAGGGAAACACAGTACTTCAGGGAAGCAGAAGGTTCCTCTTTCCACTATGACTGTCTTATTCTTTGCATAAACTGCAATGAAGGCCTTCAAAAAATACCACAAATGGAGGTACAACCAGTCTTCCCAAATGTCATGTTGTCTTATTTAAAAATTAGTATGGATATTTATGAGCCTTTCTTCCCTACCCACTATAGAAGAACCTTATCATCAGGGAGCATGCAGCAATGATCTTACTAGTATGTTCTCATCTTTTTTCCCTCCCTCAGCTGAAGCTAGTGGCAGGGAGAAGGTGTCTGAGGTAGGTGCTGGACTGCGCAGGAAGGGCAGTGGAGCTCCTGGGCTGTACCAAAGCCCCAGCACGACCCCTTAGTCCAAAGTCACCCTGGTGACACCACGCCAACATGCCACGGGGTACAAGCAGAAGCCTCGGCACAGGCTGTGTTAGCTACATGGCACAGAATTGTGCAAACACCCCTCCCTCAGTATGGACCTCACCCTGTAGCCTGATCAAAGCCAGCCATGCAAATCAGGGTATAGAGTGGGGTGGGAAATGTCCTCTCCTTCCAAAGGGATCAAGCAGGTGCTGCTGTGCACCACAGATCACGTCAATGATACTGACCCACATCTGTGGGCCAATGCATGGTCCTCCCCAAAAGGCTTTCCTTGTCCCGAGTGACATGGAGGACGCTATTGAGACCCTGGTTGTTCCCTGTCCAGATTGATCATTTTCCACTGGCAGCCACCAGCAGCAGCAGCACTGAAAGGAAACTTCATAGACCTTAAATTCAGATCCCTGTAACTTAGGTGGTGCACTAGGGATGGCTTTACAGATCTGAACTGGACATCCTGCCTTCTGAACTATTAACTTATAGCAGAAATGATGGCAAAACCAAATTCCCCCATCTGCTTCAGCCATTTGGGAACAGTATGGAGCCAGAAAATACTTAAAATAACTTGGAATTAACACCAGGGGACACACCTCATGGGGAGTGTGCGGCCTGACTTTGCAGTTACCTCCTCCTTTCTCAGGCATTGTACAGGTATTTTTCCACCAACATGCTCTTCTGCGTGACACCAGCTCCCATTGCCATGGCTGGGTTGAACCAAGCCCAAGTGCTTTGACCTCAACGCACAGCAAATCACCCACAGTAATACAGCATGAAAGCACGACATGCAAAACCCAAGATAATGCCAATTTAAACACCCTGTCATGCCAGCTGTCCCTCTTTATAGTTCAGAAGTACACCTTGAGGAATCATCTTAGCATTATATTAACATTGCCTTTGCATATAAGCAGATGAATTTTCTACAAATTTCACTTTTTAAGAGAACAGAATTAGGCCAATACTGAAGGATTTTGCAAATATCCTGCCTTCCTGCTTCAAGCCTTGGTTTTACCTGCCTCTGTGTCTATAAGCCCATTCACAGTGAAATGAGGCTATTTGACTTCAGGGAAGTTAATTCATTAACTAAGGGAAACAGCCACCCAGATACATGGAGGAAGAGTTCCAATTCCAGATCAGGGTAGAGAACAACACTGGAGAGACAACAGACTCTTCCAAAAAGAAAAACCAACCCTGTGAGGGAGTATGGCCAGATCCTGAGCTCAGTGGGAGAGGGGCTCCAGAGGCCAACTCCTGCTCCTCTTGGGGCTGTTTAGCTTAGGTGCACCACAGCACTGGCTCCAATTCCTGAGCCAGGAGAGGGTGGGGGTTGCTCCATGGAGGTTGGCTGGGGTGCAGTATGACCTCAGGCACCAGGGCTTCTAAAATTCCTGAATTCGGAAGAGGAATTTTTAATGAAATGAGATTTTTAAATGAAATTTAAGAAATTCAGATAATTTCTTTCAGAGAAAATAAATTTATGAGGTGAGGTGTTCCTAAATTTCAAAGAAAAGAGGACATCAAGAAGTGAAGAAGAATGAAACTGTCTTCAAAATTAGTTACACTAAAAAAAGCACAATAGAAATCCTTCCTTAACTTAAACAGCTCAAACCATATACAATAGGGTGCAATCTAATTCATACTGGTAAATAACACAGCTGAGAAAACCTTTAATTCACGTCCACTGGCCAGATGGGATGATGTGTCTGGATATTAAATATCAGGCACTGTGGATTAAGAGGTCCCAAGGGAATTTGACAGTAAATTCTACTTATTCACAACAATGTCTAGAAGAGCCAAGGAAAGCGCATAGGTATCAGGAGGCTGGAATAAAAGCAACAGAAGAGACAGAGGTGGGAAATCTGGATGGACAAATTCCAATAACCTCCTGCCACCATCATAAAGCTAAGCCTATAGTATTCAAACCCTACTGGTGCTAATGTCTTCATGGACTCTCCCTGTATTTACAAAACAAGAGGGACAATTTTGGATGCCCTGAACACACAAAGAGCTTTGTGCTCACATTTCACTTCTTCATTTCAGCTAACATGCAATTTCTCTGAAATTAATTTGATTATTTTCAGATGTGAGCGTTGTGTTTCACACTGATTAAAAAGAATCACAACAAACAGTACGGACGGGGAAAAAGTCTCATGGTGTCTGACAGGGATCATGGTAGCTCCCCTCTTACTTAAAACGCCTGATCACAGTTCAGAAGCCACTAAATAAAAGCCATTAATAAAAGTTATCACTTGAAGCTAAATGTCTAAGTGCTGTAATTCTAGTAATATGGTATATTAATGGACAGAATTATACGTTCTCTCATTTGGAGCCACTCTGCCTCTCTAGCTTAATAGAGGATGAACAAGTTTCTCTGGTAATTTATAACAACTACGATTTATTTCTTCCTTGCCCACTGCTTGAGTTATTAGGTTGCGGCTAGATCCCTCTTTCTAGACAATACATGCAAGACTATCCTCTTAAATACTACTTTGTGGCTGTTAAAAATGCAGGCAATGTTCATCTCCCTGTACTTGTAACAGCATTTGGTGGTTTTTAAAGGCTTTTCCATTTCCACACTGCAAACAGTTAGTCAATAGTCACATATTCTTTGGAGAAAATCCTTTTGATTGTACCTTGGACTACAAAACAGATGAAAAATAACGGATGGTGCCTGCACCAGGGGCTGAACAAAGGAGGCTTACTGGGGAAAGACGAAGAGAATTTACTGCAACCTGCACCCTTGCCAGAGCTGGGGAAGAGGGATGGCTGCAGCCTCTGAAGCAGTTACCCAGACCTGCAGACCAGCAGGGCAGAGAGTGAGCAGAGAGCCAGAGGAGCAGCTGCTCATGCTCCGCACTCCTCCGCTCCCTCCTGCCTCTGTGGGCTCAGAGACTGAAACCCTGTGCAGGTGGGCCAGGCGCCAGCGGAGGCAGGCGGGTTGGAAGGGTGGGTCTCCCCACTGCAAGGGCCACACAGCTCCCGATGAAGGGGAATGTTTTCCCTTGGAGAAAGGTGAATCTGGCAAAGCCCCCCTGCTCTGTACTGAGTAATGATCCCTGCCTGGCCAGGCGGTACCCCCAGGTGGTGTGCAGGGGGATTGAGATGCGACACCAATTGCATTTCTGGTACCAAGCAGGTCCATTCTGCTGCAAAACACAGGAATAGGTAAATGTATGAGAATGAGTCTTTCAGCTGCCACTCCTGAGCTCTTCTTCCCTGAGGAGGGGAGTCATTTTTCTGGGCTGCTGGAAAGCAGAGTGCACCTGAGCTGACCTGATGTTGGATGCTCCCCTCCCAAGACACGTGGTTGCCCAGAACACAGGGCTACCCTCACTCCCTTGTCCAGGGACTGCATCAACTTGCTCAAACTCCAGAAATCTAAACCCAGGTGCTCTTTTGGCTTGCAGTAGTGAAATCATGGTACTAGCAGCTTCTGCCTGCAAAAAACCCCATCTACCATGGAGCTCACTTCTAGCTAAAAAGATGGAAGAATCCCTGCACACCCCTTCCTGCTCCAACACCTCTCCTTTTCAACAAACCTTTTCTATCCACAATGCTGCATTTTTACACCATTTACCATTTTTCAAACACCCTCACACACGCCCATCTATCACTAATCATAATTGCTTCCTGCAGGAGAGAGGAAAGGCATTTTAGCTGGTGAAGGAGATGGTAACCATAACAACAGCACCATGACAACTACAAGTGATATATGAAACCAGAAATCAGGCAAAAACTTATTACAAATAAATTTGGTCCATGATAAGGATAGCGAAAACACTAAAGAAGCAGCACCAGCCAGTACAGGTGCCAACACAAAGAAATACAAGTCTCTCTTGATTAAATTGCACACAATCCTTCTGCAAATTTTAAGATGAGGCATCATGACAGCTTTGTCTTTTCCTGATCAGCAAACAGAGAAGGCAGTCCCTGCTCAATCCTACCTGAAATGTCTCCTGCCTCGTGGAGCTGGAGGGGCTGAAGGATGGAAGGAGTGCTGCTGGGAAGCCAGCATGTTTCCTGGCAGCCAGAAGACTCCCAAATTTCTCAGTGGAGTCTTTTGTTTCCAGACTCATTGAACCAAGCCCTGAACAAGGATGGGATTGCTCCCAGGGGAGCACCTCAGAGTCAGACACACTGCATTGACTTTTCCACCAAGCACAATTTCAAATGGGCATCGTGAGCCCTCTCCACACACTTTAGAGGAGGCATTGCTGTTGGCAGGCTTGTCTGAAACATGAGGCTCTGCAGCCGTTAGCCAGCAACCCTCTAAACGACCCGTGCCAAGCCCCGACCTACAGTCCTGGCAGAGAAAAGATTCACCAGCATTTGTGGCTATATTGGCTTATTCACCCTCAGTGCAGGAGGCACAGAAAAGAACACCATAAACAAACAGCACTAGTTGTTTGCAGTCTGACCAAACAGGGCAACATTCAAATAACGTCTCCGATAGAAGACAAAAAATTGTCTCCACATTTTATTTTTTTTTCATATTTCTCTCTCATCATAGTGGTCACTTCAAACCTCAGCAAGAAGACAACTGAAAATCCATTGTAACTCTACAGCCAAGCTGGAAGATGGGCTATATAAGACAAGGATGCTCAAAACACTACTCAAGGGGAAAAATTCTTCAGTCAGGGATGAAGTAGCACACAACTTGATATAGTCACTGCAGGCTGGGGAGAAAAAAAAAAAGGTAGATCTATTAGAAACAAATAAGTCACACTAAAAGCACCGTGGCTGCCAACATATCGCAAGTTTGGCCAGCTAAAATCTTGTCAGAAACAAACCCTGGCTGGCTAATCAAAATGAACACTGAATGCTTGGTTCCACCCCCCACTGCCACTTCCATTAATTTATGGTACTTACAAAAGGCTGAAACAAAGGCATCTTCTGCTTATTTATGGCCCAGGTACAGAAGGTGGTGGCAGCACACACTACCCAGTTTACAATCTTCTAATTCTTAAGACTCTTATTTTCAAGCCTGTTGTCTGAAGGAGCACCAGCCACACCAGGTACCTGGCAGGGCTACCACAGACAGACTACAGAGCTATGTGCTTCCTCTGCTCTCAGCTCACACTCATCAATGCTGGTATTTGGAGAGGGTCTGTAAAAGTAGCCCACAAAAAGGCTGGAGTGGAAATTTGCAGGATTCTTTTTTCTCCACACTGACCTTGCTAAGATACATTGATTTGATGTTGCATCTTGTCTCTCAAGAGACTCCATGATGGATGACAGCTCAGACTAGGGAGCAAAGAATTAATTAATTATGCTAATATGTTACTTGCATATTCTGCACATAAGACAGATCTATGCTCTTGCCAACTTCAGTGGAGCTACTCTGCACGCAGGTGAGGCAAACTGGACCACTGAGCAGAGATGTGCTACACGTTTAACTGCCAAGCAAAAACTCACACAACAAAATCTCACTTGAACTACACTGGTGCATCTCTTCCTTCTCCACGTACATGAGTTACTTTCACAACCCTTGTTTCTTCCAGCTTCACCAAGATCTCATCAAGTATGACACATTTTCACAGGATCTTAACTTTACTCACTGAGCTTTTAATTAGAAAAAAAAAAATGCTGCCTCCACAAACGTGTCTGCTTTTTTTTATTTTTCAGAGGTCTTATCTAACTTTTAAAACTAATTCCACCCCTGCTACAGTACAGTCTTTGAAAACACCCAAGTGCTATCTTTGGGAGCATCATCACATCAGCTACTACAAATGGTAAAAGGCATGTCCTGGGCTAATTTCTGGCAAATTCTTCCCTGTAAATACATGCAGGAGAACCAGCCTGCAGCAGAAATCTGGAACCCAGCATTTGCTCTCCATCCAGGGCCATGGACTCCTGATAAAGGGGTAGTTCAGTAACAACAGGGGTGGACTTTCTGATTCAGCTGCCATTCCAACTTAATTCTGTCCTTCCATATGCTGAAGTAAAGGAACACAGTCAATTATTTCATAACTGAACAAGCAACATGAAGTCGTTGATGTGAAAATGAAGTATGGAGGTGATAACAGGAAAGGATCTTCAAGGCCATGTGCTGCTCCAGTTTGTTTGGGTAAAAATTCCTGCTCACGTGAAAAAAGTTTTCTCCCCAGGTCAAGGGTAGTGGATTATTCCCTTGCTGAGAGTGCTTTTAGCTTCACTTCACAATACTCAGACAAACCAGGCAGCTATGCCCAGCACACAGGAGAAGCAGAAGCATCTTCTTGTTTAACAGAGACAATGTTTATTCATGCTGAAAAAGAGCATCAGACAGAAGAAAGCTTGTTCCAAGGTCCCTCCATCCAGACTCACTTATACATCTTTGACTCTCAGTTTCATGGTCAGAAAACCTTGCAGGGTTAAGGGGCACAGGAACCCATTACAGCTAACAGAAGCCAATGCTTTTAACTGCAGCACAAAACCTCTAACTGTAAATAAATCAATAGAAATAAGGAGACAAAGTGTTAGGAAACTAATTGGGAAAGAAGTTCTTTGAAAAGTCTGCTTGCTTCTGTATTTACAGCAAACTTGGTATGGAAGATCCAGTGCTAGAATTTTCTTTCCTAGAGAATATCTGAGCAGTGACTGTTGTACTGCAAAACCTCAGTCAACCAAAGTGTTAGGATTATTTCATCCCTTCATATTATTTTTTAACCAAGCATGTTACAAAGGACTTCTTTTAACTTAAACATATCCTTATGCTTACGTGACTTAAAAATACACTGTCCACCCACATTCAGCCACCCACTTGTATGACCCATGACTGTATATCCAGGCAAATAAAATGATCTCTCCCTACCTGGAAATGAGAATACCCAGAAATCTTTTGTGCTCTTAAACACTCTAGACAGTGAAATCACAATATTTGGGATATAATTTTATCATGTGGTAGCTTTTCCCTGCCAAATTTTTACTCAACCAACCCTACTGCCTACAGAAGAAAAGAAAGCCAGCAGCCACTCCTCCAGCTTGCTCAGGCCCAGGGGCAGGAGAACAGGGAGGCCAGAGCCACTACTGAAGGAACCTGAAACCACAGGAGTTAATTTTGCAGCCCTTGCTTTCAGAGGAAGTTTTTTCCTTCAAAAAGGCTTCAACTAAGATCTTAGGATGTGCACTGAAATAGAGTTTATGTGCCTCAGCTTGTATCTTAATTATAGTGATTTTTTGGTAATGTTTAATTTTTAATTCTTTGGGGGTTTGAATTAAGAATATTAAAGTATCTGAAGTGTGAGGAGGAACCAATTCACTGAGTCATTCAGCCTTTCTGAAATCTTAATTGCAGGACTTGCTGTCACAGCAAAGGCCTATTTCAGAGGCTTGTTTCCTCCCCAGGCTCCCATGGCTGTGTACAATTGCCTGATTCTTGTGACAGGTTGGGTTTAACCTTGTTCTGCTGCCATCACTTTTCTTCCCACCCTGTGCCCAGGTGCTGGCCCACGTACGTGAAGTCAGGGGCACTCTTTGGGGTTAAGGTGAAAAATGAATGAGTTTTGTGGGAGGTGAGGAACAAGCCCAGGACTGGGAAGTAGGGAAGAGTAAGAAAGTTGCACTGGATGGAGAAAGTGCATGTCAAGAATGATAAGATGTGACTGATGAACAAATTCAGTAACTGAGGAAAAAGTCTGGAAAAAAAAAACCAAGCCATGGGGATGAATGTGTGTTGTTCTAATATAAAGAGACAGCCAGGGGGAGCAGGGAAGCTTGTATTTGCCATCTCCAATCAAACCATCCAGTCTAGACTCCTGCCAAAAGCAGTGGCCAGCACAAGCTGCTCCACATGAAGAGGCAAGAAGCTCCACAGAGCTTCAGTCTCACATTAACCTGCTCTCAATGCACAAAGTCTCCACCCAGTGACACAGACCTGCTGATTTCCATTGGACCAGGTGCCTACGTGTCAATGAGGATCCAGATGATCGTGTTCTACCCAATATAGGCAGGGCATACAAAAGACGCCCTCAAGGTGACTTTCGGGACAAGGGAAGTTACCTACCTGTGTCCTTCCATGGACTGCCATCAGAGATCGCCACTAAAAGGACAACAGGATACAAAAAGCATAACGGGATATGGGACATGCAGAGCATTGATGGACATAGAAAATTCATGCATGCATTTATTTATGTGTTTACATGTTTCTGATATTTTTTTTGAGTTACCCAAGATCCAACATATGATTTGTCTTGAATCTCTTTGTACTTTTTCTTTTGCAAAGTCTTTCAGCAGCACTAATGCTGATACTGGTTTAAGGACGCTGGAAAGCATTAAGTACTAATGACAAACGAAATGTGATTAAGACCTGGAAAAGGTATAGAGAGCTCAACAGGGATGATAAAAGATCTGGAGAAGTTTCTATGCAAGGAGTGACTAGACAGGCTATGACTCTTCAACCAGGGATAGGGGGGGAAATGGGACAGATGTTTATAAAAATACATGTAGCACGGAGAAGATAAGCTGAGAAAACAAGCAAGCACTCTCTCCACAAATTGCTGTGGTGCATCAAACAGACCTCACTGGTGGCAGGCTCCCTGCAAATGCATATGGAGTCTTCTCACTTAGGGAATTACACTGTGCAGGAGGAGGTACATGACAAAGCTTTACATAGCTTCAAAAGCCAACTGCTGAACTTTTCTTCCATTAATCTGCCTACAGTTTCTCAATTTGAGAGCCTTTTCTAGGAAAGGAATGTTTTCACCATGTAAATCATATCTGAATCTACTGCAGCTTAGAGGCTTTATTTGCTATTTTAATACTAACTTTAAAAAATTGTGTGGCTTCCTGTTATTGATTTTTAAAGGCAACCCTTCCCTACCAAGTGTGATGGAATGTCATACCACCTTGCTGAGCATCACAACTCTAAATGAAAGCACGATGCATGACACATGCTGTATTGCACTGTAAATGAAAAGCACCTATTTGCACAGACAGGCTCCAACAAATGAACAGCTTTCTTGGTCTGATAAGTTTCTAACTGAAACAGGACATTACCTCCCAGACATGAGATCTTCCATATTCCTCTGCTGACGCAGCAGAAACAAGCTTTGCAGACTACATCTGGCCACTTGCATGGGGCTGGTTCAGCAGATGAAGAAAGGAGGTGCTTATTTTCAACCTGTTCTGCAGAATCAACCACCTCATGTTAAAATCTACAGAGAGCAAACAGTGACACTGAGCTAATGATTAGGTTGGGGTCATCAACAGGAGGATCAGCTGAGAAAAAGTGTGCTTGGGTATGGATGATGCTGAAGAGAAAAAGCACATGAGCAGCTAGGAAGACAGATGGCCCTTCCAGAAGGACCTGGTTATGTATCCAGGGCTGCCAGTTGTAAGAGGTCTCATGAGATACCATATGTAAATATTTTATAGCTGAGATGCTCAAAGCTGCAACAGCGTAAGCAAAGTCTTGTATGTTTTCTTTTTCATTTAGGGCAAGCAGTCTGAAACACATGCCCCACCACTGACCTCAACTCTGACCCAGAGGGGCTGTCTGGTTGAAAAGATGATTCATTCACTCTGCTAGAAGGGCTGAATGAATAGGCAGTATTCAGACCGCAGAACACTTATCACTTGGGATTCCCTCAAAATTTAGGTCTGACATGACTGGGTCAGTAACCACGAGCTTTTGTTCCTAGCTCCTTGAACAGAAATGTCTCTTTGCATCCTTCAGTGGCTCCCACAAATCAGGTCGATTTTTATGGCTTGCTAATTATTACTGCTAGACTTCTGCCGGGCTTCAGGATGAAAAGAAGTGTATTTCTGAAAGCTCAGGGCACAAAACTTACAGAATAAATCACTGTCTATCTGGCAGCAACAAAATCCAGCCATGGCAGCCACTTAAATATACACATCTGGATAGTGCTGAACTTTATTTGTTTAGGAATGGAAAGTTTTGTTCTGCTTTTGTTGACAAAGCATATTAAAGACTGCCAAAAATGCAAAAAGAGAAAAAGAAGTAACTGCCACAAATTAGATTTTGTCTAGAGGTGCATCAACATATCTCACATATACAAAGCTACCTAAAATTACATTAAAGTTGCAAGGTTACACCTCAGGAGTTTGACTGCATAAATCAAAATGAGGCCCCTTCTGCACAATGAACTAGCTACTGTCTAGCTCAAAAAACATTTTATTCTTCCCATTCCCGCTGCTTAGACTATCCCAGTCTCCCCTGCATCAGCCTCCAGCCCAGGCATTGTCCCTGTAGGCTCCAGTCCCTCACCTGGGGCTGTCCACGTTTGCTGTCCAAGACTCTAGCTTTCACCACTGCAAACTTTGAAAGTTTTATCCTCCTCATACCAAGGTCCACCTTCAGATTTCCTCCTGCAGGTTTCATCCCAAGCAGCAATTTCCTCATTCCCATTCATCTATTATCTTCCAGTTTTCTTCCCTCAACTTTTCATCTCATCCTTCTCTACGACTTGTCTCCAGCTCGTTGCTTACCCATCCTCTCCCCTTCCCGTGCATCCTTCCTCAGAGCTGTCTCTTCTGCCCTTGACCCCCTGCTCCCACAAGTTCTTGGTGATGTTTTCTAATGCTGGTTGCCTCTGCATTTGAAAGTGTGGGCTTTCTCTTCCCCCAGAGGTAAGACATAACTTAAATTCAGCTGGTCAGGCTCAGGGAAGCTGAAAGCAGCAGAGGCTCTAGCAAGTCTCTCCTGACACTCAGCAAACTTCCAAAAGATCTGTTGTCCTCTACTCAACAGTGAGGATGGTAAAGAACTTCACAGACAAGATCTTGAGTTAAAGCAGCAAACCTGGCTTCCTCAGCCCAGCTTGAGAAGGCAGCCTTCTCCAGGAAAGGGCAGCTTGGGCCAAAACACACGTGTAAGAGAGCAAGACAAGCCTGACTGCTGGAGAGGAAAACTGCAGCCTAAATCACAAAATATTTGGCAAAGTGGTAACAGGAACATAGAATAATGGAAAGTAGCAAGCCACCTTAGCTGGCAGCCTCACCCATAACATCACAATCAGCAACTGGAGCATGTGGGAAGGGGTGTGTATGTTATGCTCAGAGATGCACCAGCAGCTAAGATTGCGGTATCCATAGTGATGGCCAGCGACGCACAGGCAGTGCTGCAGGCCAGACTCTGATGGTCTGATTTGAAGCATAGGGTGTAAAGAGACCTGGAAAAACTTCTCCAGAGAGGCAGACAACTGTTCTTTGTATCCCCTGAAAGAAAGTATAGGTTCAATGAGGGGAAAGCATAGGAGCTCCCAATAAAGGCATCTCAAAGGCTTTGCTATACCCTCTTAATCAGCAGAGAGCTTTCTGCCATTCAGATTTGGGCTCTATTCGTACCCAAACTCCTGCTAATGCTGGAGTGGCTCTGGAGAAGAGCCACCTTGGACGCTGGGACTGCAAAGGGAATGTCTTTGGACTCTCTGGGCCCTTCTTGCTGAGGCTAATGCAGTGTTCACGTCCCCTGTTGTGGTTCTTTCCTCTGGAGCTGCCACCATTACGTATTTGAGCCCCAGCTGCCCTCCTCATGAAGGTCCCAGCCATCCAGAGGGACACATTGTGCTGAGGCCTCCCACTAACCTCTTCTCTCAGTAAACTAGTGCTGAGTAACAGCCAGGAAGAGACTTGTATCATTACCTCTCTGCACTTAGGCTTACACCATGCAGAACCAAAGAGCCCCCACATCAAATGCTGGGCACCCCTACCAAACTGTGAAAAATGTCTCCATGAAGAAAGAGGCACTAAATTCAGAGAGACATAAACTAACTGCCCCAGCACCAGGGCGTCCCTCTTCAGTCTCATTCCTCTTTTATCCCCTCTCCAGGCACAAGAGAAGACATGCCTCAGCCTACAGCCCATGTCCAGCCTCATGCCAATCTTTGAAATACCCCTATGGCTGGTGCTAAATGCTCATAGATGAAAATTCTAGTTCAGGCATTGAGACTTCCAGACCCATTTACAGATCATGAAAGTCTCTTCCCACCCCACATCTGATTTCCGCACCGAAAAAGGCTGAGCTGGCATTTGGGGGCATTTTTCCAGGGTACAGCACTGAGGTGTTTTCCAGCACCAGTGGGTACCCTACATATGCTTTGTCAAGAACAAAGAAATGACAAAAAACACTTCTTTTTAACACAATACTTACTTATTACAAAAGGAAGGACTGCTGTCCTTTTAGCTGTTGCCAGTTTGAAACACTTTGCATGCGTGAGGCTGCAGCACAAACTAGAAGAATAAAACCCTAAAGCTCCTTTTCCTGAAGCACTGCTAGGATCAAACCCTCTGTGTGCACGCGAACCAGCAGAGATTTTCCGTGAGGATTTACTCTGGTGCTTTGTCAGTGTTCTCCGGGAATATTACAGAAGTCAGGAGATTTTTCTCGAAGCAAATTTTCACTTGTCCTTCGATGAGGCACCTTATTTGACACAGAAGGATTTGATGTGGGAGGATACTCCAAAACTGCAATCCTCAACACATTTAAATTTACTTTGAAATTCTGAACATTTTAGAGGGGCATTGCTTGGTGAAGTGGGAATTGTTAACATCAGGCTAATAAAGACTACAAGATCCACATCATTATATTTGACATAAAGCCCGTGATCAAGAGCAAAAAATTACCATTTAAAAGATACAGTTGATATTTCATACATCAACCATTCAAATGATAAGCTGCTTTGAAAAATATATTGTGCTTTACTTTGTTGTACTGCTTCCAAAGAGCATTGCTCATACCCATTTGCAGCTTCTGAAATGGGGGTGGCATTCTTCCTTTTTCCACAGCAAGAAATGACTATTGAGACAACATGTTTTTAAATAGAAGCTTCTTTCTATCAATACTAAGTGAAGACAAAAGGTGACAAAAAGTTACTGTATAATCAGTTCTCTCTATATAATTAACATTTCATTGCTCTCTGTTTCCTAGTAAAAAAACCAATGTGGCTCAATTTTCCTTGGCTCTTGACCATCTACTGCTTTCTCTACTGGTTTACCTGTTCAGAATCCCAGGAGGTCTTAACATGAAAGATTTCCAAAATCAACAGGGAGATTTATGAACACTGACCAACATTATCCTTATCAGGTCAGAACAATCTTCTGCGGCAAGAAAGGTGCAGAAGTTGTTCACATTAGGGAGGATCAGTACAACATTCACAGTCTTCTGATCAAATTCCCAGACCAGTTCTCAGTCAGTGGTATGGAAAATGGTCAGGAAAAATACTTTGAAGACATGGCATTAAAATGCTTCTCAGTCCAGCTCTTCTTCAAAATTCAGATTAAAAAAATAAATTATCGCAACTTAACTCCTAACATTCATTTTTCCATAATATTTTTCCATTGTAGTTCTTCTGCAGGTAGGTGAGGACATTTAGGGTGTCACAGTGTTAAATCCTACACTGTTAATCTCCTGTAGGCAGGCTGTAGTAAACAAAGAATAATAATAAATCACTGGAACTTCATTTCCACAAGTATTTAACAACAGGAAATAGCCAATACGTTTACTCATCGTAAATCAACTCCTTTCTCAGCAGCTAAGGGGGAGCTGTATCTTACGTTTCCTGACACCCCCAAAGGATTACTGACTTGCATTCCCTTCCTCACTGCGTGCCTGCAAATACATTGCAGTATAAATTCATTAAGTGAATTAATAACACAGAAAACATCAAGCACAATTGAACGTGGCAAAGCAGCAGACCCTCTAATGATCAGACACGACTGCCTGATTTCCATGAGTTGGCATGTTTTAGCCATGTGGTGCTTTCAAGATCAATTTATTAACAGAAAGTGAAGCATTCAATTCAGACCCTCTCTGATTTCATTTTCACCTCTTCCTGCTTTTCTCTGCATTTGTAAATATGGAACTGAACGACAGCTCTATACAGCATTCCCCAGTTCCTCATGCATTTTCATGTGTGTTCCGATGGGGGCTCATGTTTGCGATAGCAAATCAAGACCTCTGACAACAAACCTGTCCCTCAGGAATTATAAACATGACGTAGCTGTGATGCCAGGATGTCTAAAAGAATGAAAAAGCAACGTAAGGAGTACATAACTTTAATTGCACCCTCTTTAGAGAAAAGACAACAATAGAATCTGGTAAAAAGATGACGAAGATTTTCTGCATTCAGCAACACCTCCTTCCATTTTACTTCCCTTGTCATCTCTGCACCAGAAACACTGAAATAACCAGCATCACTGCAGTTGTAATAACGCCCACCTCAAACGTACAGAAAAAAAATTCCAAATTTTGTAGGCTTCAGTACTTTTAAATTATGTTTGTTACCATGAGAACTTGATTAAAATTTCACCACAGTGCAGAAGGGGGTAAAAACAACAACAACAATCTACTTTTAATCAGTGGTAGTACACTTGCTGCATTGCAGCATTTTCATAAGCTCCACAACCTTCTGCAGTAAGAGGCAGCAGAGATGCCCAGACAGATATATTTTGCTGAATACTTTATTCTGGAAAAAATTTAGCTGACAGTACACTTGTCATCCAGTGCTCTTACGCAATATTCCATTTGAGGAAGATAAAGCACACATACATGTTCTGCACCATGTTACAAGGCTTGATTTGAAAACTAGACAATTACGTGTATGTGCAAGGCGGGGGCAACTCTGACAGCCATTCAGGACAAAAATTTATTTCTAGCTATATCAAAGCTATCAAACACTCTGGTTTCCCTGTCATCCATTTGGTAGCTTTATAAATTTAGGCCCATTTTAATGTATATATATTTCTGAAAATTCAAATGAGAGCAGTGTGTCACCTAGGCACACTTCCTTTTATTTTTTTCTTTTTAATTTACAGTCTCCTCATCTTTGGATTGATGGCTGTGGACGCTGCGTTACTGCAGCCTGACTAGGAGCCAGAGCCTGTAGAACAGGCTCCCCAAGCCTGCAGCCACCTCAAAGCAGGTAATTAGCAGTGTGGCTGAACCAAGAGCCAGTAATAAACCACGTGAAGTAGCTTGTTCAGCGGTGTGTGTTACATGCCACAGCTGATGCAGGCTGTAGGAACAGCATGCAGCCAGTGGTGGGCTAGGAAAGGGGAGAGTTTACACTCCTGATCAGAACAACTCA
Organism: Brachypteracias leptosomus; assembly: GCA_013401335.1. NCBI lineage: Eukaryota > Metazoa > Chordata > Aves > Coraciiformes > Brachypteraciidae > Brachypteracias > Brachypteracias leptosomus. The sequence goes on along the minus strand of VYZX01007944.1, from coordinate 202,377 downwards.
CTAGCCACTTACTCAAAGAGTCATCTCACACAGCTCTCTCTCAATAAAGACATATCTACTCATCCACAGGAGAAAAACTACTGTTATTGTAATTAAGAGACCCACTGGCTGCCTGGAGCTCCCACCTCCAACCCCTTCCTGTTCCCACACAGGTACAGGACTGACTCCCACCAACTTCCATGGGATATACACCATGCAGGCAAAACATGAGCAAAGAGTGACCCTCTGTACACAGAAGACATATCATACATGAGGCTGGAACATGGTGCAGAGAGATCTGAGAGTAGAGGGCTGAGGTTGGACACGTAGAGCAACCAGAATTACAGCAGCTACGGTTGAGCTCTGTACAACCTGCAACAACCTAGGACACAGAGTGCTATGGATGTGCCAATTTAGGCCAGCAGGATCAGCTCAGACAGCCCCTTGGCTCAATAGCATCACTTTTCTTTCCTTTCTTCCCCCCTCCTTTCCTTCTCTCTTCCTTTCCACTAATTGCAGGGAATCTGGGATCATGCTCCCATAGGGTTGCAAAGAGAGCAATAAGAATGTTATGATCATCCAAACCTCCAAGTGATGAAAAAACAAAACTCCTCTCCTTGGTGTTCAAGAAAACGCTTGGCTTATTCTTCATAGACACGGATTTTCCAGGAGATTAATAACATTAGCAATTATAAGGTACTTTAAATAAAGAGATTTCCCTTTTATTATCTATAGACTTCTGAGACTATGATTGTCTCACCTCTTCTCTGGATTACTGTTAATTTATTATTTGCTGGCAATTTATCTTCTTCTGTTAGGCATTAGCTGTGTAGAATTTGCTAAAACTGATCAAAGGATAAAGAAGTCCAGGCACTGATCAAGATTATCTCACTCAAATACAGGTTTTCTTCCTTCCTACCTATATATTGTGGTATAACACAGATATTCCCATGATCACGAGGATCTTTCGAAAGGCAGAACTGTTTTGTGGTTAAGGCACTGAGATGCAAGAGTTCAGTCCAGGGCTCTTGATGTTCACCTGCTCCATGACCTTGAACTTATGAATAAATAAGCCCGTGCCTCAGTTCTCCCAGCTGTAAAACACAGATTATAATGTTCACGCTGTCTGTAACTTGCCTATTTTTGCTGCAAACCCTTCAGGGCAAGGGCTGTCTCTTCCCATATGTGTGAGGATACTCTGGCTCCCAACCAAAGTCTTCGGATCCAGATTTCAGAAAGTTTTGTTCAAGGAAGGGCATTTATCAGACACAGCATCTGCCTGGAGGCAGCACAACAAACTTGCAGCCAGAAAAAGGAGACCCAGAAGAAGAGGACTGCAATACTGGGCACTGACACCAGAAAATGAGTTGCTTCTTGAGCACACTGAGGAAGCAGAGGGATCTGGGACACCTTGTGCCTGGTTGACAGCTCTGGGGACAGAGGTAGCCCTGAGCATTGGCTAACAGCTCCAGCCTCTGGGAGTCTAAAAGCTCAGCTCAGACCCCTGGCACTGCTGAAAGGGACCCTGATCTCTTAAAACTCTTAATGATTAGCTGGGACTATCAAGAACAGACACAGTTTAAAAGATGTATGTGAAGTCTCCGATGAAGACTGTGTCCCACAAACTACATTAAGAAGCCCCTGCTGTTGATGTTAGCATAAAACCAAATTAAAATGCAGATTCTTATTTCAACTCTGTAAGGCTGCTAGCCTGACCAACTGGGTTGTCTCTAAATGACTTAATTCTTTCACAGAATCTCCATCGCACTTCCCCCCTCTTTCCTCCAGGGATCTATATAAAGCTTTCTGCATTTCTTCTTCTAATGGATGTTCACTTCTAAAAATACTTTTACAAAGAACTGCCTTTGGTAGCAATTAAAAATGTGACACAATGTAGTGCCAGAATCCATTTAAGAAAACATAAATCACAAGGTATGTACCAAGTCCCTGATACCAACCTGCCTCCACAATTACGTAACAGATCCTTAAAACTTCTCCCTGACATTAAACCAGTAGTCAAGCCCCTGCTCAATTCTGCCAGTTAACTCAGCTGAAGATGTGTGAATGTACAAGCAATCCAAAAATACTTGCTCCCTAATTCTCTCATTATGTTTGTGCTCTGGTTTCCTGTCTCTGCCTGTCTGCTGTGTCTATCCACATCCATAAATGTGAGTCACACTGGCCAATTTCTACCATGTTTGACAGAAGATACTAAGCTCCTACCTACCACCTCAGGAAATCCACAGATGGGTAGAGGAGAGAGAAGATATTAGTGCTTCTGTGAAGAGAAATACAAGAAGAGCTCAGTTCTTACTCCTTCTGTTTGGCAGTGTCCTAGTGGTCTAATCAGTAGATATGGAGCTCACATGTAGCCCTAGCATATGTTCTTTCTGGCCCAATTAACTGTCTAAGCAAAGACAGGTAAAGGATGAAACAGGTGCTGGTTAACCTTCAGTGGAAGTCATTGCAGAGAGGATCTAGAAAGTTGCTGAGAAAATGCTACATGGAACTCAAGTCAGGAGATCCCAAATGTCCATGGAGTAAATGGTGATAATTTGGTGAAGAATCAGAAAAAACACAGGGGTAGAGAGCTGAAGATGCTGGGAAAAACCAAATGCTGTGGGTCTGCAAGATCACAGGAGAGAGTGTGAATCTTTCATGGGCTGGAGAGTTAGGAATAGACTGTAGGTAGTGGGGTGAAAAAGGCCACACGCTAGATATGACCCCACATTGACAAATAATACCAATTGTTTTAACTTATGAAATAGTTTAATTGGCAACACCATTTCCAGCAGTGAACTGAACTCAAACCAAGAGGAAGACCTGACTTGAGGCATTTCAAAGCACATATTTGTTCTGAAAGGTACAGGTACATTTGGGATTGTGAGAGAAGGTACCTTCATAACTTTACCAGACCCTCCTCCCTCATTATTTTTGAATGGATCTGAACTATTTTGTCCATTTCTGTTACTTGCTACACTGGCCAAAACGCAAAAATACAGACCCGCATTAGTAACTGGACATTTGCTGTATTAGAGAAAAAAACATTCCCAATGAAAAACATGCTACAGCGGTGAAGATGGACTAGAGATGAAGCTGGCCTCGTGTATTTTACAGCTTATAATACACTCGATTTTAAGTCAAAAAACCCAAGTAAAATAGGACTAGATCCCTTGTTAGCTGCATAATGTATGTGCTCTCATGCCGATATGTCCCAAGGTGAACTGCATCATGTGAGTATGGTTTTCCATCTACAATTTCCCAGTACAAACTATGGAGTCTCTAAGCTACTAATTACACTGACAAACACGATCTCACCAGCATGATGTTTGGCTGCTTACACCTCCACACCTCTTCATAGATTTGACTGTAAGCTCTTTGGGGTCTGGAACAATTCTGCTGTTTGAGCACACAGCCTCTAACACAACAGTGATCTTATCCAGACTTGGACACCTAGTTATTAATATTATGGCAGCTACAGCAATGAATCACGGAGCATTAACAAGAATCACAGCAAAAGCTGTTGCACACAGCATCTAGTTCCCAGGCACATCGCCATTAACCCTAGACTTGATCCTGTTGGGTCTGTTTTCATTCTGTTTTCATTATACTCATAAAATGGAAATATAATTATTCTGTGTCCTTACAATTTTTAGCAGCAAAACTGACATAAGAATAGTTGCATAAGCAAGCAAAAAGCATATTTTTACACAGAAAAAGTCATAATTAAAATAAGGATACTAGGAAGTTGCTATTAAGAGTATGCTGCAGAAAAAGAATCTTACTATTACTTACAGGTAACATAATGAATTAATTGTTGAGAAAAGACTACTGACCAAAGTGCCTTGCAATCTACCCCCAGATATCCCACACAGACATTGCAAAAGGCAGAACAACAGGCAAACTTACAATTTTATTACAAAAATGTCCTGAAGCCTTCTGATTTAGAATTCAGGGATGATCTGGAAAACAACTAAAGAATAAGCTGTGTCTGTAATGTCAGGATCTCCCTTTTCACGTGAGGACCTCATTGTACATGAATTGCACATGTATTTTACCCCTCTCCCCATGCAATTATTCCAGCCACTCAATGTGTTGTGGCCAGAGACTGGGCTGAATTACAACTTCCTGCTTCAGAAGGGACCAAAGTCTCAGAGGGATTAAAAATGAGGGGAAAAATGACTCATCTTAAGGATGACTAGAGTATTTTTTGGTCACGATTATGAAGAGTTTTCTTTCACCAACTATGCTGGAAAGAACGTTATGATTCAAACATCTGTTGTTCTCATAAGCTTCTCTCCTCAACGCAGACGAACCTGTGCCTCTCAAACTTCTCTCATGGAGAACGCTCACTGCACTCCCATTACTCCCACTCTCTCTTTCAAAAGTGTGTTTACTAACACAACTGCTTAAATACACATAACTCAGGCTTAACTCTAAGCGTCAAGTTTCCCAGCACTGCAGGTATCAGGGTTGTAATGCTCCAGCATTCATGACTCACACTACAAAGCCATTGACAGCTATCAGGTGGGAATGGGGTCATTTTTTCCATGAGTGGTTCCAGGCAGCACTGACTTCCAGCCCCCTCCCAAGTGCTGACAGGAGAGAGCACCTCCCTGCGTGCTGCATCCCAGCTCTGACACCAGCCAGAACCAGATACTCCACTGGAAAGTTCAGGAGAAATCAGCAGTAGGATGCTATGGTTAAAGGTGGTTTTAGACAGCAGCAAGGTTTGTTGTGAAGATAAATGGGGACATATGGTTGGTCAGACCACTGCAGGAGGCAAGCAACATAAGGCCCGTCTGAGCAGGTCAGCAGCCTGGTTGCACCCTGATGGATAGCATAATTTGATCAACAGGGTTGCCCCTCCAGTTCCCATGAATGAAGGACTGGCACCCACACAACACAGCAAGGACCATATAACTTTCAAAACTGAAATTATAATTTTTAGAAGTGTGAGCAATTCCTTTTCCATATAGCCATAAAGCTATAAACCTTAGCAAGATGATGTGTTTTCAAAAGGATGTCTATGGCAAAAATTCAACTGCCTTCAGGAGAGCTGAGCTTCTACTACATGGTGTTGAGTTTTCTTTCCCTCCACACGATTTAGGGGACAAAACTCACAGCCGAGTTTGAGAATTCAACATTAGCACACTGGATTGGTTCTTGAGCTATGGGAAGTATTATGTTGACTTTACTGCTGGAGATGCAAAAGAAAATATACTTCTCAACTGCAGTAGGTCTTCACAAAACAAAAAAATCAGCTCGTCAACTCACCTTCACCTTGCTGAATTTTGCCCCTCTATAAAGTCAGTTAAGTAACGCACAGGACTGGAAAAGCTCAGCATTAGGGTTGGCTGCTGATCCTGACAAAAACATCAAGCACAAGCTGCAACGTACAGAATGGGCCAGTTTCCCTTACTTACCAATCTCTTCCTCAAAAATGAAGCTCCTTTGCTCAGCACTACACAGGGGAAAGGAAGGATGGCATCTCCCTCTTCCACTCCCCTCCTGGTCTCTCTGCCCCAGCTCTTGCATCCAAGGAGTTGGAGAGATACTTATCAAAAATCTGCATTAAGTCATGTAACCTCTGCCTGTCAATTCCTGCCTGAACAATCTTGCTTCTTGGCTGTAAACAAGTTTTAAGTATCTACTATTAACTCAGCCTGCTAGGTAGGATTATTACTAACACCACCACCATCATCATCATGATTTACTACTATCAGGGGACATTCTTCTTCCTTTCCATTGCTTAACAACCTGAATCCTTTCAAAATGTAGCAAATGCTACCTTTGATAGTTGATAAATACAAGTAACAGAGTGTTCTGCCTTACAACTTATGTTCAAAACAGGTGTTTTCAAATGAAAGAAGGTGTAGATAATGGCTTTTAAGATAATCCTTAAGAAAGGAAGAAAGAGACAGGTTGGTTCTAAAATTGATGACAGCCTTCCTTTCAAAGGAGGAAAGAGGTAGATTGATGATAAGGGATAAACGCAGAGAAGAAAAAAACAAAGGCCAGTTTGGTACAAGAACCTTGTGGCCATTGACAAGTTTTAGCTGGCAGCTAGAGGTTCCTTGCCAGTGAGACTGCAGAAGAGCAAGGGACTGTTTTTAAGAGAGAGGTTGTTGAAGGAGGATTGGATGGCACACTGGCTGTGCCAGCAGGCATGCCAAGAGCCTCTTCAGCCCTGTGGCAGAACCACCCAGGTGGGGATGCCTCCTCACAATCCTCCCAATGCCACACAGGAGACACTCAAACTGGCTGCATGGGAAAAGAGAAGACAATGCCAGTAACACCACTAAGCTGTATCTTGCACTCTGCCCACTTCTAATCTTCCCCTAGTACTACAAAGATCATTGAGGAAAAAAAAAACAAAGTAAGTAAAATGAAAAAGGAGAACGTCTCTAGAGTTTTTTATTCTCCAGAAATCAAGACAACATTTCACCTGTAGGAAGTCTGGAAAATCCTTCCAGCAGCTATCAATTCACACCCCTTTTCCTAAAAACTGTTCCAATCATTGCTCGCTGACATCTTCCTGTACAATGTTAACTTCCAACCAGTGGTGAGGGAAATTCCTAAGCCTGAAACACAAGCTACACTCTACTTAATGTACAGTCCTAAGTGCATTTAGCTCTCTACAGAATTCGTATAAGACAAGCTTTTATCTGAAGAGGTTCTAACCTAATTGAACAGAATATTGATATACAAATGTTCTCCCTGAGTACACCACAGGTTCACCTTGGCCCCATGATGTCCTCAAGCCTCTGCTCAGGATGACTGAGCCTCTCTTTATGAACATCAGTAGATTAACAGTAGAAAAAGAAGTGCAAGTAATGCTTATACTTTAAAGTCTACTCAAAATTATTAGGAATCTCAACATGACAGAGTCCTCTGAAGGTGTTAGAGTTCCCCCTCTGGCTCAGAAACAGCCCCACACCAGGCCTTGGTGGAGTCCAGGTGAGCAAATTGTTTTGATTGTGTCTTCCTGTAGTGGAGTGCCCTTATAGAGCCAGGTCAACACACAGTGAAAAAGCACGTGTCAGGAGACACCGAGTTTGTTCACAGCATACACGGAATCACAGGGTCCAGCGACCAGTGTGAAGAGTCACTGCAGCAGCCCCAGAAGCAAAACCACACTATCAGAGAATGCCTTAATGGTTCCAAAGCTGAGACCCCAGTTCCAAATGCTGCAAAGGGGCTGTACTGAGCTCAGAGGGGCGTGAGCTTTATCACCAATCCCTGTAGCCCTCTGTGCCACCTTGCTGGTTCTGTTACTCCTCCTCCTGCTCCAACAGCCCAGCCTTGGGGGAGGCTCTCACAATGCGACAGTCTCCTCTTCCTGACCCCCTACCTCCTTTAGCACAACTTTCCCATCACCCACCTGCAGCACACTATTTCCACTGCCAATTTTCACTGCTACTTTCAGTCACTACAGAGACAAAAAGACACAGACAGCAACTCTCACAAGATATATCCTGGGTTTATCCCTGATACAGTGGCTCTGCATCGAAAACGCTAGTTCTGACATGTGATTGTTTCCCCCCTATTTCATTTCAGGTTTGTCCACTTAAACTGTCTGTGGCATCTCAGCAGCACCAAGAGGCTGTGGGGCACTCCACAGATACACTCTTAATTTCAAGAGCATTAATTTAGGCCTGTCAGCTAAAGATGGGACCTGCAGAGACAATTTAGGCTTTGCACAGTAGATGTCTGAGAATTTACTTCATCACCGGTGGAATATTATCAACGGAGAAACAGTGAATGCAATAAAACTGCCCATTACTTTAAGTCTTAGAGGCTAATTTAATCCTTCATTTAGTTTTTGCATGCTGCTGCAAGGGTATCTTGGGGCCATGGGAAAATTCCTGAAGCGTGCAGGATTGCTGTAAGCAGCCTTCTGCTGCTCTCGGCCCAGGCAGACGCTGGCCAGGAGCCAGCCTGCAGGCACTCTGGGTGGCTGGACGTGCTGGCTGTCCCCAGGGACCTTGATGTGAGCAAACGATGGGGCTAGGGGGGCTTCTGCCCTCCCACAGTTCAGGCAAATGCTCCTTCCCAAACTGCTGGGCTGTTTGTGCCATGCTTTCCAAGAGGAGGAGTAGCACTGAAATTCAGTCCAACAACAAAAGACAACCTAAACGTCTGTAAGGCCAGCAATGTGTCTCTCAGGAGCAGGAGAGGCTGGCACACACAGCCTTTACCTGGCTCCCACAGCCCATTGCAGGTCTGTGCTGCCATGGCTTGCACGAGAGAGAAGTTCACAGGTGAAAAGTGAAGCCCTGGTACCTGTGCATATGCTTTATACAGCCTAAAAACATAGAGGGCCGAATTTGATTCTTTATTTCTGTTTCCTTCCAGTTCATAGAGCCAGGAGAGGCTACATGCTGAAGCAAACTAGGGGCTGGTCAGGAAACGGACAGATTTGCGGTCTTATAAAAGCTCAAGGAGTTCAAAACCAGCCTTGTACCCAATACATATGCTTAGATGTCCAAATGCATATGTGCACGTATACATGGATCTCAGATCATACACTGTAACATTTTTTTCATTCCATAGTATCAGCCTGCCTTTAAAGCTGTGCTTGATCTCTCCATCTTTTCATCACTGAGTCCTCAGAAGCACAGTCTACTTGAGGAGAATAGGGGAGAATAATTTTACTCACTGCTGAAGCATCATTTCACAGAAGGAATGTGTCCTAACTGGCACAGTCCAGAACCTTTTCATTAATGACAACACACAGAGGGGGTAACTAGGGGAATAAAACTTTTTTGCATGTGTGTGTGTTCATGCTACTCCTCAAAGGATGCACAGTCTGAACCTCCTCTAGCTTGAAGAGCTGAGAGGAGATCCTGGGAAGGAGACCACCATCCCATCATGCCTTATATCTGACTCTCCATGAGCTTCTACAAGCACCTCCTGAGCTCACTGAAACCCTCTTGCTCTGCCTGTGTTGTAAGGCCAGCGTGAACACACTACTTCATCCCAAAAGAATGGCAGGATTTCGCCCTGCCCAAGTGGCAGCAACTTGGGCACTTTGCCACACTACTCACCCTGCCATTTCTCCCTTATGCTTCATATATAGTCTTTCAATCAAACTCCATTCCCAGTCGCTGAAGTCCAATATTCTGTCTTTAGCATTTCAAACTCATGCTTCTGAGAACAGACACTGTCTTCACTTGTAAATCAAACAAATGAATTGATGGGAATACAGAGATACTGGCAAAACGAGTATCTGCTCATCTCCCTAACAGAGGCAGCACAGGTGCTCTCTAACCTTTTAGCCTTCTGAGACAGAGGTCTCCTGAAATTATCTTTTCCAACGAGAATAAGTGCACTTGATCTAACCCAATCATTATTGATTTTGGAGAAGAGGCAGAATTATGCTTGCCCTTACTTTGCCAAACCAGTGGCTCCCATTAGACACGGGAGGCTTTAAAAAAAACAAACAACAAAATAAAACCAAAACCAAAAAACAACCCAAGGAAGATTACAAAAGTGGGAACTAACTCCAGACAAATAAAGTGTTCCAGGAGCTAGAGAAGTTTTATTTTTGCTCTTTTCCCAAGTCTCCTTGGTCAGTTGAAGTAGTGTCCTTGTGAAACTATGCTACCAAGTAAAAAGATCATACCTGTTTAAGCAGATGATAGGATGCTGCGTCTGGTTGTTAAACAAGGGAAACTCTCTGTTCCTATAAAGAAATAGAGAAACATACACTCTATTTAGTCTATATTCAGTGAATTTAGCAAAAACACAACACTACAAGAACTATAAAATACTGTGTATGTCCAAGCTCTTTTCTCTCAGCTTCATTTCCCAAGGCTCACTTGAATGACATTAATTCAGATGCCCTGTTACATGCAGCCTGCTTTGGGAGCACCAAGGAGATGCTTAATCCCTAGGCCTGCTCTAAGAAAAGCTGGCAATGGCTCCAAAAAGTCACCCATCAGGGGAGGCAAATGGATCATGGCACACTCCCAGCTGGTCTCCCTCCACTGGGAGACCTGGCAGGACTGCTACATGCACAGTCTCTGCTGTGGGAGGATCACAAGCAAAAACAAGGAAAGTGGTTGCAAAGATGCCCAGAAAGTAATGGAAGAAGAGGAGCAAGAGCCCCTCGCTGACTTCCGAGTATGACACTTCAGAGCAGCTGAAGACAGCAATGCAGAGAACTACTCCAATTTCTTCTTTAAACAGTTTTTGTTGCCTCAGTTGTGTAGTGGAGGGTCTTAAGTTTTCTCCAATTTACATGGAATAAATAACAAAGGGTACCACAGACATTATTACTACCCCTTTTGTGACTCTTCACTCAGTGAATAATGCTTGGACATCAAATGTAAGCCTGTCAAAATAACTTCCTCTGCATATCCCACACACTCTCCTCTTATTGTAAGGCTTTGAACAGAACACACCAGGGACAACATTACAGTAGCAGACAGACACTGAAGTGGCTGCAATCAGGGAGAAAGGGGCCTCCCTGCCACATGTGGCTTTGGGTATCCTCTAAATATTTTGGTGACAGTTGATACTACCACCTATATTTAAAGCTGCAGTTTCACACCTCTCAGACGCTTGCAACTCTGCTGATTTTAATTGTTTAGAAATTAATTCCCCATATATGATATCTGACTCAAGTTAATGCTTTTGCTTGGGAGTTTTGTTTTAAACCTTCAGCAGGAATGGGCCAGGAATTTCCAGGAACTGCATTAGTGAGAAATACATGACTAAAACCAAATTACAAAGAAGGATAGTATTAAGCTAATGATAAAACATAGGATGCAAGTTTTCAGTTAGAGAGAATCATAATGCATACACACAAAGGGGACTAATCTTGAGCTGCAGAGCAGTTCAGGCCCTTCTTATTTCCAAGTCTGGACTCTCATTCTTTGACATGAAATTAGTTTTGTTGCCTGCCCCATGTCACTGACACTGGGCTGTGCTAACTACAGCTTTCCATCAGTTTGCCCAGCTAACATCCAACAAGAACTGAAAGATTTTGCTGCCTTGAAGGGGGAAGGTTTTAGACGGTTCTGACAGCAAATAAATGGAAAGTGACTGCTCACCTTACTGCAGAGCTGGCAGCAGAGCACCCCATTCACTTACATGCAATAATTAGTTACACTGAGTGAGCTCCGGGGAAATGAGGCTCCAGCCAGCATCAATTCTACCCACCCGCAGAATGAAGAGGAATGTTAAAATCAGCTAATTAAATTTGCTCTGGCTCAGCAGAAAGATCGATGTTCTCGACAGCTAAGCGTTCAGCACTTGGTGTCCCAACAGCCCTCTGATGTGTCACCCATGCACAAGAATGCCACGTAGTCAGGACCAGAGGAGGTGGATGCACGCCTCTTGGGAGAGTTACATGCAGAAGACAGAGGCGTTCAACAGGGACACGAACAGAAGGATGGACACAACACAACATGTATGCCTGGTGATCAGATGGCATTTTTACAAAAAAAAAATAATTTTTGCTTTGCGCTTTCACATTGTCTACCATCATTGAACATGTGTTCTAATAGTCTGAACTGAAACCTCAATCACCTCTCTGCTAAAGGTCTATTGCAATAAATGTGATTTTAGCCGGCAGCGGAATACCAAAAATACCAGACAATCAAAATACAGATGCCAGAAGAGGGAAGCAGTTTTGCTGCCCCAAGAATTTGCAGAAGATGGTCTGTAAACAGCATTTCCACCTCTTGCTGACCAGGAAGGAAATGAGATGTTTCAAAGATTCTTTCCTTCAAAAACAGAAGAGATGCCTACCCACCAGAGGAGCCTATACTTGGGGCAGTTATCTAGAAAGCAAGAAGTTAACATTTAAGTGCTTGGTCAGAACCCGGCACCACATATATGAATGAGATTTTCCACTTCTTACGAGCATCTTCTAATAATCACAGCGTGCAATGTGTTAGGAAGGGGTTTTTTTTGTTTCTTTTTCTCTGTAACCCTCCTGCTTCAGACAGAAAACCCTGAGGAACCTGTCCCAATAAGGAATTCATTGAAATTCGCACAGTCATTAGAAAAACTTTGTGCTTTGATGAAGGGACACGCTGGCTTGTCAATGACCCACAGTAAGGATGGCAGGGATGCCACCTTGGCTGCTCTAAGCATCCCCTTTCCCAAGGGACAGGTTACAAAAACAGATGAGATAATTTTCACTCCTCATGGGAAGCTGCCATTAAGACAGCATGCCACCAACTGCATCCCACTTCCCCCATTGTACATATTAGGGTTTGCCTTTCCTGCTTTTTGTTAAATAGTTTGACATCTACCTATAGAAACCAACAGGAAACCCCAACGTGCATATACAGACACGCAACAGAGAACTAAGGCTCTTTTATGCATGAGATATTTGTAACCATTCTCCACTAATGTGCATCTACTCCTGCATCTCCTCTTCCTAAATTTTCAAAAACAACTGGCTTGATAGATTTATACATTTTATTCAATTTCTTGAAATATCTATCTATCTATATATATATCTATATATCTGTCTTTCACAAGAGCTATTTTTCTTCCTTTAATTTTTCCCTTTCTTTCATCTTTTTGAAGACCTACTCAACACCACACCTGTCCTGCACAGTTATCTGTGATGAAAATTGTAAGGACAAATTGCGTGCTCTTCCTAAGCTGTTCCAGCTCTTCCCCTCAGAGCAGAGCCATGCTCTCATCCCAAGGGGTCAGCCCAGCCACCCGAGGCCCTGACTCTGCCTTGCAGAGATCTATTAGCTTCACCAAGCTGCCTGCAGGATTGCACATTTAAGACTATAAACTCTTCAGTCTGGGAGTTTGTTTTCTGATAGATATTCCCCTAGAGCAGCATGCAAGCCATGATAAAAACCTAAACTGCCACAAATTACTTTTAAGCATTTAGTGTTTTGCCCAACAATGCATTATACACGTTACTGTGCAAACACTAGGGTTGCAAATGGATTTGATACATTAGAACCAAAGCTTTCCATGTAGCTTTTTCCTTTCAGAATATGCTGCCCTCCTCTCTCCTACTCGTCACCCTCCCAGCCACCCTCATACTTTCCTCTCGGCAGCAGAGGCTTAAAATAAGGTAACAAATATTTTTCAAAGGAATGCAAAGAAAAATAATCTGGTGTCTGGAGGGCAGGATTCACTACACATTTATTATTCAGTTTCCAAAGTGCTAGGGAAAGAAGGTCAAATAGATCTGAATTTCAGCTGGTGTTGATGTGGATAGTGTCTCTATCTGCAGCTAAAGGAGGCAATCCAGAGGTTATGCTGGTGTAAACTGCTGACCATCAGCATAAGTCAGCAGTTCACCCTGGCTGCAGACATGGTCCAGAAATTCAGAAAAGATTGCAGTAGGATGTTGCCTTGACTTGAGAATCAAGTCCAGCGCCACTCAGACTGAGAAAAACCCCACACCAAAATTTTCATCATCAGTTTGAATGGCCTTTAAACAGCACGTAACTCTGGACTCATCTCACGCCTAGAACATGCCTGCCTCTGAAAGCTGCCTCAGCAGTACTGTTGGGAAATATTCCCTGTCAACCCAGCTGATGTAGAAAAAGTTTTAATGCTACAAAAGCAAGCAATGCTGATCTTGCCACCACAAATTTATTTTTTATAAAAGCTATTAAACTGCTTCTCTGTTAAAATGACTGGATTATTCTATACATTTCTAAATTCTCACTGCTTGTCTGGTGACTACAGAAATCTCCTTTTCACTATAATATCCACATCTAATTTTTCAGTAGGTTAAAAGGAATTTAAAAAACCCTACACATTGAGAAAAGTCTATTCATGGGAAAAAGCATCTTGGGGCTGCTGATGCTAGTCTGAGCAGCTCATGGCCATAGAGACAGAGTCAGTCCTGGTTTTGACTGCGAGGAGGAGATGGGGGAAGATGAAAAGCTCTCTCAACATTCAAGAAGCTTGGGTAACTGGAGCCTGAAAGCCGCTGCAGACAGGAGACACTGTTCAATCATTTATGGAAATCAAGGTTAGCAGTGTCAGCACAGTTGGCTTAGGAGGAAACGGTTTCTTCACCCTCTTGGCGCAGAAGTAACTTGGCTACATAAGTGGCTGCCAGTAAGTAAGGAATAAAGAAAGGAAACAGAGAAGGACAAGGAAAGCAAAGGATAAAATGAGTACATCAATATTTTCACAGCTTGCATACAGCAGTCCAGCTAGGACCCCAAGGGGGTTTGTTTCTTTCAGGAACCTCAGAGACAGAGACAATTGCTACATTTGATGAAAATATATGGTGTCTGGGTTTTACAAATAGTGTATCTGATTTTATAACTAGCAGGGAAAGAAATTGTTCTGATGACAATTACTGCTGAGGCATTTAAGGCATTTTGCTGCATTTACTGGCATGGACCTGTCATTAACACTCCATTTCTCTTAACCACAACTTACTTCTTTTGTAGTTGCTCAGTGAAGATAGGTCTGGAGGCTGTTTTCCTGGTCTTGTCAAGATGAATTTTAAATGCATGCTGCTTGAAAGATGTGCCACCTGCTATTTTATATCTATAATTTATTGTATAATGAGTTCCTATAAATTCCTATGATAGCTTAAGAGACTTGTAAAATGAATTGCTGGTCTATTTTTTTCTCAGTTCATCAGCAAAAAGAGCTCAGGTCACTTTGAGTTCCTCCAGACACACCCTTGAGCCACAGCTCTGGCTGGTTTCTTTCACGGAAGAATCGGGACTCCAGAAGAAGGTCCATTATAAGACTCTTAGTGCCAACTGAGAGGTGCTGGCATAGCGATGTACCACAGTTTTTGCCATTTGCTTTAAGAAGTCTCAGCTATTTGAGACACCCATTAAACCATTGTATGGACATAAGCTGTATCTTCACATGCTGGAGAGGGAAAGCTCACTAGAGACTCCTTCCTGGACAAAGACTGTCTGCTACAGTCATTCAGTGAAACAGAAACCAGCAAATCTGCAAGTTTGTAGCCAACAGAAAGTATTTATTTAAGATCTGGGACGGAGAAATCTTCCACCTATTAGGGGCACGCTGTCCTCACCTCAGTAGCACACAGCAGAAGACATGTTTCCACACTTTGGTCTAGCACCACACACAGAGCTCCCATGGGAAGCTGGAGACTTTTCCATTTGGGACATGATATTCCCCTACCTCTTGAGGCCAAGACATTGGCAAACACTACTAATACATTTGTAGGAAGTGACCGTGATTTTTTTTTCTTTTTAAATGAACAGTAAAATAACCAGCTTCACTACACACATCTTATTAAACACCATATTTAATCTGTCTTTGCACTAACAGCACTTTTTAAAACAAGCCACAGCCTTCAGCAAGCTCATGGATGCAAAACCAAAAGTGTGCTGAAATGAGACTGTTCCCAAGCAGAGCTCTTGCAGCGAATAAAGCCAGGATGTGCCAAGATTATAGGGGGCTTTCTGTCTCAGTCATGAGTGACAGACACCATCAACAGAGAAAATCAGCCACTGCCTTTCAGCTCCTTACAAAAGCTTTGACAGCCAAGCTCTTGCAAGCCAACAGTATAGGAGTCTTTCCTCAGACATCACAGTAATTTGGAGGGAGGAAAAGGGGAGGGAGGAGAGGAGGGAAAAAGAGGGCCCGAGGAGCAGGGACAAAGTGTTGCAATGAGGCTGACAGCTGGGGAGAGCCACTTCCAGCGTTGCTAAGCATGGATTTAGGGAAGTTGAAGATGCGCTGCCCAGAGTGGGCAGGGCCCTGCAAATCTGGAGGAGTCTGGTGTGAGTATACACCATGGACCAGTCACAGGTCCATACTGCCTACGCTGCTACTCCAAGGACACATTTCAGCCCCACAGCAAGGAGGAGCTGGAGGAGAAGTTTCATCTCAGAAGGAAAGCAGCAGTACATGACTCCAAGTTAAGCTCCATGCTGGCTTCCAGGTTCTCTTGTCCAAAGTCAAAGGTGGGTTTTCTTTCCCTACAGCCTCAAGGACTGTAATACAGACATAGCCCATGTATGAAGAGGAGGTGAACCAACAAGGCAGCTGCAACAACCACCTTCCAAAGGACAGCACAGGAGTCTTTCACCATTACTGAGGGTCTTAAGGGGCAGGAAGGGGGCTTTCTGCAGCTGAGAAATAAAGGACATAAGAGAGGCTGTTAGAAAGCAAGAGCTGCTGCATTGACTTGGCTCCATCCTGTTGCTTGAGGATCCTTTTCCAACACATCGGTTCTGTTCATCCTGCAGATTGTCCATCCTGTGATGGACTAGGCAGAAAAATTCCTCAGTAGCTCCTATATCCAACTTGATGCTCCTATGTCAACCTGGTATTTCAGGGGTGTGATGAAAATGCAACGTAAGACAATGAAAAGTCACATTTTTTTGGCTTGTGTTGGGTTTAGTTTTATTGTCAATGTGATATTATATGATTTAAGGGTGTCAACTCAACTTCAGGAGATTATTCTGATGAAAAAGTAATAAAACCTCATTTTACAGGCTTGCAGACAGAGACTTCGAGTGGGTTACTGCCTGAGATGGGGAGAAAATCAAGGGCTCTCAGCTCCTGCCTCTAATATTGAGGTTAAACACATATTTCCAGCATTGTTCGTGATGTAACACAGTGTGCAACTTCATAATCCTGTAGTAATGAAGTGTAGCCTTTTCCCAGAGTGTCTGCTAATACAGACTACATGGTGTCAGGACATGAGCAGAGGTTCAGGATTCAGGGCTGCTCTGGGGCTGTATAGGGAAGCCACATTAACCTACCACTAGTCTACAGGGTTCTGTAGTCAGATGGCTCTATGTTATCTCTAATTTTAAATGCTCCAAAGTTAACTTTGAGGAGGGGAGAGCAGGCTGTGCAAATTGTGTGGTACCCATGGTAACCGAGTTTAAGCTGCGGTTTTACACTAAGATGGATATATTTGAGATAATAAGGCCCAAAGCACCAGATTAAATAAGGGACACAGAAGACATTAGCTAGAACACATCCTCAAAGGCATGGCTCCAACATTGTGGCATATGTGCCACCAGAGATGCCCAGGATAAATACAAAGGTGTAAAAACATTGCCTGAAGACCTCCCACCTAGCAGCAAACATGACAGGGAATGCAGTACAGGTTAGTAGGCATTCCCAGCCGCCTTTTTGCAGAAATTTTAGTACCATACTTTGGACTTACGCTTCTTCCTTCTCAGTTTAGAGCACCCCAGACGAGCAGTGGCGTGGCAGTAGTGACCACATGCCATGGTGCATCACGGAAGTTTTACCGGCACTATTTTGGAAAGATGTTGTATTGACAGACCCATTTCACACACATTCCAGTAATAGATGTGTGCCCCGTGCACAATACAACTGCAGAGCAAAGCTCCCACAGGCTTTAAACCTTTTATCTTTTAAACCACCTCTAAACTGCTTATGTCCATTAGCAATCTGGAATGCACGAGTCACCTGTCACAGGGTGAAGGGGAATTAAGTAAAGTCTTTCAGTAGTTAACAACTAGAAGCTTTTCCCTTGCTTTGCTGGAGATTTTCTGGATGTCCCCTGCCACCATTTCTTCCGGGTCTGCACCTCTGAAGTCCCAAGAGATGCCCACTGTCACGTCCTGCACATCCCAGCCAGGAACCCCAGGAACAGCATCTACAAACTCCTATGGATCTAACTAGGCCACATCAGCTCAGGGGCTGCTAAGTGGAACAGCCCAGCAAAAACTCCCTAATTCAGCCTCACAGGTTTTGGGGAAGCCTCTGAGGTGCCAGAAGCTTTCACAAAAAGACACCCACACACTGGACTTCAATCCCGGTGAGTGCCAGGGTAGAGCTCACCAGAGGAACCAGAGACTACAACCAAGACCTCACCAGGACCCGCAGCAAGAAAGCATAAAGAGAGGTGGCTTGGAAGAGGACAGAGGATGACAGCAGCCCTTGAGGACAGAACCACCACCATCTCCCTGCTCTGGATAGACACAGTCTAACCCAGGCAGCTGTCACAGTTAGGATGCAGCTGTCCCAGGCCAACTGCTTGACTCTGCTGCAGGAGGTGCCCTGTCTTGTAGTCAGAATGATGGGGAAAATAGCTGCATGTGCTTTGGCTGGTTTACTTTGTCATTCCTCTTGAATCTCAGTTCACACTCACCATGTCAGTAGGTCAACCTAAAGCACTGAGCTGTGACCTGAGTCACCTGGGGACTGCTGAAGCAACCACACCTGCCATAAAATCCCTCTTAGCATGCACCTGGTTCCTGCTTTGTGGAAAAACTTGTAATCAGCTGATGACTTAAGTAAACGATCAATGCTCCATGCCAGAGAGAATATGATACCAGAAATAGCCTGGAAGAGATGTTTCCAACTGTGAAACAGGATTCACCAGCAGCCTCATATTCAGCCCCAGAACACAGGGCAGTTGAAACCAACACATCCCCCCAGGCAGCCTTATCCTTTTCTCCTGTTTTCCCATCATTCCATTGTCCATATTTCTTTTCCCTCCTCCTTGCTAAACTCTGAAGATCAGCAAACTCAAGTGAATTTGTCTAACATCAGGCATGCCAATTTCCTTAAAAGATCAGTGATGCTTATGGGACATGGGTCCCACAGTGCCACTGTCACATGGTCCCCAGAGATATGACAGTAGGAAAATTGTTCAAAGAGACTGAAGTATGATAGTCCTCCAATCTCTAAGGGCCTCAATTCCCTGGATTCATGAAGAATAAAAGTTCTTACTTTTGTATATAATAAATTAAGAAAATATTGGCAAAACCTCTTCTCCTGCTCTCCCAGTTACATGCAAGTCTTTGCCTGCTTGTAGGAGCATACAGGCAGGTTCAGTGATCAGGAATTCAGGCACTGTATGCAGGTAACGAATCTGTAACTACAATGTTGGGATTGGACCGAGGGCTGTTATAAAACAGAATGTCAAGCTGGGGTAGAGGCTCCAAAACAGACTGCGGGTGTTTCCTGAGAGGCTGTCAAGGTCAGGCTCAAATCTTCTCTCCAAAATGGACATGTAAACAATTTCTAGCCACAGAATTTAGACCATTATACTCAGCCAGTCTGTCACCCTCCATTTATACAGTTCATAGAAAGTCTGGAGACACTTGCAGCAGAAATCTCTGACTCCTCCATTCCCGTGGGGCCCAGGAACACCCACTCCCCATCTCATTTACCTTCCACAAGCTCTGGGAGATGCAGTCCCACACATCCTCCTGCCAATTACCCGTGTTCCCAGTCAGGCTCAGGGCTAACCAGCACCAACACTGCCCTCACTGCAATAAGCAGGCACAAAGGGCCAGCCTCACAGCTGGGAGCAGCCGTCACACTTCCCAGCTGTGTTTGGGGTTTGTGGGCACTTGCAAGTGCATCCTGTCATTAATCCGCTCTGCCTGTCTGCTCTTGGGAGAAATCCTACATGATTTTCAGGGCTCTTTCTGCTCAGGACAGAGGCAGCAGGGCTGGAATGAAACAATGTGCCCATAAATAAAGCTAATGATACAAGTCTTGCTGCTTCCAGCTCCACAAACAGCTTTTTTTTTCCCCACTCCACTCTTTTTTTTTTTTAATTAATTTGCTGATTCTTTTGCTTTTAAAAACACCTGTGGATCAGCCTTCTCCTCAGGCCGGTAAATAGACAGCTATAGGAGTGGTCCCCTTACACTGTGGGGACCCTCTCAGCTCCAGCAGCAGCAGCAGCTCAGGCTCATTCAGTGCCCCACACCCTGAGCTGATGGGCTTTGCTGAAACATGAAGATGTTCAGCTGGGTTGAGGTGCCAGGCAGAGCAGTCATGCTGCCTTCAAAGCAGTTAGTGTTTGTTCTCTGGGCCTCATGGAACCAGGTGGGAATTCCCCAGGCAGCTCAGCACTGCTTGGTGTGGGGCTGCAATGATCACCCGTGCCCACTCACCTTGCCAGGCCCTACAAGGTTTCTGAAATGTTTTCTAAATCCAAGCTCAAGATATCGACAAAACCCCATCACTGCATATTTCAGACTCGGTTAACTAAAGTGTCTCAACCATGTCTTACTTGGTTTTTCTTTCACTTGAGTTTTTCTTCAGAAATCTGAGCTATTCCAAGCTGAATGACTTTTTTCTCTTTTTCAAGATGTCTAAAAAAAGGCATTTTAAAATCAGAAAAAAAAAGAGAGGAATTTTTCAGAAATAGGGAGTTTTTGAAACTAATCCTTTCCCAAGAACAGTTTTCACTTTATTAATTTTTTTTTTTTTTTTAAACAGAAAAAAACCTGTTTGATTAGAAAACCTCTCTTCAGCTCAACTTCCTCACTTCAACATCAACTCTAAACCTAACTCTGGGAAACAAGTCCTTTGTTATTTTCCCCAAGGATAAACCAGGAAAAACTGATCTGCCTTCCATTTGGAAGAAGAGTTTGCTGTGAGAACTCTCTCCCATAATGTATATATTCCAACCACTTGTTTATTTGAAAATTATGTAGTTCCTGTGAAACCAAATGTTCTGTATTTAATAGCTTAAGCTATAAGTCATAAAAGCCAAATTCAGCAGACTATTTGTTATTAAGAAATCAGGATCCAGATGGCTAGCTGAGGTCAGGCTGAGGCCAGCATACCCATAAAGAATACACACTTGTGTGTCCTTATTAAATTTAGGGATTTAGTGAAAACAGGACTGTTTTCCTTTTAGACCACTCATTTCAGATAACTTTACTTACTTTAATAAAAATACCATACATCTTTTACAAAGTTTAAAATAACTAGAAGCTGCCAGAAGTGGGAAACCACTATATCATGGTTTCATGCGGAACTGTTGCACCTCGTTTTTTGTTTGTTTTTTTTTTACATGATTAAAAATAATGTTAACTACTTTTGTTAGAAGCCAGAAGCTGTGTTGAGGTTCCTGCGTTTTTGGAAAACTTCCTGTGGCCCATGGGTCTAGAAATCCAATAGAAATCAGTACCACCTCCTCTTTTACAGCCATCTGCTCAGCTAAGATGAGCCTGTGACAGCAACCACCTGTAGCTGCAGAATTGTCATCATTTACTGCTTCACAAAGCTCAGGTGGTCCATACTGGGTGCTGAAATCTGTGCTTCCTGGCCACTGTGGGTAACACAGAGGAGTCACCAGATGAAGTAGTAATCAATGCTGCCTGCTACTGCTCATCACCTCACCACTAACCTAACGTGGGACTTGGCATGTAAGACCAGGAATCTGTAAATCCAATGGCAACTTTTTAGCAAATTATGGAGGTTTTGAGCATCAGCCAAGACCAGGTTAATGTGAAAGGCAATGTTCCAACAATAAGTTTGAGATGGGCTGGTGAGCACTCATCTGTTGAGGCTTCACTGCTTTCAGGATGAAACCTTGCACCCCACCCCAGGCTTTGCCCACAGCCACCCTAGGGCAGGCATGGATTCCCTGCCACGTGGATTCTGCAAGACCTGCCTCAGATCCTGCTGAATGTTTCCCAACAGAGAACTAATTAACAGTTGATAACATTGTGACATGAGACTAGTGTAAGATGAAGCAGTGAAATAGAAACCAGAGGAAGTTCAAAGGGTCCTGGTGCTCTCTCAGATCCTGATGGCATATCCCCTTCCCTCCTCTGAAAATCCTGGTGTCACTGACCAGACAAAATGAGATGAACTCACCATGAACATCAACAGCCAGCACTGCAGGAGGCACAGATTATAAAGCTGGCCAAAAGGCTCACAGTTCCTCCCCTCAATTTTCTATTACCCTTTCTCTAATAATTCCCTTTATTTATGAGCAGTTCAAAAGTGTGTTCCATTATTATACTTTAATTGGCTTATGATTAAGCAAGCAGGCAGTGCTAAGGAGATGAGAAACTGTGGTGCAACACAGTAGAAAGCATTAGTTGCCCTATTTCCTTCCTCAAAAAGAACTGTATGCTGCATCTGAAAACACTTAGCAAGTGGCAAGCCAACAAGAAAAGCATGGCAAATACAGATTTCTACCCTCTTGAAACTAAATCCCTGTAAAGAAAATTATTACTCTCTCTCAGCACTACATGCTTCTGATTGTATCAAAACGCATTAAAATAAGAATGTTTTTTCCTAAGCTGACCAATCTCAGGAAAAGATTTACAGGCTGAAAGCTGCACTTCACTTGCTGGAGATTACCTAAGCATCAGGCTGCACTGGTTGTTCACAGTGCCAGGCTTTTGCCAACAAAAGACAACATTGATTGCAGTACTTTCATAAAGACAGAACAAGTCAAAAATAGTATTTTGACCTTAAGATTAAGGACTTTATAGGTCATAGCAAAGTCATTAACACCAAACACCTGTAGGAACAATTTTAAAAACAAGTCTTCTATTTATTACCTACTTTACCTAGTGAAATAGCCTCTTTTATAGAGCTAGCATGTAAAATTTGGGGAGTTTTCAAAACAGAAGCTCAGTACTCAGAAGGGCACAAAAGCTTCTTTAAAACACTATGCTGTTTTATATAAACACCTTAATCAAGATTAAAGAAAGTGACTGAAACCCAAAGGTTACTGACCCCTTTGACCACAAGGGCTGTAGCCTTCTGTAACAGGATTTCAGGTGGTTCAGCACAATTTAGACCTCCTGCTAAATAAGTCCCTCATAGAATGCTAAGTTCCTGAAGAGAACTCAAGTATTTAGAGACCAGCACTTCTGCCCACCTGGCAGATACTTTTCTTCACATTCCTGATCCACTTTCAGTTCACACATTCGAAAATGGATTCACAGATCTGGAAACAGCATTACAGAGCAATAGAAAGCTGTTTAAAACACTCGTGTATAGTAATGAAAGAGGGAGAATCTCAATTTCCGGACTGATGCATTTGCCAACAAAATTTGTATTTTCTATTCTGAGGATATTACAATTTTAAAAACCACCCTATAGCCCAAAAACTATTTCCATAAATATAAAGAGATACTAGGTCTCCTTAGAAGAACAAGGATGAAGAAATTTTTCCTATGTCCAATCTAAACCTCCCCTGGTGAAACTTGAGGCTGTTTCTTCTTGTTCTATCATTTGTTACTTGGGAGAAAAGACTGACCCCCAACTCACTACAATGGCCTGCACGTTTGGAAGATACTGTGAAGTTCCAGAGACATAATTAACCAGATACTTCTCAGTGCTGCCAGATATCATAGCCACAGGTCCCCTTTTGTTGGAAGCACAGAGCCATGTGCTGTTGGAGAACAGTTGCTGGAGTCATTTCATACAACCCTGTGCAACCTGAGACCAGGATAACCCCCACCTCACTTTTGGAGTCAGCCCTGCACTGCTGGCTACAGAGCTAAAACAGCTCAAGCTTTTCTTCTCCTACTCAGGACCAGGGGCTAAGGGGCCTGAATTCCAAGAAAAAGATTTTCCTTTCAACCACAGGGCCTGAAAGACTTCATTTTTTCAGACTACCTTTGAGTTCTGTATCCCACTGATCCCTCAGCTCTAATCATCAAAGCAAGCACCAATAACCTTGTAGGATCTGATCCTACTTATTTCTACATGCTCAGTACATCCTTAACACAGGCAGGCGCTGGCAGAGAGTGGGGCCCATTAGAGTAGGGAGAGCACAACCTGAGAAAAGGCATTGGTCCTTGAAGAGTTTATAGCCCAATACAGACAAAGAGAAGGTAGAAAAGAAAACCCCAGTTATTACATGTACCTGTATTTATGACGCAGATGCTCTCTGTAATAAACAAACAACTTGTTATTCAGCACCAGTGCAGAGCATGTTCATATATAAGTTATACAAGAGGAAAGTTATCTGCTGTTGTCTTCCATAACCTGCCTCCTATTCCCCATCTGTTTTGCCATCGCCTGCTCCCTGCTTCTATTTTTTGAGGATTTCCTGTGGATTCATTTTCAGGGAAAATAGTTTTAAGAATTGTGTTTTATTGTGCCCATTTTTGGTTTGTTGTTTTTTGGTTGTTTTTTTTTTTTTTAAGATTATGAATAGAGGCCAAGGAAGATAAACATGCAGAGGCTCTACAGTATATCAGGGAAGGGCATGCAAGATTTTCTGAGTTTCAATCTGAGCTCTAATGACAGAATGACAGCTCCTGCTTAGCTAAGGGCTGCAGTCTCTGCATGCAGTAAACAGATCATATAGACCATAGGCCTGAAGTTTAGCTTAAGCTCCTTTAAAAATATCGCTCGTTATTCAAAGCAAAACGTGTGACCCTTTTGTGACATCTCTCTGGAAGGAGCTTTCATGTCTGTTGCTCTGAGATGATTAGAAGACACGGTATTTTGAATCCAAGCTAAGAAATCCCAGTACTCCACTACTTCTTAGTCTTAGGCATTAAGAAACAGATTTCTCTGGGTTTTGTAGAAACTGAGGAAATACATGAAAACAGGAAATGAGCAATGGAGTAGCAGTGAACTTTGTCTGGTCCCTCCTTCCTTTTGTTGGTGGAAATCTCACTCCTCCTTTCAGGTGCTGAAGAGCACCCTCCAGCTGCATATTGATCAGAAAAAGTTGCCTGGAGACTGGAGGAGACAACAGTCAAACCGGAGTTGTAGAAGGAGTGAAAACCTTGTTCAGTTAGCTATTACAAATGGACTAGGACATTTTGCTGATCAGCTTCTCCACAAAAAGGAAGGAATACCCACCTCCTCGCTAGACTGGCCTTGATGTGGTGTCTTTTATCTCTCCTGATGGATGAGGACCCAACTGGGTAAGGAAGAAGAATATCAAGTAGCAGATGCTCAGCATACATGTTCCCTCCTCTGGGAAGATGATCTCCTTTAAGTGCACTTTGGAAATGATGCCGTAAGACTATGGGAACAGGACTGGGTTGGATCTGACACCAAGAGGATCATGTCCTATCTGGCAATGACATCACCAGGTATCAGAAAAATATAACTGTATCTTCTTCATACAATTACAGCTAACTTAATCAGTGCTCTACACCTACTCAGCCAGAACTGTATCTCTGCCTAAAGAGCTATGTTGTTACCTGGCCTGACTCAGAACAGCCCCAGTGACCTAAATGGCACAACTCTAGATTGCACCAGCCAAGAGTATAGCCTCAAAGCAGAAGCTAGTTTAGGCAGACCTCAAAGTCTGATCACCAGTACAATACCTGGTCATGGCCTCAGAACTGTCACTACTCCTGGAAACCACGAGGCATCTGAACTAAGCCCCCTTGAAGTTATTCAGAGAGTATCAGCCTTTAAGGTTTCATTCCTCCAAGCCCCTAGCATCCACACATGTAGTGCCAATTGTCTGGTGACCTCTTATTACTGAGCTGGCCAATTTCCCAGAGAACATATGCCATGTGAAGTATCTCACCCCAAATTACTCCAAATCAGTTAAAGCAGTTTTCAAAATGAACTGCCTCTTGGCTGAGCATATTTTCAAGAAGCTGTATTTTGCTCTCCTTCTTGACTGTCACAGTCTTTTATGTCCTTGCCATACCCCAGTCATGGGGGCATTAGCCCAAAATTACTTGAAGGAAACTACAGTCTCCCTCCTGTGGCCAAAGAGGCCAGAGTTGAGTGCTGCAGGCAGTGCCACATTCCAGGTTAGTGATAGGGATAGTGGGGAATTAAGGCTCAGACAGAGAAATTCAAAGGCCTCCTACCAAAAACTAAGTCCAGCCTGATTTACAAAGGCAGAACTACAGCACGTGCTCTTCACTCCAGACAAACAAAGGAATAAAGAGGGGAGAAGCTGTCATCAAAATAACACTACAAAAATGTGTGTCTGAATTCTGTAGAGACATATGGTGCCCCAATAACAGGCTCCACCAGAAGTAAATATGGACACAACTCGTCCTGAACATGCGTGACAGCAGGGCCATGAAGTCTGGGAAACAAGACAGAATGAATCTCCTGTAACCCAGTACCTGTGCTCAGTGTCACAAGATAAATAATCAATTTGCCTTAATTAGGCTACATCCTTCTTCTGTCACATAACCTCTACTGGCAACTGCACAGCTAGGTGAAACCAACCTCTTACTTATCGGTAATTACTGGATAAGGTAATTTTGCTATATTCTAGTATCTCAGCAGCTCACTCTGCCAAGTTATTGCCATCAATCCAAATGGCTATAGGAGATGACATTACCTTAGCCACAGCTTCCCAAGCAAAGGCTTCAACAGGTGGAGAGGATTTAACCAATCAGCACAAACTCCAAGAAAGGCAAAACAAGGAAATGCTGAAATAAAGACTGAGAACATGCTTGGTATGAAAGTAACTGTTTAAAGCAAGAAAATACTACTACAGAACAATTTCCTTTATTTGTGTGCACTTGTAATAAATTTCCTTCAGCTATTTTCAGTTGTTAAGAATCAATGAAGAAACAGTCTCACTAACACTGCTCCATGTGGTTGTTTTAATTCTAAGAGACTAATGCATGCTTACATGCCTCAAGAGGTTGGAAAAGAGGGTTTTGGATAAACTGCATATTGTGAATTACTTGTTCCAATCTTATTATCCCTATGAAAAATAAGGTAACTGATTAAAAGAAACAAACAACCCACCTTAATCTTGCTGCCTACAGAAAAAATCTTGCAAAACATATTTTATCATCAGAACTAATAATTGAACTACTCTGCACAGGAGGCAATGCCTTGCATGGTGAGGGCTAGTACGTGTCTTGACTTCCAGAGATAATAAACTAAAAGCCACAAGGGCACAAAAGGCTTCTTGGCTACTGCAGCATATCCACACACAGTGTAACTGCCTTTGCATGAGGGCGACTATGGCCTCAGGGTCCCCCTGAGAATGAGACTTGCCTCCCCACACCCATGTATCAGAGGACAGCTAAGTCCCAGCTCCCCTTCTGCTTCCCACAGCTGAAAGCACAGCAGCAGAAAGATGTGCCTCCCAAGCTTTTCACAGCTGTCTGTCCCACCCAGTACCACAGGACAGTTCTGATAAGCACAATGTGCCAACTACCTGCTTACCCATACAACACTGTCTCACCAGTCGCAAAGGAAAGAGCTTGTTCATTATAATGGAGCTAAAAGGACCCTCTGCTAGAAGTTGCTTCCGTAACATTACATTTTACTACTGACCATTAGTAGAACCAACTGATGGAGCCATTTCATAAAGTGATATAGTTTAACAGGAAACCAGCATCAACTGGCAACGGTTAAAGGAGCTCTCAAGAGAAAAAGGGGGGAATATTCACTGTGTCCTGTCCTACAAATCCCATGAGTTCAAAGCTTGCATCCAACTTGCAGCATTCTCCAACAGCTAAGGAGGTGTCCAAATGGTAACAAATAATTTCTAGCATGTTCTGAAATCCTGAAACACGTACAAGAAAGCTAAAAGTCATCTCAAAAGTCTGCACCATCTTCACATTATTAATGAGCCCCATTCTTTATAACACACATCCTTGGTGTGTTTATGGAGAATATATGTAGGGACTTCTGCCACTGGAATTTCTGTAGCTCAAAAGAGTAAATAACATGCAGAAAGAAACTGCACTGTAGGAAATTGTACCCTAATTTTGACTGTATACACTTTAATGTGCCGTTTTCAACCAGACAATAAAACCATACAAATCTGTTTGAATATGGAAATGAAAGCATTTCAACATAAGTTTAATTTTTAAGGTTGAGCCCACACAGTTGCATGCATTGCTATTAAATCACTCAGAAGAAATAGAATTTAAACAGTCTTTTTGGTATTCCCCTCCCGCTTCTTACCTGCAAACACTCAGCTAAGTTCATCACAATTACTGCCTACATATTCATTACAATTATGCAGATATGTTAATTAAAACACCTTCATCTGTATAAGCATAGCATATACCTAAACACCTTCACATTCACTCCACAACATCACCTTGACCAGCATGTATGCAACGTCATTATACCAATTTGTTAAAGATGGTCAACCAAGGAAAAGACACCACCAGCAAAATGCAGATGTTTAGAGGTTTTTAGATGTGAGGATTGTCTTACAAGCGTATTCGTAGCAGCCACAAGCATTTTAGAGGAAATGGCAATTTGAGAACCAAAGCAAGCCAAAGATCTATGAGCTCAACATGAGTGAATAACTAGAAGGTGAACTATAGTAGTTAATATTAAACAATAAGTTGTCTCATCCTGCCAACATCAACATCACCTCTCAGCATAACGACAGCCTCTGGCAAGAGATTCTGTGATGACAATTTCCATTAACTTTCCTTATCGTTATCTCACAGGTCACCTGTTAAAAAATGTGCGTTTACTTTGTCCTCTCACAGAACAATGCTGACTACAGAGCAAGTGAAATGTTCTTCTGTGTCAAGTAGGTCACCCTGTCTCAGCTCCACCTTGTAAAAGTCACTCTTCACATTCTGTGAGCTGTCATTTGACATGCCTTCCTCCCCAGCTTCCAGGCTGGGCTGCCTTATGTCCTGCAGGCAGGATGTCTTTCCTTCCCTCAGCAATGGAGGAGAACCCCAAGGAGCCATTGGCTTCACACACAGATCTCTGCAAAAAACACCCTCACTAGCAAGAGCAGCCTTTCTCACGCCAACATCTAAGTTAGCCCAGTATGCTTACTTCACTAATTACCACAGCTCCTTAGGGGCCCAATCCCAAACCCAATGAAGCTGAAAAAAGTTTTTGTTTTGGTTTCAGTAGACTGCGGACCAAGTTCTGTTGATACCATCATGTAATTTTGCAGAAGACACACAAAGGAAAGAAGGGGAGAATCTGTTTTAATCTAATCCTGTGTTCACTTAGGTTGAAAAAGGCCTCTAGGGTCATCAAATCCAATCTTCATCCCAACATCTCCCTGACCGCTAGACCATGTCCCAAAGTGCCACATCTACTCGTTTTTTGAACACCTCTGGAAGAGTGGTCAAAAGGATCATTCTGTTATATTAGGAGTGTCTAGGACCTAAAAGATGGTTTCAGGAATCCATAACAAGCTGATTTCCCAGCTGCTGTGCCCAGTGCAATGACAGCTAGCAGCTGAAGAGACTCAGTGGCAATGTGGGCTACGTCCTCAGAGGAAGCAAATCTTTTTCCCTCTTGGATACAGTAATACACAGAGGCTGTTTATAGGAGATATATGCCCCTGTTGACATCACCTCCAGCCCCTATCCCTCCCCCATCACAGGATAGAGTTCTCTCCTAAAAGGGAACTCACACATCAAAGTTGACGTGAGACCACACAGACCGTTGCATCCAAGTGATATGATACCAACCAGAGGATGCATACAATATCAAAATCCCTACAGACCTAAGTGCCAGAGAGACTGAAAAGAGGAGGGACATGGTCCCAGAATAAGGAACTTCAGAGTTTCTTAGACAATATAACAAAGAAAATGAACATTTGTGTAATTATCCATAGCCTCTTAATGCATGTGACTCAAATGGTACAGTTTTTGCATGCAGACAAGCCCACAAGAGCTGACTGCAAATGCACACAAATTCACCCCATGCCATGGCAAGGTTAGATGATTCAAGAAAGAGGACAATCAGCGGGAAAGTGAAGTTGCATATTAAAGTGTTAAGTTCAGTTGCTAGATCTTAACTCTCTGAGGGAGTGCAGAAAAAAGTAATATGGAGTTCATTACCTTGAGTTCAGGAGCATTTCTCTTTTTATGGCCTTCAGTGTCAACAACTGGGTCTTTATTAGGCCAGGAAACAACTAACTCCAGGCCTTCTGATAGCTCTGCCTTGACACGGTCAAATAAGACTCACCTCTGAAGTGGCTCTCCTAGCAGTTTCAAGACCCAAGGTACCCACAGAGGTTTTACAGAATCACAGAATGGTAGGGGTTGGAAGGGACCAAAGTTTCATATAACATACACTGTGCAATACATCTTTGGCCCTAATACCAAGGTTTACATACAGTGATTTTTAAGCAATTTAAAAAAAAGTTTGTTTCTGGTGTTTTAAATCTCACAGTAAAAGCATTCATTATTATTTCTTATACAAGCACTTGCTAGACTAGTGCCCTCCCATGCTACTGACTGCCTGTTTTGTTTGCTCCAAAAATCAAAGCACTGTCACTTAGCTCTTTGCACTTACCCCATCAACAGCACATTCTCACAGCAATACCTTCAACCTGTGAACCCTTGGGAGGACTGCAATCCTTTTGCAAGATCTAGGTCCAACCTTGGCAAGTGACTGACTTAGTCACTCTAGCTTCAAGGCAATATAGAGCACGTACAGGCTTGAGACAACTACATAAGTACATATATTTTAGATACCTACCTCATAGTCTTCACATACATAAAGGTTTTGAGGTTTTCCACGCAACTTTCTAGGTAAGGAAGTAGAGTGATGTAGTCAAGTGTGAAGGCAGGAATTAAATTACTCATCCCAAGTTACAGAACAACCAGTGAAAGGTCTAGTAGAAAACCACCTTCATGCAAGCAATTTTGTGTAGCAGCATCTAGAGAACTCTTAATGTGAAGCACCATAGAGTTGTCCCATTACATAATCTGCTTGAAGTTTGTGGATTGATCCTTCATCTCCATCCTCCCCTTCTCTCCCTCTCAGAAACTGCTACTGATATCAGGTAAGCAGGATGAAATTACTGGAGCTTGTAAGGATCACTGGAGCCTAACAAGACAAAAACTAGACCTGAAAGACTAATACAGAGAAAATCCTAAAGGCAAGGCGACCTGAGCAATAGTAAGCAAACATGCAATTGCTGCTGGACAAACTCCAAGCACCCATTTCCACAGGCACCCAAGAGATATGGCAGCAAGCTCCCATAGCAGCACTGTAACCCATGTGCTGCAATTCCTGGAAACACTGGTCTTCCCAAACGGCACACTTTACATATACAGTACAGTGTGCTGGAGGGTGGAAGAAAAGTAAAGTCTTTTACCTGACGGTGCTTATTTTCTTTAATCCATTTTTCTGCCCTCTAAGGGTAGCAATTATTCCATTGCTTTGAACTTAAAAATCACAGCCAGTGAAGTCTACTAAGCTACTAAGAAGGTATTTTCATATGTGCAATCATGTTGTGCCTTAGTGTCCCCACACCAGTTTCTCGACTTTCAAACTGTTTTATTCAGTGTGCCTAACCATTTACAATTACTCATATTTTCTTTTACAAGAGCCTGACTGGTTTGTAGCTGCTCCTTAGTTCTGGTTAAGTGAGACTGCAGCAGTTCCACACTCCTTCCTCCTCCTATCCTAAATGCAAATGATGCTTGGGGTTGTTAGGGCAGGAAGGATGACAGTTCATTTTCTAAAAATTGTTCCTCACTTCAGCAGAACAATACCAAAGCCACACTAGTGGCCAGTCTCAACAGGAATTCAAAACAGATTCATCCCTTCCCATAAGCCTGTCAGCACAGAAAGCTGTACAGGATTTTGCTAAACAGTGAGCTAAGACACCGTTCAATTTGTAATTCACAGATGTGCACTGACAAGCATCTTCCACACAGGCTGTGTTAAGCACCCAAGGACAATTCAATAGTCTCCTGTCCCTGCAAAACCACAGGGCTACCCTGGAGCTCTCAGGAGTGCAGCAGTAGGAGGAGGCCTCCAAAAGCAACAGGGGGACCCTGAACTCCCACAGGTTTAACATCTGCCTGGGAATGACAAATACCTTCAAAAATCTTCCAGAAATCTTCCTGCTTTCTTGCACTTATTAGAATTCTCATGACTTGGACCATTTGTCAAAGGGAAGAATTTCACTTGGGCACTTCAATGTTTGCAGCTCTTTAAAAAGTCTCTGCTGCTGATGTTGAGAACACCTGGATAGAGCAGATCAATAAAACACAAACTGTGGACCAACTCCTGTTCCCACTGGCATGCAGTGCTGCAGACCTTCTGCAGCTGCTGCATGTAATGGGCTTTGGACTCAGTCCAGGGATGCAAAGACCTTCAGTCTGCTCAACACTGCCACACAGACAGCAGAACCAGCCACCAGCTTATGAACCACTACCAGCTCCTGACAGCAGGTAAGCAGACAGGAACTGGCACAACCAACAGTGTCTACAATATGTTACACATTTGCTATTACATTTTTATTACTTTTAGCCTACTTTGGAACCCCTTCATACCTCTCAACTCTTGATAGCAAGATTTGCAGAGTTCCCTGAAGCATCTTCCACATCCAACACTTGTTCTTCTCCAAACCTTGTGTTTATTTCTCTCTTAATATATTAAAATCATTAAAAGTGTTTTGATTTTCAATGCTTAATGCTCCAGCTATTGTTTATATGGCTACTGTCTTCTGTTGAAAGCAAAGCACCCTATTAAAGTACAGTGATTAATCAGGATGATAAATGCCGCAGTAAGGCCCTTGCTATCAATCACATTTCTTGCAGATAAAGGCACGCATGTCAAAAAGGGGGGGAAAGGCTCATTTACTACTATTGTAGTAAGATTATTTTTTGTTAAGAAAAGTGGCAGCTCCTTTATTCAACAATGAATGCAGACTGGCCAGCAGTTTAGAGACCTAGTAAGATCTAGTTCAAGATAATAATAAAACAAAGTTATCCTGTGTGAAAGAGGACAGATGGCAGCCACACAATAGCCATCAAGGCAATTTAAACAGATAAGTAGTCTTCCTACACCCACCCCAGCTCTAGACATGTGCCAATTCAAAGACTGTCTCTCATTGCAAGGAGCCCTTTAACCTGAAACAGGTGCAGAGGTCATGGTTTTTCCTTCCACATTCTCATTTACAAATTTGCCCATTCTTTCCATCAAGCGCAAAATAAGCAGAGTCCGAGACAGATGCTCCTGCCCAGCAGTGATAAGCCACGTCTCTGTGCCTTGCAAACATGTGCTCTGGACCC
This sequence comes from Brachypteracias leptosomus, assembly GCA_013401335.1. Lineage (NCBI taxonomy): Eukaryota > Metazoa > Chordata > Aves > Coraciiformes > Brachypteraciidae > Brachypteracias > Brachypteracias leptosomus. Next base: position 169,777 of record VYZX01007944.1, on the reverse strand, counting down.
CGGGACAAAGCAGCACAGCTCTGACAAAGGCAGAGGGGCACTGGCCCCATTCTCTTGACACCCATCCTTCAGATATTTGTAAGCATTGATCAGATCCCCATCTCAGCCTTCTCCAGGCTAAACAGCCCCAGGGCTCTGTCTCAGCCTTTCCTCATCACATAGATGCTTCAGTCCCCTCAGCATCTTTGTAGCCTCTGCTGGACTCTCTCCAGTAGTTAATTCTCTGTCTCTCTTGAGCTGAGGAGCCCAGAACTGGACACAATACTCCAGGTGTGGCCTCACTAGGACAGAGTAGAGGTGGAGGAGAACCTGCCTCGACCTGCTCCCTCAACCTCAGGCAGACTCTGTACAGAGAGAGAATCAGTGACAGATACAGGGAAAAAGAAACAGAAAACCACTAATGTCAGATGGGGTGGCCAGAGCAGGCTGGCTGCAGTGAGTTTTGATTTACATGGATTGGTGAAAGACAATTCCACCGAGCAGCCAAGGGCCTGGAATCCAAGGCCAATTTCTGCTATGGTGAGCCGTTTACCTCAGCAAAAGGTGCTGAGTCTGAGAAACCAGCAGCCAGAGACAAGTGGGAAAGCTGAAGGGGAGGCATCAGGGGGCTGGCGAGACAGACCATCTCAGCAACTTTCTGTGAAGTCTGATGGGCCCTTCCCCCACAGACATGGCAAGATTAAATATTGCAAAGATTACTTCAATCCATAGGCTTAACCTTCTGACAGCAAACCTGCACAGAGACTGAATGCCACTGTCTTCCTGCTGCGAGCAGGTTCATTCGCCCGGCCTGGCCAGTCAGCGTTCCAGGTGTGGCCAGCAACCATGGACTGAGTGCCCCCGGGGCAGAGTGCTCCTGCTTCCCACCTGACTGACATCCTGCACCTCGTCCTTACATACGTCTGTCCTCCGATGATCTCTGCAAACAGCATGGCTGGGAAATTAAAATGCTCTGGATTCAGTTCTCATAAACACTCATGGCTGTAAATCCTCAAAAGCCTTTTTAAGCTCTGTCATAACATATGACTTTCTTTCCCATGACATAGTTTATTATACAACTATTTCTTTCCCCTGTTTTAAGAAGAAAGGGAGCATGACTGCAAGGAACTGTTTTAGCACTGTAACATAAAGGTGGTAACATTTTTTTGGCAGAATGTGTATGAGCAGTCTGGGCCCCTCATTACAGTTAACATGCCATACAAACAGAACTACAGGGGGAAAGGAGATGCTTACACCTGGGACTGCCCTTCACATTACAAGCCTAGCTTAAGGCTTTTCAAGTCAACAGTCAATTCCACAGATGCTGGATTAGTCCCAGTAAGAGTCTTTTTTTAAATTATCTTATCCATTTTACCTCTGTAATGGTATTTCAGAACACCTAAATAACCTTTTAGCCTAACAAGACGAAAACAAAGGTCTTCTCTTTAACAGATGTAGAAATAAAAATAAATTAATTAATTAATTAATAAATTAAAAAAAATATCCCAGACACAGGATTTTTATAAGGTGAGTGAAATTCACTCAGCTTATACTGAGTGAAAGAAGGTATGTTCCTGTTTTTCCCCTAATGTTATTGATTTAAGGTCTACTCTTCTGTATGATATATGATTATATACACAAGCCAAATTCATATTTAGTTACAGAAAGAAGTTGATTTGCTCCAGAAATTAGTTTGTCCACAGTTTATTCTGACAGATCTCATTAAAATACTTCAAACTCGAGCACTCTCCAGGCTGCACAATCACATCACACTAAAAGTTCTATGAAAATAAAAATCTCTGACTATACTTCCTTGGCAAACACAACACCCTTCCCTTGGCAAACAAAACACCGAGGGCACACAGCAGACTGAGCAGGGACCCACGAGACGTGCAACAGTTCAGAATCACTCTATCTCCTTTTATCTGCAATACAGCCACAAAAGACTTCTCTCTTCCCACTCCCTTTTTTTTTTTTTTTTTTAATTCAAATATTCTTTAGTGAATTCTTCCAGGGAGTTATTCTTAGTTTGTATACTGTTTGTGAGCTATATGGATGTGTTACAAGTACCATGGAGCCTGATTTCCATGTCTGCTGTTCTATAATTAATGACTAAAGTGCTCGGGTTTCCTTCTTGTGAGTAGTGCACACTATGGTATTTAAAGTTTTCACACATGCTGGCTAGTTACAAAATTGTAAAACTACTTTTAGTAGCTATACACATCAGTCTTGAATTTACCTTTTCATAATTACTTCTACAAGTGTTCACTGAAACACATTTTTACTAACAGGCATGAAATACAACAAACCTAAGAATAAATACAATTGTTTAAATACCCAAGGGCATTTGGTGTATTTTGCAGGTAAGATTGCTGCAGTAAGCAATTCTGTCCTTGTCTCACGGCTGCCATTACAAATACTGCTGTTCTTATTATTCATTACATAACACCACCACTACAAACAATAGCACCAACTCTTATTTTAATGATTATTAATATGCTTACTTGTATTGCAGCAGTACTTCATGGCAACTTTCCAAGGAAAAGGATTCGATTCTCCTAGACACTGCACATCCATCCAAGGAGAAAGCAAGCTCCTGCTCAGGGGGACATCAACAGCAGCTCTGAATACTGTGAGCCCACAGCACCAGGTGCAGAAAGCACAAACCTCTGTAGATCCCCATGGGTTCAATGGAGTCTTCTCTGGTGTATTGATAGGACTATAGGGTGAGAGGCGGAGCACAGAGTTTTCTACCTCACATTTCTCTCTTCTGTGAGGGCATTCAGCACATTACTGAGCATCCTAATTTGTTGCTTTAACTTCTATCTTAATGATGGTTATGAAAAACAAAAAATATTATCAGTTCAATCTTGACTCATTCTTTGACATCTAATGTTCCTTTAGTTTTACCATCAAGTTGCTAAACCAAGAAAAGATTACTCAACTGTTGTCTTGTCCTTTAGATATTCAGAGCATACAGTGTAGGAGCTGCATGCTGGCTCTAGCAGAGCATGTGTTAGGAGGAGTTCACTGCACAGCACATTCAGCTGCACTTTGTTTCACTTAAAAATGAAGCACGTTTGTTTCAAATTCCCTTCAAGCTTATAAAGACAAGACATCAGACTACGCTTGACTTTGCCAGGAGCATGAGGAAGCCACCAGAGCAGTATGTCATCAGGTGAGGATCTGTCCTCACGGGACAGTTGATCCTGAGAGCTGCTGAGCACCTCCAGGCTGGCCAGGATTACACCTTGCTGTGGCACCAGGATGAGGCCTAGCAACACTGGCATACACTTAAACTGCAGTAGTAACTAAGCCCTGATCTAATATCAAGTTATCAGTACAGGTATCAGCCATCTTGCATCATTATAGACTTGGTTTATACAGCTTTAAGTCAATATGGAGGACCCTAAAGCCAATCCTTCAGCCAGGCCACTGCAATCACATTAAGAAGTGCTGAGAAGGGTTTTGGATTGATGCAAGTAAATCCACCGTTAAACAGATTTCAGTTGAACTGCTGCGACTATGGAATTCCTGAAGCAGGTTAAGTTCTGTCCTAAATTATTAAATGTTACTTGGTTTGTCCCTTCTCTGACCCCAGTCAGAGACCGTTTCAGGTGGACTGTGACTGCAGATTGGGTTTTTATGTCTTTGCTTTCAGACAGCAGGAAAAGCAACCTGGAGCTATCAGGGAGCCTGCTCCCCAGCATGCTCAGTGATGGAGATGAGGGAAGAAAGGTGCAGCAATGCTGAATCCCAGGCACAGCTGCTTGGATGCCAGGGCAGAATCTGATCAATCTACATATCCTTACAGCCCTTTGTTTTCCACTCCTGCTGTCCTTTCTCCACAGTATCTCAGTCTCAAATATTTAAAAAAAAATAGTAGGGGAATTTGTAAAATCCACACTGGCAAGAAACTCCACATCAACTCTGTGGACATCTTATCTTAGAAATTATCAGCACAGAAACCCCAATAAAACCCCAACACTCTTCCTGATACTCACAGAGAATGTAAAATAGAGTTGAGAGTAAGCACCCGTCACTAGCCCATGCATCGCTGCCAGCAGCACAGTGTGGGGCCTGACAGCTTGCTGGGCAACACTACTACTGCCTGGCAGCAGGAGGACATACTGAGCATACAGTGCCCCTTGCTACAGTGCTCTCCCCAGTGCAAAAATAAGACACCAGTTGAGCAGGATTTCCTCTCTGCTATACTACCTATGCAGGGGACTGTGCTGCCCTGCACACAGAGCTGGCAGGGATTTGCCAAGGAGTTTTTCACAGAGATGTGTTGGGTATTTGTTTCCAGGTCTGTGACTCAAACACCTGAAATGGGTGTTTGAGGACGTATGCACACTAGTCCCCAGAGCTGTCACACATACATTTCTCTCCCCAGCTAAACTCGGGGCTATAGATTCCACTGCAACATGAAGCTTTTCAGTATTAAATGCTATGATGCTAAGTAGCACAGTGCTCAGGTCCCTTTGGGTATGTGGATGGAAGTGATTTATGAACCGCAGAGACACAGGGAACTGGGTGATACGGGGAGTTTTCTACTGACATTTAAATATGCAGCTCAGATCTATCCCCCACTGCTCTCTATTTCTGTCTCCAGCAGTCATGAACCTCTTCCCCTCAGTGATGAAAAGGCTAAAGAAAGGCACTTTCTTAAACGTGGCTCATTTTCTTTTAGCCAATTAAGGCATCCACTTGCATTTTTAAGAGCAAATATACACACAAAGTAAGGAAAAGATGAAGCCAATTTATCAACCACATACACTGAAAAATCACCTTATCGCAAGAACCAGGATGACTCAGAAAACAAATGTAAATAGCTTCTGTGATTTACCACAGACTGACACCCAATGTATTAAAATAAATTGCCCATGATTTCTCGCAAGCTCCATGCTAATGCACTCCATAAAACATCAGTGAAAATGCAGCAGTGCATAACTATCTAGAGGCTTCACTTGGTGGCAAATAATACAATCAATTGTCCCCTGACCAGGAGAGGGAAAGGAAGTTAATCTGCATCTCCAGCCTTTCGGGGAATGTTCCAGGTTTGTAAAGCATGAGTCAGCAGCATTGCTGCTACAGAGGTTTTTTCCCCTAACGTGCCTCTGGCAACACAGCCTCTTCGGCATTTCCCAGCATCAGTGTCCCTCAGGAAATAGCCACCTTTTGTATAAAAAGGGACAGGTGAATTGATTGCCATTAATCATTATCACATTAAAAGTCATTGCAGACCTGTATGTTGACACTATAATGCTACACAGCAAAGAGCTCCATAGAAAGAAACAGTGAAGTTGATGGGTGAAGGTGGGAGAAATCAAGTCTTCTACTAAAAGTATTTCAACCTTTTTATTGGTACTGCTACTACAGTAAGACCACAACCATCTTTGTTACTGCAGCCAAGACCAAAAATCACCATATTAAGTCTCAGGATTATATTCTGCACATATGCAGCTTCCTCTAACCAAGGATCTCCATCATTTTGCAAAGTTGATGAATACCCCTACTGAGGAATACACTGTCACTTCTCTGTTTGCTTTATAACAAAGAAAATAAAGAAGGAGGACACAAGCTTCTGGAAAATAACCTGGCAGCCTACAGCCCTTCACAACAACTGCAGGTCTGCATATCATCACTTCTTCCATCAGTTGAGGCCACGTCAGCTGAGCTCCAGTTCATCCTCCATTGGATTTCTGTGCTTTGATGGTTATTTTCCTGACAGGTTATACAGAATCCTCCCTAAAGTTACTAAACCAAACTTCTGCTAACTATCTAACTGTCCCTACCTCTTAATATTTAAACACTGCTTGACAGAGAGTAAAGGACAGGAAATGTATTTTCTTCCTAGAAATGGAAAACAAAGCTGAAGTGAGTCTTCCCTTCTCTCAAATGAAGCAAGCACTGATAGAACCTCACCACTTGCTCCTCTGATCTCCCAGGCAGGCAGTACACACACAATGGGCAGCCAGCACCCCGAAGCTGCTCTAGCACACGCGTGTCCTGCCCAGCAGACAGCCCAGGGCCACAGAGAAACTGGGGTACTCTGGCACAAAGGTAACAGAAAATGTGGGTGAGGAGGAGGGGCACAAAATATGTAAATCCACAGGAAAACAACTTTCATCAGAACTACAATGAGCTATTAGCTCCAGTCTTACCCACAGAAAACCAGTTTTACGTGGATGATCTTTTCCCTAACTAATAATTTTTGAGTCCATTGACCACTTCCAGTCCACTTTTGTGCAGAAGCAGAGATAACTGTTCTCCTACAAGACACATGAAAACAGACGTCCAAGTAGAAGAGACACTGCAAGTGACACCCCCCCACTCCCTCCCTGCTAAATGTCCCAACAGAAAGGAAAGCCATAATGTAAGCCCTTTATTTGCCACTGAAAAAATTTACTTAGGAGACTTTCTAGTTAGTAAACCAGCAGGAAAATCTTCACCGAGAATTCTTCATCAAGCACAAGACATAAATCAACAGGAAAGTCAGCACTCTTAATTCCAATGCTCAAAACCCCACTTGTTTCATGTAATCAGAGGACAAGGCAAGGTTAATACTGGTGATCCAACCCTAACCCTAGTGAACAAACCAAGGATGTTGAGACAGCCTAGAAGAGCCGTAAAGCAAAGCCCCTGCTTACCTTCACTGCACGTGCTAAGAGTTGGCCATCTAACAAGTGGGGTTAAAACCCCACAATCTCAGGACAGAGGCAGACACGGAGGCCCAAGCTCGCTCCTGATGCTGCCCCCCACACGAGAGCCCTGGGGATGAACTGAACCCATGCACTGCCTCTGAATGCCTTGGGCACATTTTGTCCCCACCTCATTTGTTGAAATGAAGGCAAGTGCCAAACATCACGTCATTCTGTGTGCGTGCCCTGCAGTCCACAAACTGTAACCCAACACACCTCACTGACACTGTACACTCTGGCTTCTGTTGCCTTTTTGTATCAGCTAACAAAATGTTTTTCTTTTGGTATTCCAAGCCACCTTATGCTACCCCTGAGGCCATAGGATTTTTAAGTCCTGTCAATCTGAAATTGATTCTCTTCTTACAGTTCAAGTGCCCCTTAACTCTACTTCAAGAACATGATATTTTTTGAAATAATTTCTATTTTTGTTAGCGTAACATCTCATTTTCCTTTTTGCAGCCAGAAGGAATAATTTGTACCATGAATCTTAAAAACCCAGATCAAAGGAGGACTCATAAAAATGACTGATAAATCAGAAGTGTAAGAAATATATAAGTATTGTTTATTTAAAACCAAAAAAACCTCAACCCACAGAGTCTCCTCACCAACTCCGATTTATTAACAAATAGCTGACACCCCTCCTTTGTTTTTAGGAGACCACAGTGGACCGATAAGATGCTGTGCACAGGAGATAAGGGACATTTCCACAGGAGATGAAAACCATTAATCCAAGGGGATCACATTGTTGTCAAATTTGACTCATTATCCACTGATACTATAAAAACTAGGCAGTTGTTCTCATCTGCTAACAGTGCCATCACTTCCATTTGTGAGAGATCCTTCCTTTCCCCTTCTCCAATGCTGCAGCAAAACCTTGGATTCTGACATCAAGCCCAACAAGCAGCATTAGTCCTTGAGACAGTTTGCAAAACATTAATGAAATCAGAATGAGACTGCAGTTTGGCGTGTTGCCCTTGGATAATGGAAGTGAAATTAAAAGTAGAGGGAAGAGAAGGGACTTGCTTATAGCTAAAAACAGATCACTGCATGCATTTTTCAAAAATTAAAGCATTTCATACACTATTTATTTCAGGTTATTCTATTTCAATGAGTCTAGTGATAATTGATACCAGGAGGAAATAGTATTAAAAGCAACTAAGAAAAAACTAACAAGCTAAGCATTCCTTTGAAGAATTTTATTTAGCCAGGAAAACCTATTAGGTAAGAAGCCTTCTGCCAAAGAAAAACTACAAGGCCCAAGAGAAGAGAAAGATGGGAAAAGGGATACAAGGCATAGAATTGTACGTAAGAAAAAAACAGGAGAGAGGATACCCTAAAAAAATTCATAAATGCTTTCCTCCAGGAAACAGTATCTATCTATTGGCCCTAGAGATTTATTGCAATGAAATTGATTATTCAGCACATTCAGAGGGGTGCACTGCTGCTAGCAGTGGCCCACATCCTTGCCAGCACTGACGTTCTGGCCTGGGGTTCCTGCCTATCTAGGAACCCAAACTGACCCGGCTTTTTCACAGAGTTACTCCTGGTTTACTCAGGCTAGAAACATAACCGCTTTTCTTGAAGAATTGTTCATCTTTTTTTATCCTGGTTTTCAAAAGGTACCCTGAAACTTCAGGCTAAAGACACATGCAGATTTTGTTTGCTTCCCTACAAATGTACAGATTCCCTGCAGGTCTAAATGCAGAGCTAAAAAGTGTGATCACCTGTAGGATACCTGAGAAGAACAATACATTATAAAGTCTGGTTTGGAAGGTACTGGGCAAGAACTGGTATCTGAAAAGTTAATGTGAGAGGGATACACCTTTCTCTCTTTACATCAAGGTGGAGGGAGGTTCAACCCTGCCTAAATTTTTTTAAGGGCACAGTCCCCACTGCAAATCAATGAGATCTGTATTCCTTAATCACTTGACACATCTGAAAGATCAGTACATAGAAAGTCACATAGTGCTTTTTATTCTGAAGGGTTTTATCTCTCCGTTTCCTTTATGGCATCAGGGAGTTAGAGCAACAAAAGCCAAAAGGTATTAAGGGGAAAAGGATAACAACTACTTCTCTTGGGAACTAGGAAATGACACCATAAAAAAAACCAGCCTGTTTGCTTCATTTTGATCCACGGAAATAATATCTGTTGTGCCAGTGATTTGTCAAAAAGCCATCAGACAGACACTCTTCCAGTGTTGCCCCGCCCTGCCAGGCTACTGAAACACTGTGCATAAAACCCCCGAGCTGAGACACACACGGTTTTTGGCAGCAGTGAATGGGTTAAAAGAAGTTTCCCTCCTCCATGAAAGCGATACAATAAGAAGCCACCACTATGCTTTCTGCTGTGTGCTGTGATAGATTGTACCTGCTCTGAGCAAGCCAGAGTTTAACCCTGTTCTTGCTGATGCTAAAATCAATATTAAGACTACCCCATATCCGATATGGCAGGAGGCAGTTTGGCACCCTCACTAACTAACCCAAGACAACAGACAAGCACTCAGGTTTGTATCTTGCCCTTTGGTAACTGCAGCTGAAAGGACTAATTAAATAGCCAGAGCGTATGCACACACAGCAAAAATAACTTCACAGTGCCTGCCAAAACAATTGGAAAATCTATGCAAAGCTGAAACAAAACAGTTTGACAAAATGAAGAATAACAGCTATTGTCTAAATAAAAAAAAACCAAACCCAAACCAAAAATACAAAGAACAGCCCACACCCTGTATCACATTCATTCCCACATTCTCAACATCTCATTCAAATACAGAGGTGTCCTACCTTTGCGATCTGTGAACAAGCAGTTTCCAATCAGTGTGTCACGTCCAAGACTATATTACTGGAGAATCTGTTAGTATAAAACAAAAAGTGGGGAGAAAAAAAAACTGAACATACTTATTTTTTCCTGAAAAACAGTTTTCAGCTATGAGAAAAGAGTTTTTTCTATTATACAAAGACATAGATGCATAAAGATATCCATACAATAGGTGTGTATGAAGGTGTACATGCTCATAATATACATAATGTATGCACCAAATATATTTATAAACAAAACCACAGAAGTTGATTACTTACAAATTTTAACTCATCCAGTTTGCACCGCTATGGAATTTAATCTACAGCAGGCTAAATCCAAAAAGCTACAGCATAAAGGTATAACTCTTTCAAATCCTCAACAAGCAAACAAAGCTGACATTTTAAAATGAAAATCATTACCAGCTCATCTGCTGCCATACCACAAAAGCCTATCCTTAAATAACTGCTGCATAATCATTCTCCTGGAGTGTTGTTATCCATCGGCTCGCTGCCTATCTCCAGACAGACGCAGTCTGCAAGCCACCAGCTTGTATCTACCATGTGTACGTCAGGAAAAGGAAAACTGCAAATTAGAAGAAGTCCCCGCAGTGGTGAAAAGGAAAAGAGGGTGAGTGGGAGAGGAAGAGGGAGTTCACTGGCCACAGAAATTTCGAGAAAGATGACAAACCAGCCGGCTCCGCCATCAGCCACTTACAATAGGATGCTGCACCTCGCGGCTGCTGAAGCACTTTGTCAAGGGGCTGCTGCTATCAAACGCCTGACAGGCATTTTAATTGCATCCAACCAAGTGTGTCCCCAGGAATCGGGCCTTTAATCCTGTGAATATCATCAACTGGTTTCTTTTGTGCTGCTGCCAGACGCACACAGGCACGCACTGCACACAGGCAGCAGCGCACCCAGTTTCCACTGTGATGCCAATCCAAATCCTAAACAGGTTTTCCGGCCGGTACACGCCAAAAAGGAGGTCCTGAGGGATTTAGCTTTTTCTGCAGTACGGATTAGGAGGGCGATTCGCGCTCCCCCTTTATTTCTCTATCTAGCGTTTCTGTTCACGTGGTGGAACCAGCCCCTCTGTGCTGTTATTTGAGCCTTGCATTTGCCTATTCACATCGAGGGGAAACAAACCCAGGAAAACGCAGAAGTGCTGTAGGGACAAGTGGGGACCCTTCGTGACTAACACAGCAAAGGAACAGGGCTCATGGCACGGTTCAGCTCGCAAACAAGTTGCTGTGAGGGGTCCGGGTTCACTGTCGCTATTCAGTTGTAGTGCCCAACTTTATCTTGCCTCCCTACTCCAAGGCTTTCTCCAGATCAATGTTATTCTGAGTAGGAGAAGGGACTGTGAATTGGGAAGTCACTCAGTGTTTTGGGAGAAGACATGGCACGACTGGGGAGAGGCAGCACAGAAGGGATAGAGAAACATGAAGGAATTTTTATTTTTTTTTAAAAAGAGTGAGGGAAAGTTAAAAGATTAACTGGTTTGTTTTTGAGTATTTCAAGTTTGTAATGAAATGACATAAGCAGCAAAAGAGCAGTTTCAAGAGAAACCAGTAAGCCCAACCACAATCCTAAGGACTGAGGACAAGCTTAAATTTCTCTGCAGTCAGGACACACAAGCCAACTAGATCCACTTCCCAACAGCAAACTGGTGTTTCTCAGCCCCCGTGACAGCAGAGCCATTGAGAAGGAAGGACATTACAGTAGAAGGCAACATCTCCTTACCACAACGTTTGTGAGAGGTCCAACACACTCCATTTACCTTTTAGAGGGATAAGGGGTGTGCAGGAAGGAGTAACAAATCTCCTATTGATTTCCAGGGCTTCTCTCTCAAAACTTTGGGGGTAGAGAGCTGCAAAGATTCCCTTCTGCCTTCCCCCACAACCATGACAGGATGACTTTCAACACATCCATCAAACTTTGCATCAACCAGAAGTTCCACCCTCATTGCTATAAACAGATCCTAGCTCCTTAAAAGTGTCTGTCCTGACCTGACAGCTTTCTCCCACTCTCTAAATCATCACAGCAGTGAGGAGGGTGAGGAAATGGAGGAAGGTGGCCCCCAAAGACAGCCTGTATGAAACAAGGATGATGGTGGAACAGCTCCTGCACGGCAGCAAAAAGGCCTACAGAAGGAACAGAAAAAACAAGCAAGAGCAGCACTAGCGCAATTCTTAGACCTTTCCTCTGAGAAAGCCTCCTGTGACTCATCGGAAGGGGTGCCTGCTGCTGCCAAACCTCCCACTGCAGAGCTCATCCTCTGCAGAAACCAAGGAAAATCTAATCCTGCCCTCATCCTCCTCAGCTCCACCTTTTAACAGTCGGCGCTTGTTCACAGCATTGCTACCATCCCTCCTTTACTTCGACAGCTCCTCTCCACCAGCCATTCTTCCCTCAAAGTAACCAGGAGCTCTGGGAAGTCCCAGAAACACCACCATAGACTTGGGATGGTGGAGGAGTAGCAAGAAGTCCTAAAAACTGTCCTGTAATTTCACCTAGGTGTTCCTGACAAACCTCATGTGGTTCACAAGGGACTGATACATATTGCCAGGCTGTGTCCTACACGCTGGACCCCATGGTTGAATCTTCATCCAGCCATCCAAATCACAGAATTGCTGACTGGAAAAGAACTTTAAGATCATTGAGTCCAATCATTAACCAAATCACCTTCACTCTGCCCATGCAAGCATTTCCAGGGACTCAATCTGCTAAAACATCCCCTGGCAAATGGTTTCATCCTAAGATACTGCAAATAACAGACAATCTTAATAATCAAGTTTGTTCTGGCTGCCCTGCAATATGTCTTTACATATTCCTCTCTGACAACACAAAAAGGCACAGGAGGACACAGGGTGAAGGGCCTAATCCAGGCAGATGCTAGAACACAGAGAACCCTCAACCCATGAGATTTAACCTCATGTTTTCCTGGTTCAGTCAGGAAACCAGGATCAGCCACAAAGCAAACTCAGCACTCCATAATGATGCACCCCAACAGGGCGAAACGGGAACACTTGTGAGCGAAAAGGAAACATTAGTAAGTTGCCAAGTCAAGGTCCTGGAAATGTTAAATTACAAACTAGTGCTGTGTAGCATGTAGCACCATATCTTTTTTCCTCTTTGAGAGGTATTTATGGTCTCAGTAAAGGAGATGGTGAGACTGTGACTGGAACCTGGTCTAAACCCTAAAAGATCTTCCGTGTTCAGGTGGGTTTTTCTCTAATTCTGACACTCATGTAAGACAGTGCACTCAGTTTCATTACTGTACCGTAGGAGAGCCTAGAAAATCCAGCTGCATACTGGGTCCCTCTGTGGAAGATGCTGGGCAAAACAGGAGACAGCTTCTATTATAACAGATTACTTAGAGCCAAAACACAAAGGAGGACTTGTGGTTTAACCCCAGCCAGCAACTAAGCCACACAGTGGTTCGCTCACTCCCCCCTGAGTGGGATGGGAGAGAGAATAAGAAAGGTAAAAGTAAGAAAACTCATGGATTCAGATAAAGGAAGTTTAATAATAGGTAAAGCAAAAGCTGTAAAGCTGCACACAAGCAAAGCAAAATGCGGAATTTATTCAGCTCTTCCCACCACCAAGCAGGTGCTCAGCCCTCTCTGTCAGATGTCATATGGTCTGGAACATCTCTTTGGTCAGCTGGAGCCAGTGTCCTGGCTGTGTCCCTTCCCAATTCCTTGTGCACCCCCAGCCTGCCCACTGGTGGGGTGGGGTGAGATGAGGAGAAGAGAAGGCCATGACTGTGTAAGCACCTCTCAGCAATAAGGAAAACAGCCCTGTGTTATCAACACACAAATCCAAAACATAGCCCCATACCAGCTACTATGAGGAAAATTAACTCTCCCCCCACCAAAACCAGCACAAAAGGGGTAGTGGTAGCATTGTCCTCATTTTCAGGATCATGAAAAAAACCAAACTATGAAGGAGCTTGGGCTTGCCCAAGGTCACACACAGCCTCTGTTGCCAAGCCAAGCTAGAAGACCATCCCAGAACCTCAGCCTGAGATCTCTCCACTCAAGCCACTGCCGAAATCTTGCAACCAGCCTTTAACAAAGGAATTGGGCTGCTTCTTTTTTAGCAAAGACTGGGTGAACATTTTACGGAATGCCCAAAATAGCATCCAATATCATTAGTGATGTAGATTAGGAGGAATAAGTCTACTGAACAGAAACTGCACCACTCTGGTAAAAATAGCCCCGGAACGGGGAATTTTCTTGTTATTCGCTATTGTCTTACCACTTATAACAGTGCTGGGGCTGGCTGCCTGCTGGAGAGGTTGAGAGAAAATGGATGGCTCACCAGACTGTGTAAATATTGTCTGTTCTTCTAGAAGAAGCAGTAGTAATAAACATCAGACTATCCTATTTTACCATCCATTTGAGGGACAACCATGCTTTTCTTTTTTTCCCTCCTGGAGGGAGGAAAAATAGGATAGAAGGGTATTAATTAATTCTGGAGAGATGCATGCAGTGTAACACACTAGTTCTTTCACTAGGGCTACACAGTGAGGAAGGCTGAGGCTGAAGACACTGCCTCTATCTCTATGGTTACTGATAACAGAGAGAATGAAGGGTGGGGAGGAATTAGGAAGCGCTGCAGGCTGACTTAGAAGCTTCTGTGGGTAACAAGGTGCAAAGGATATCAAGGTAGGTTAGAAAGTTTCTGAATGCAGAGTGGCCCTGGTTTTGTTCTTAGTCTCCCTCCCAAAGAACAAATGTGCCAAAGCTGATCTACCCACCTTGTGCAGCCAGCCCCTCCAGAGCCTTCTCAACTGTGCTACTTCCTTTGCATCAGTGGTGCCCCTAGTTTTGTATCTACAGAAGATTTCAACATCTCTACGGGACTTAAATGTCCTCCCTTCCAGGCTACCAATAAAACGGGCATGTACTGGTGACATTGCCCTTCCCCAGCATCCATGCAAAGACATCCCCTCACGCCAAGTATCACAGCCAGCTCTTGCACCCATTAACCCACCAGTTGACACAAAACAGGTTTCTGTGTGGCATGGTTATATAAATGAGCCCTCAAAACCCAGGCAAATTATGTCCTCTCTTTCCCCTATCTCAGCTTATTTGTTTTAAGCCTGACAGATATTTTCAGGCATCATCTCTCTTTTGTGAATCCAAGCTGATTCTCCGCAACTAAATAATAGATATGAGAAATACCTAGAAAAGGATCTCCTATTTCCATTTCGCTCTGTGCCAGCATGTCACTGAAATCAAGTTGGAAGATGTAGGATATTTGAATCCTCCCAGGCCTGCTTTTCAGAACAAACAATTCGGCACAGAACCCTTTGAAGCAACCAGATAAATGTATTCTCAGGCTTTCTTAGGAAATCTTTGGTTTCTAGTTTAGAGACCAGTGAGAATAAAAAAATATGAAAGATGTTTGTTAGCTCCCAAACCTTGTAAGTGGTATAGTTACTAGTAGCAGCTGCAATGCAAGCTTTTGTATAATAATCCCATAATATCCACCATCTCTGTCCTGGGTACTGCACATGGAGGGGAACAGCCCAGTCTCACCACTTGCTCAGCCCACTGCTTCTGGGGTGCCAGTGTCAGTGACAGCTGGGCAAAACACCCTGTCCTAGTTTGAGCTCAAAATCCATCCACAGAGGAAACGCAAAGAGTAGAGAGATGAGTGAGTAGTCATACCCCAAATTTTGACATGGCAGAAGCAAACCTCCATCAGGATGAAGCTGAGGAGGAAGGACTAACGCAGGTAACCAGAGTAATTGTGTATTCAGTAATTCTGCCCTTTGCTCTCTGCTTGCAGAAGAAAGTGATTGCTCAATCCACTCACATAAATTCCAGCTTCAGAGAGATGCAAACCAGGCTCCTACAGCTGTAGAATCCAAACCCTCTAGTTAATGCTGAAAAAATGGTCAACTTTCCCATTATGCCTGTGCCTGGACTGAGACACACTCCTGAGAACATTTAACAGTTGGCACCATCCAGTTCAACCCCACCCTTTGGCCTCAACCTAGCCACAGGTGCCCTGGTAGTCCTGAAGTACACACAGCCCTTACCCTGGTGGGTGTCCACGTGAAAGCCTGTCATACCATGTGCATCTTAGATACACACTGAGCACTTCTTCATCCTATCACATGACTTATGACTAAAAAAATACTGCAGATACAAGCCCTGCCACTTCTTTGCATCTTTTCTCTCTCCTGACCTACCGGTGAGGTGATGAATCAAGACAAAAACCTTACAGTAAAGTATCACAGCTGCTGTGATAGAATTTATTCCAATGTCAATTTGTACTCCATTTAACCATGTAACCTAATGTTTTTCAATTAACTGTCATGTCATATTCCATCACAGAAGCTTTAGTTATTACTCTGTATTAAATTTATTTACAAAACATTTTAAATTCATGAATCATTTGTTGAATCAGATTTTGCATGACATAGAATTAAAATATAAATTCCAAGCTGTCTTGGCCATAAACATATATAAAGCAAGAACTGCAATGTAAAATACACATATTTATCTGTTTTGTCTAATCATAGGTTTTGGCCAGCATTTCGATTTACATCCCATTTATATTTAGGACAATGTGTAAGCAAACGTTCCTGTTCTGTTTCAGTCAGTGGGATGCTGGCACATAGTGAAATGCTGTATTGAAAGCTGAGATTTTCCTGAAATCGGTCTGTGTCTGTGATCCCCCTTGGAGAAAAGGTATTTACTTCTTCATTTTCATAAGTCAATTTAAACATTAATCTTTTATCAGCCATATCTTCCCCAGCAGCCAAGTACTGCCTTCCCAAAAGCTGCTGGCTAGTTGTTTTCTCCATGTCCACACTTTCCTCCAGGAAATTTTTTAAAAAATTGGTTAGCCCCATTAACTCACTACTTTTCCTCGACAGCAAAGCCAACCAGACAAGCAATAGAAATTGCAGTAACATGTAGTAACATGTAGTAGAATTGGTTTGAACAGCTTCTCACTTAGCAGCGCTTTTATGTAACGAAGGCAGCCAGGCAGAAACCCCTGGAAGAGCTACCAGCAGCCGAGCCGCACGGAGGGGCAGCAGCTCTGTCCTCGCTACAAAGGAGAGACAACAAAAGGCGCCTTATGAGAACGCTGCCGACTACCCGCCTGTCCCACATGGGCACAGACATGACACTGTGCCAGCATGATGCAACAGCTTATTCCCTCTTCACATGGGCGTCCAGGTCCTATGAATGGAGTTGAGCCTGTCCAAGAGCTGTCTCTCACAGATTTCCAGTAAAAACAACCACTTTGACCTGTAAGACAAAGCCCAGCTAAAACCACCAGGAGCCCTTCATTGCCTTCAGTGCATTTGGATCAGAACTTGTATTTCACACACACTCTTGAGGTGCTTCAGATAAAGGCAAGGAGGGCTGGCAGCGTGTGCACTGCACATTACAAATACCTTCCTTGCAGAGGACCCTGATGCAAAAGGCTTCTTAATGGATTGTGAGTGTTGCATTTGCTATGAAATGAACACTGTAGATACTGCAGGCTAATTCATTAGCTACTTGTGATTGATTCTTTTCATCACCATAAAAGCAGATTTCCTGTGGTTAACATAATGATCCTGATTCCCTCTTTGCTTATACTCATTTAAGTCAGCCACAGCTTCACTGAGCCCACAGCAGTTGCTACAGCAAGACTAAAATGGGTTTAATGACTGGACACCTGGATTGGGTAACTTAAACATTGGTTTCATTCACCCAGGTCTCACAGTGCTGTCCAAAATGATTTTGAAGCTTTGTACATGAGAATTACTTCTCTTATCTCTACCAGGTTGTTGCCTCAAGGGTGAAAAGCAGCAGCTGTTGAACAGTGCTCAGTTACACTGCCCGTGAGTTCAGGGGACGAAGTGAAGAGTGTCACATCCAATCACCATCACCAGGGAGACTTCGGGGAGGTGTAACGTGATTACAGTCAAATCTGCTTTACCAGAATGGGATGGAAAACAAGAAAGTTATTAGGCAAAATGGAATTTCAGATAAATGAAGGACCTTGGAACTTATCTGATAAACCTCAAGGGACATGACCTTCTTTCAGATGAAGCAGTACTTTGATCAATGGCATTTTAGGTGACAGGCCCAAACAACAGCCCTGCCGGTAAGTCAAGGAACCCCTCCTGTTGTTTCAACAACTGCCATGAGGATTCTCGCTACTGTAAGTCACCCGAACACTGGTTTACACTGTACTCAAAGAACGGTTCTGTTTAGCAGGGGAGTGATCCCACAGCAGCACTAGGGCACCAATGAAAATATGATCTGGAATTAAAAGGCGAGAAGGCAGAGATGAGGATGAAGAGAGAAATTGCCGGTCGTGGTTTCTCTACCATCCTACCTGTGTGTATTTGGAAGATTTCCATTCAGATTGGCAGGCAATGGAAGAAAGCAAGGACAGCTCAAAAGATAAGGGTTTGTGCTCTGTGCAAGGCTTCCAAGGTACATAGAATAAGAAAGGACAGAAATAAGAGTTTAACAGCCAACAAACTCTACCAGCACAGAGGAAGAATATGTCAGGCTTTTAAAAAGAATACTCAAAAATCATACAAAAAACAGAGACAAATATCATGCAACTAACGGACAGCAAAAGCACAGGAATACAATCAGAAAAGCTACGGAATAAAATGAATTACAATTAGCAAGGAACATAAAAGGCAACCAAGAAAGATTCGATACAATGTGAAAAGCAGACAGGGAAAGTCACGGTTCAGTAGAGAGGCACAGCAGAGGAGGGTACAATTCAACATATTCAACATTTGCCTCAATTTTCACAAGTAAGATCAACAGTGAGCAAATACTGCATGCAATTAATTTAAAAAAGAAGCAGAACCTCAGGTCAGAATAGGAAAGAGCAGCTTAAGAAACATTCAAAACAAGACAGATGCAGCTCAGAAAATTTGTGAATCCTCCCTGACTCGAGAATAGCATTTAAGGTTTCGGAACAGATCCCGGAGAAGATCAAACATTATACTCTCTCTTGAAAGGGAACTGTGGGAAATTACAAACCAGTCAGTTAAACCTCTTCCTTGAAAAGATTTGGGAAAAAAAATCAACAAGTAGTTTACAAGCACCTACAGGATAAGAATACAACTGAAAAAAATACTGCTGGCAATATGAGTTTGTCAATAAGAAATCCCAAATTCATCTCATTCTCTCCTGATTTCACATTTATAAAATTTGGATTTAATCCCAAATTGGGATGAGCTTGTCACACTTAGGAAAGCATCTTCAAAAACAAAGACCACTGCAGCATATGGCAGAGCACCTCCCAAATCTCAAAGCAGGAAATCAAGAAAGAAGAGGACTGAGCAGCATGTTGAGGGACGAGGCCTCAAACACATAAGACAAATCCAGAGTAAGTAGCTTGGCAGAAAAAGACTTACTGTGGGCAAAAAAAGACAAATCACAGTTTTATTTATCATAATGGGGATGCTGTCCCTAAAACACTGGGATAATTATTTCATTTTCTTTCTCGGTGGTGATGTCTCAGATGGAGAAGTGCCAGAATTTGGGGTTTGCACAGTAAGAAAGATATTGGCAAACTGGGGAGAGTCCAGATATAAGCAAAAGGGAGAGTCTGGGAAAACATTCTTCTAATCTTTCCTTGTAAAGTGCATGTTTTCAGATCAGTTTCTCCAAAGTACAGAAACCAAATAATAATAAAAAGGTTCCAGAGAATACAATTTGTGAAGATAAAGCAAGCAAGTAATTGCATTCTAAGGCACAAGGGGGTAGAAAGGAGTAAAAGAGGAATTCACTGAGCTAATTAAAAGCAAAGATGATTTTTTGATGTGGTATTTAAAAAAAAACCCTGCTACTGAGGAAGGTCACACAATTTATTTACATACTAATTTTTATTAAAAGAGCACCAAGGACAGCGGCTAGACAAGCTGGCCTCCTCCTCGGAGTGAATGAGGATCCTGTTGTCCTATCCCACAGGCACCTGGTTTCTATAACTGTGTAACTGTGCATAGGTTGGGCAACTGGTACAGCCCCCAGCAAAATTCACCTAGGCCACAGGACTGGCTTAGATTGCCTTCTCACCATCCTTCAGTGAGCTTCCCAAGAAGCCATATCAGGGTCACTGGTGCAGAACATGGCACTGCACCAACATCCCTCCCTCCACACCGTACTACTCTGGGCCAGCCACGGGGCTGGGGACCTCACCCTCAGCCCCAGTCTGCATTGGGGTTTAGAGAGACACAAAGCCTACAGCTCCAGGGACACGAGGGCTGGAAAAGTCATGCCACGGGGAGCACGACACTGCACCAATGTTGCTCCCACTTCATTCGCATGGCCTCTCAGAGAACAAGGCAGGTGTGACAAGTCCTGCTGCTCTTTCACACACGAATGTCACCAACTGCTCCCTCTGCTGCTGGAACACCTCAGTGAGGTAGGAGGGCACCAAGGCTGGCCCTTGGTCTCTTCACAGTGGCACTGAAATCATACGTTAGGGTCTGGGAGCAAACAGTTTTACTGGATCTGTGGTCTGCCATCCTCCAGACAGTCACAGAGTGAGACTGGTTCAGATGAAGGTGTCTGTCCACTTGTTAACACCAAAGTAGAGACTGAAGAAAACAGATGCTCCTAGCATTTGCAAGAAGGCTCTGTACCTCTTTTTAAAAGGTTTCAGAATAAAAGTCAGTCTTTGGAGCACAATGGCTCTTAAATTTGAGCAAAGAAACCCAAGCAACTAAGTGGAACCTGCAAGTGAAAAACCAGGAGAGCAACGCTATTAAAGAATGGAGAAGGAACGAAGAGAAGAGAATAAATGGAATAACTAATACACATTTGCTCCAAGGTTCTCTCTGCACCAATTGGCAAAAAGAATACAACCAAATCATTAATAATTGAAGGAACTTGAAGACAAAGGCATTTTCAGCCAACATTAGATAAAGGGATGAAAGAGGGCTGTAATGAGAATTCTGATGATGGTATCATTTGGGAGGGCTGGGAAGGAGGGGCTTATATTTAAAAGAAATGGTTGCTTTGTAAAATGAGAGCAAGCATTCTCATTACTAATGCAGACAGACGCATCTGAAAGACCTTATTCAGCTGATAGTGTCACTGAACACCCTTTTGGACACAAGCTCTCCACTAACAATATTAAACAAGGGTAAGAGACTGCTGTAACAAAATATAAAGTGTCACTTGTTTACATTTTTTAGCCTCATAAATCATTAAAGGATGAATATTAACAAGCATCCAGCTTTCTGAGCTTTTCTTAACTCTGATAATTCTCTGCACGTAGTTGATGGGAGCTTGAATTTTCACTGCTTTTGGAAGTTGGCCCTGCAGACCCAGTCAGGTCCAACACTACTAGCAAAACACACTGGGTATCCCTTCTCAGGAGCTGCATCTTGGGCAGAAGATTTTCCACTGATACCTTTTAAAGGCCATCAGCAGTGGAATCAGTCACACTCACATCAGTCTCTGGTTCAAAGTCCAGAGTTTTGCACAGGACAGATTCTGAGCAATCAAACTGTGCAAAGAGACAAAGGGCACATGAACTTCACTGGCTTGCTTGCCATGCTTTGGGGGAAACATGTCCATGAAAACTCAGTAAGACTCAAACGCATTGTTTTCATCATAAAGAATAAAAAGCTACAACTTCAAAAACAGTGCAGAAAAGATCAGATTAGATCAATCAATTTCCTAGGAGGAGAGAAGGGGGGAAAAAAAACCCACTACAAAAAACAACCTAACCCACAGCTCTGCATTATCTGCAGAAAGGACTGTTAGCAATCTGTCACATACCAAAAGCTCATACTGTCAGGGTAACCAACTCCAAATTAACTATTAATACATTCACCCAGAAAGCTATTCTTGCAAACCTTTCCAAGTCATAGGAATATGGTAGTGCAAACCACAAAGGCATTTTCAGAATTACACTATAACATCATCACTTACCACAGCTAAGTCAATGGGAAACAACCAATCCACTACCCTGCAAGCAGCTAAGCCAGAAAATGCACCAGAGCACCACAACAGAGCACAACCTGTCTGCAGCTTCACCTGAACAATAGCCATGAGCAGAGGGAGAGTGGCCCTCCTGCAACTGACAACACCCAGAGGACTTCCTCCCAATGCCACAAGAAGATTGCATTTTCTGGTCTGCTGGCTTTGCTCAGGTCACCTTCTGCTGTCCTCTGAATATCCCTGCTGCAATCAGCAGGACAACTGGAGCTGTGACAGTCACTCGACCCAGGTAAGGACAGACCCCACAGAGCCTGTTCTTCACCGTACTCTGTAGGTACAAGCATGGAGCCACGGAAGTGGAAAGGACAGGATCCAGTGCTATGAGGACAGTGGGTTGGTTGGGGGTTTTTTTGCATTATCTTCTTTTAGCTGCTGGGGATCTCTGATATGCAGACTCACCTGTGTAACTACTGACTTTTGGGCACTATGTTATTTTCTCGAGTCTCCCTGGGATCACTTTTCTTTGCAGATCTTGCTGCAAGCTTGGAAACACATAGCCTGCTGTGCCACAGCTTAGTGGCATTTCAATGAGCAGAGAGGGAGCTCCAGGGGACAGTTATCCCAACCAGCTCAGTAAAAGTCTCCCCACACACACAAAGACATACACACACACACTTCCCACAGCTGAGCCTTGATTTTAGCTCAGGGTAGAAACCAAACCCCAAGACAACCCAAGTATGTTAAACTTGGGATTTACCTTCACTTAACAGCAGCCCTTATTCAAAAAGACTTGTAAATTGCCCAGTATTTTGTCCTGCCTTCATTAATCATTTTTGCTTTCCAGTCAATGCAAGCCAAAAACCTCAGAACTTGGACAACCGGCAACATCATCCCTCAACATTTCATTGCTTACACTCAGATAAAAATCTTCTGCCTGACAGAGCTTTCACAGGACAAGAGATTAGTGAAAACGGAATGCGTTTTCATTATAGGATTTAACCTCTATTCATTGTCTATGTAAGATTTTTAATGGACAAAATCAGCCTGTGTGTTCATTTAGAAACTACCAATCCTCTCTTCAACTTAGTTTCTTCTTTTTTATTCAGAGACTAAATTTTGAAGGACAAGAAATAAATATTTATTGCACTTATGGATAAAGGGAAACCATGAAAAGTCATTAATAAATCATCAACAGCTTTACTAATTAAAAAATATAAGGCCATGCCAAAATAACCAGCTTTCGCACATAAAAAGCCAGCATGCAAACAAAACACAAGAAACCTACACCTGCTGCAGAGACTTGCAGGTCAAGAGTCAGAAAATTCACATCTGGTAAGGCTGCCTGAGACTTTGTTAACTTGTGATATTTCTCCAGGATATTTTAATTCCTGTTACAAGATGTTGTCTGTTAAGGCCATTCAAGGACTGGGAGCTCAAAAAACCAAAACCAACCAACCAAAAAACCTCACTAAGTGTTTCTCAAACAGCATACACTGGAAATCATCTGAGTTTTAACCACTGCAGTGCTGAGAAAACCACTCTTCTTCCAGTCCTTTTTGTTCCCCCAGTAGATTCTATTTGCTGACCCTTCTTGCTGGATTTAGGCCACTTCCAGTTGCTGACCCCTGACAGTCCATCAGGAGGGGGCTCTAATGAAACCACATTTCTGAAAACAGACTTTCTTCCTGCTGCTGTTCCCTACTCTTACATTCATAAGTCTCTTCTCTGTTCTCTTTTTCAGCTGCTCCTGAGGGCAGGGTTCAACATTACAGAGAAATCTTTATTCCCTCGTTCTTCAACCTGTCATATTTAACAATTCACTCTGACTTTTTGGCTTCTGTACATCTACTTATCCTTCCTGCTGCTTCTTTGCATCTCTGTATTCTCCTCCACTCAATTTCTCATCTTTCTCCATCACATATGTCCTCCAGGCCTGCAGCAGCTCTGCCAGAGCACCTTGCTCACTTTTGCTGCTGTGAGCTTTGCCTGCCCTCCACCCAGGCTCCCGTCAAAGGCCTGCAACCTCCCAGCCCTCCCAAGAACAAGGCTTCCACAAAGACATTATTCTCCCTCTGCATGCTGCAGATCCTTGGGCACCTGCTTAGCATATGTTCCCAACCAGGTGACTGCATGTGGCATAAATGCTTACACCCAAAATGCCCCAAACCCACAGAGCATCCCTGGTACATCCTCCACTGTGTTCCTTCACCCTCTGGCTCTCATTCCCCCTCATCCCCTGCCCCACTTCATTCTAAGCATGACCAAATGTTGCTTGATCACCTCACAGCACTGTCAGGATGACTGAATAACTACTGTTTTGCAATGCATGTCTCAATCCTTAAGTGAAAGCTGGACCCTGCTGTCAAACTGCTTTCAAAAATTCTATGAACATGCCATTGGAGTAAGCAAAATGGAGAATTTTCTCTCCATTTTCTCCATCTAACCTTAAAGCCCTTTTTCTTGTCTCTGCTCATCCCCTTGAACAAGCAAGAAGCCAAGTGTTGTTATATAGAGAAGGCTCCTGTCTTCTCTATTTACAGCTATATTTTATTAATAAGAATACACACACGCATTGGTTCAGATTGACTCCAACATATAGCCAAGATAAAACAGTGTTCAGTTATTTCTGTTTTGTTATGCCTTGGTAGAAATGATTTTCCACTTCACTAACTTGAAAAACAAGTCACTGTGACCAGCAAATGCCTTCTACCCTGCAACATGCAATCTGACGAGCAGAAGGCGGAGTGCAAAAGGCAGGTATCACTTGAAGGTAAAAGTCTGACAGCATGCCCCTAGTATCCATGCACTGAGCAGGTGCTTGCCATCTGATAGAGAACTCAGAGAACAAGATAAACTAAAAACCTTAAGGCTTTTTTTGCTATCTCATTTTATTTTTATTCAACTACCACTCCACATGTTGCTATTTAATTTCTGTGGCTCAAGGTTTTGCCCCTTTAAAAGACAAAAAGACTCTCTCATCCTGAATTAATCTTTCATTCCTGAAAAGCACTGGACTGAATCTCCTTATTTCCCCCTGGGTACACCAAAGGTAGTGACAGCTGATCCTTGCCTGCACTGCCCAGTCAATTATTATTATTTTCCTTCTGAAGCCCACAAAGACTCTTCAGGATTGAAAACTCTCTCAGTGAGAGGGCTCTGCACAAACACCTGCTAAGAAATGTATGTGTGAGATGAGATAATGGCAGGAGGAGGTTCCAGTGAGCTGTGTAGCTTACTGGAACCAGAGGCAAGAGCCCATTCCAGCTCCTGCATCTCTGTCCTGCCTTCCAGAAACCGCATGAGAAAAAGATTTTCTGCAACCCAGCTCTCCCCCCACATTTGGCTTTCCTTACCCACTAAGCAAGGCAAAAGATTATTGTATTGTGTACATTTTATCTACATTGCAGCAGCTTCAGACCTCAAACCCAAATGAGTCCCAGAGTACAAGGTACTGCATCCGCCTGCACCAAGCTTATCAGCTGCACAGCGATGACAGTGTAGCAAGAGATGGACAATGCCTGCCAGCTGCAGGATGGGTGGTGACTCAGCTGGGACCTGCTGATGCATTTTCAGCCGGCACTGCATGAGGTGGGAATCCCCTGAGGACAGCATGGTGGTTTAGCTACCTTAAGATGCTTCCTCACATCTCCCAATTCAAGTGGAGGGGAAGCAGGAAAGAAGGCAAAGAGGATGTAGCTTGAAAACTGGCAGCAAGTCATGTATGGACTAGGAATAGGATTAACACACACACATAAAAAAACCTCACCCAAACAAAATCCCTGCAAGCAAAGAGCAGTCGAGTTCAAACCACTTAAAGTTCACTTTGGACAAACAAATTAAATGTCTCTACCAGTCTAAGTGGAAGATGGCCAAACCCCTAGTGCAGCCAGGTCCCTTTAAACTCCTAAAAGCTAAAGACTAGTACACAGAATTCTTTAAGATGAGGAAAACAGAAAAGAAAAATGGATTAAAAAAAAATAATAATAATTGTCTCACCTGAAGATTCAGAGAAACGACACTGCACTAAGTGAAGCCCAAGCCTACATCAATGTCCTGATGAAAACCTGGCTGCTCTCAGGGAGAAGCCAATCTGAGCAAAGCCTGACTTTAGCGGACAGTTCAGGAAGAGAGGGGAAAGGTTCCTCCAGGCAAACTTCTTCCCAGTGAGCTGCCAGCAGGAGCAGAGGCTCCAACACAAAGGCCCAGCATTTGCCAACAAAGGATAAATGGTGCAGAGCAAAGCCCAAGCTGACAAACAGGCTTATTCATTTGTTGTTGATTATGTATAAGCACGGCGTCATCTGCTTTACTACATCCTTCAAAAGGCTGCAGTGGTGAGGAGGAAGGTGAGGAGGAAGGCAGCCTGTTTGTCACCCTCCTGCTGTGGAGCACTGAGGCAGGTTGCTCTGGGCAAGGGGCAGCTGCCCCTTCCCTGGGAGCACCCACACTGACGGGGCCAGGGTGCAGAACAGCTAGGGAGGGACAGAGCCCAGGGAATGGGACCAGAAAATGGCAGAGAAAAGCAGAGTGCTCTCATCTCACGTGGCTGGGTGACCTGGGGTCTCATTGCAGGCTGAACGCTGCGCAACGGAGCAAGGAGATGGCAGAGTCAGGAGAGAAGTGGGATTTCACCCATGCTCAGGAGAATGCCCATTATCCTGGCTGTAACTAGAGCATCACCTGAGCTGGATGGTGCTCACTGGCATACAGCCCTCGGCAACCTGGTGCTCCAGCAGCCTTGGAGAGAGGTGGGAACCACTGTCCTGCAACTTTACAGCATGCAAAGTTGCTGTTTCCATGGCAAATTCTTCTTCTAAAAGGGTCATTCTCAAACTGAGGGAAATGTCCCTGGTGTCAAAGCACTAAATCAGATTGAGGCCCAGGTCCCCGAAGAAGTTTGTTTACTGATTTCAGAGCTGGGTGGCTTCAAACAAGGAGACACAACAACCTTAGAAAGGGTGCCTTGAGGCTGACACCAAATGCAACCAATCTGCAAGCTTGGGACTGTTCACTGAACATGTGCACATCTCATGTGGTTTGAGGATCTCAGTGTTAGATCAATCACTCATCCCGTCCCACCACTGATTCCTGCCATCCTCTCCCCCATACACACCCAGCCTGAGTGGTTGGTAAAGGCTCAGTGCAGCCCTGTGGAATCAAGTGCTAGAGAACTTCATATATATGTGTGTGTATATATATATATATATATATACACACACACACACACACATCACATAACTGTGAAACACCCCATCTGCTCACGTTACAACACTTTAAACGCATGTAATTAACTGAACTGAAATGGCATAAGGATCTGGATCAGTCAGTGTCTTTTCCCCCGACTCCCACTATTTCCACCTTCCTCTCACCCTAACATATGGAATGCCATATGAATTACTGAATGGATCATGCTAAAACTGGAGCCTGTAAAATCTATTTTTACTACAGATTACAGGGGGATATTGTCAGTCCGTGGTGCAGCATTGTTTGCCTTACAAGCTTGGTCTGTCACTACTTCTGGCAAGCCCCATTTCGAGCACTGACAACTAATCTCCAAACTCTCAAATGTTTTTTCCTCGGTGCTCTGAAATAAAACCCAGTTTCCTTCTGAGTTTCCTGGCAGAAGCTTTGAAGGAATCACAGAGGTCAGGCCAGAGAGTACACTGCAGTTTTTCCAGCCTGCTGCTGCCCTTACAAAGTAGCCATGAGACACCTGACAAGGATGCCCAGTTTTCACTGTCAAAGCTACTAAGCTATTTATTAGTCAAACATGTAGGGCTGTTAACCTGAGCTTTCAGGAAACACCTTCAAGACACACATAAATTGTGTGTTGTCCCAAGAAACAGTCAGAGAAGAGTCTCTGGTTTTTTTGTCCTCTGGGACACACCGGGAGGATACAAGTTCTTCACCCCCTCATTGAAAGCCTCTCCACCCTAACGAGTCACACCACCACAATCAAAGTCTTGACAGGAGAAATAATTGCAGCAACCTCAGTTGTTTACTCATTGATCATTAAATACTGATGCAACGCTAGGGAGACTCACAGTAGAGATCCATCAGACAGACACAAAAATACAAAATCTCTTTACAAAGCCACAGCAAGCTCTGCTTGGCTTTTTAAAGCCAAGGGAGGTCAGGTCAGACAGGTTATTATTAGCTCTGAGCATCCCATACATCAGCATTATAATACATTACCTGAAATTGCAACGATTATCAAGAACTGCATTTTCTCCTACCCTTGAAAATCAATTAAACCATTACCAATCTCATCTTTACAGCCAAATGCACCATCAGCAATGCAGACTCAATCCAAAACCAATGTCAGAGAAAAGGCTATAGGTGAGATCATAAAGAATTAGAGGGAACGTGTGCTAAGAGAAAGTGATTTATGGACAGTAACTCCTTCTTTCCTTTTAACTTATACAGGCTCATCAGAACCGGCCTCCACTAGAAGCATCTTCTACCACAACAGATTTAACAACCCAATGAAAAGCAATTCCTACAAACACATACACAAGGACCATCTGGATGCACAGTTTAAATGATTCTAGAAATGATGCTCACGTTTGCATATCAGATTATACCTGAGGAAATGAAGGTGCTGCCTAGGCAAAATGGGAGGTTGGGACCAATCCAGCATTTCCAGCTTTGGCTGGACAGGAACAAGCCAGTGGTCCACAAAGTTCCCAGCAGTTAGGGAAGGGAAGCTGGGTGCACTGAAGCAGCTTTAAAAGTGTTTAACAAAGCAGAAACTGGAACTGATGTGTCATAAAACACTATCAATTACCATGAAACTGTTACTTCATTTTAATGTACCACAGACCCAAGCTTGCCTCTTCAGGGTACCACCATTTCAGAAGCAAAGGCAGCTTAGAGCCTCACACTTGAAATGCTTTCACAGATTTCCTTTTCCCTCAATGAAAAAGAAATTCCCAGTCATTCCTTCCTGGTTACCCTCTGCAGGACTCTGAAACTTCAGAAACACTTTCACATCTTTCTCTGCCACACTGGAACTTGTTAACAAGGCTGTGCCTTCTTGTTTCGTATCTGCAGCAGATCAGGCTTTCATCCTTTACATACAAATTTCTCTTTCCTCTCCACCACTTGGTAGAACAGACATTTTATTTCACTTTCCCTGACGTAACCATTGATCAAGGGAACTGAAGTATTTTAAATCTGGGCTAGGATCTGACGTGGATTAGGCAGCCATGTAAAGGAACAGAGAGACCTTGTGCTTCCACAAAAGCTGTTTTCTCATTACACTGGTGCATACGAAAAAGCAGACTTCTCCAGAGAAGGCAGGGAGGAAAAGGTGGCCACCTATCTCTTACGGTCCATGTGGCCAAACTCAGTTGGGAAGTAGGTCTAAGCTGAGAGACAACCACCAGGAAAAGCCAGCAAGAAATGAAACCCTCAAGAAGCAGTAGGGCTTGGGAGAGGCAGCGTGCCTGAGATGGAGCCCAGGAGATAGAGACCCTGGTCTCTGTGGCCAAGGCACTGCCCTCACTCGGAGTGGTGCCTTGCATCACAGCCGAGCCCAGCCTGGGCAGCTGAAGCTCCCCCAGCCCATATGTTCCTCTGGCTCACAAAGCCTGACATGCTATGCCTTCACTTCAGCACGGGGAAGAGGGGGAGGGAGAAGAGAGCAAATTAATTCAGAAGCTCTTGGCAGGCATATGAGTAAGAAAATAAAGGCAGAAGTTACATAGAGCAGGCTTATGCTGCCAAATGAAGTCACAAGGGGCTTAGTTCAGATTTGAGTCTTTTTTTTAAATTTTTATTATTGTTATTATTATTATTAGCATTTGGCAAAAAGAGCCAGGAAATACCTTGCTGGTGATGTCTGCTTCTCCCAGCACGAGCCAGTTTGGAATGCTGAATGGCTTACCCTGGAAAAGGGAGAACCACGCTATCTCCAAGCCCCCGACTTCTACTGCCATTTATTTAAGCAGCATTCCAAAATTTTCTTTTTGTTGTTTAGTTTACAAAAAGTTACTACATGATGAGAACAGACCTTCCCAAGAATGTTCGTTTTTCTCCTCCTTATTAACTGGATGTGGTCTCAGGGAGAGGGTGAAATTTCCAAACATACGCATTGATGAAAATTGAGTTCAGTCTAACAGGAAAAAGCTTATGTTCACTTAAAAGCCTTATAAAGAAAAGAATCCTGAAAGAATCCTGTCTTTCAGATATATAAACACAAAACCAGAATTCACTGGTTCATCTAAAAAGTGAAATACGTGGTTGCACTGCAGGATATAAATAACTACCAGTCAAGCCAACATGAACAACTTCCTCCGTGAAGCAGCACAATGTATGGTCTAACAGGGCATCTAATTTTGAAGGAACCTCTTTTTAACTTCTGGGTAAAAAAGAAGTTTAAGCTTAAGGAGGCTGAAAAATTGCGTATGTAATACTTACAATAAAAAGGCCCAGTTTAGCGATATATAGAGCATCAAATTCGCAGAACACTAAGCAAGCCACCTACAAAGCTCTTGCTTGAAGTGAAAGCCAAAAATACAGCTCTCTTCTCTGACAGAATATACCCCTCCATCTGTTTGCTGCTTCAGGTCAGATTAAATACTGAAGCTTCCTAGAAAGCTAAATCAACTTTACCTAAAGGGACCCTCAAAACACTGGCATGTGACTCTGGCTGGCTTTCTCCCTCCTCCCCAGAGTTTGTAGCTAGAGAGAGTCTTGTGCCACTGTCGAGAGACTTACCACACTCCCTGAGGGAGCAGTTCCTCACACCAAGCTGTCATGCCAAATGCTCTATCTTCATGTTATCTAAAAGCAGTTGGATGCTTCTCCTGAGTGGACCCCAGGACCAGATTTCTCCATTTCCGCAAGCTGAGCTTTTTTCAGAAGTCTGGCTGCTGCTAGAAGTAAGCTCTGCGCTAACGTTTCACCCAGTTGCAACAGGGTCCCATTTGCACAACCACACACAAAGCAGCATTTTGTACTTCCATGAGCACAGTTTCTAGAGTCAAGCAACCCTTAATCCAACAGCCTTATGCCAGTGTCATGAATCAAAATAACAAATATTCAGAGAAATGTAATTACTGTGAATGTTTCACTCACACTTGGAAAACCTGGACTTCCAAGTGCTTTGCTTGAAAGCACAGGACTTCTGCCATCTCAAATGACGGAAACCATTAATAGCTGCTTCTATTGGTTATCATCTACCCAGTCTAGATGGGTGATCAGCACTCTCCACTTTCAAGAAGCCAACATTTTGTTTAACTCGCTCATCTGCACCTGTCCTAATTTGCAAAGACACGTTACCTCTCTTTTCTCACTACTAAAAGCTGATGGCTGTTTACATCACTGCATAGATAACTATTTCATAACATACTGGATTACTGAAGGAACAAGCTCCCTCAAGAAGGGAATCAGCGTAATACCCATGACTTTAAATGGAAAAGTAATCTTACTCTAAATTATCCTTACTTAACTAAAACTATAGCAGATGCAAGTAATAAAATCTGGGGGTAAGAAACGGGAAATACACTTCTTGAGGAAGATACCTGAAACAGTTTCATAAACATCCTGTAGAAACGGCTGCTTCAGAAGCAGTGCTTAGGCACGCGTGTTTCAGAAAGCACCGTTATTTCAGAGCTGGCACTATGCGCTTTACGAGGCTACATGCCCCAGCTGGTTCTGTGCTAATGTTTTATGAACCGCACAAAAGTCATTGTCGTTCATTTTTATACCGCCATAAATTCTTGACAGAAACACAGCTCTGGTAACCAGCCATTTATAGATTGCAATTTCACATCTTGGCCTCACCTACACATTTTCTTATAGCCATGGCTGACAGAAACCACAAGTGCAGGCTCTGTATGGAAGCAGGAATTGTTAGATTTATAGGCATTACTAAACCAAATGAGAAGCCAGTGAATGGACCATGGGAACCTGACATAGCATCTACTATGTCGTGTGTATCTCTTGTAGTTAGGAGAAAGATAACTACCACAACACCTACCCAGTTCTTTAAGAAGAAACAGGGCAAGAGAAGCTGAAAAAACAAAAAAATGTAGCCATGCACAAGCTCGATGACATCAATAATCTCTCAAAGCATGTTGTCACATACTGGTGCCAAGCCCACCAAATTACTCAGGAGCACTTGATCTTGCCTTTAGCCCAGGAGAGATGCCACCAGCAGCAGCACACTGAAGTGGCCCTGTGATTCCTTCTGCTACCTCTCCAGAGCCTTGCCTAGGACCATGACAGGCCTGTGAGAAATTCATATACAAGCAGCAAACTAATACAGAAAGCAAAGTAACCCGCTTGCTTAAGTAGTCACTACATAGTCACACAGCCTGCTTACTCTTAAATCACCATCCCTTTACCTCTATAGTGGAGTGAGGTATGTCTACGTGTATAAACAAACCCTAAGTATCTACAGGACTGTGGGCTGATGCAAAACGCCTAATGGCAAAAGTGCTGTACTTGTGTTACAGAAAGACAAGTCTCTTCATGGCAAAAGCGTGTTCATTCATTTACACACCCACCAGAACTGATGTCAGGCTGCATGACAAGCAGCTGGACAGCCACTGTATGCGGCAGGTCAGGACCATATTTCTTCCCGACTCAAGTGCAGTTCTGCCCTTTTTCAACTCTTCTCTTTCCACCTCTCATTGTCCCCCTAAGCTGATATATAAAACCTCCAGTTTGACAGAACCACAGGGAAATGCAAGGACACAAACATGTTATTCACAATCCAGAAAATCTGTCTTCTGAATTAGAAGCAGCCAAAGGCTGAATTCTCCAAGGCAATTTGCTCCGAACACCTGATGCGGCCAAGGATAAAGCTGACAGGGCAGAAAAAAGTTCAGATTTAAGCTATCAATTGCTGAGCCACTGAACTGCATACAAGTGTGGATAGGACTTCAGAACGTTATGAGACACATTTTGGTTTCATTTGTGCACCAGCAGCATCCTCCTCCTCACCTGTGTCATACACTGCAGCTCACGTCAGCAGAGCTGTCAAGGCCACTTCTCTTGAGGATTATTTTGCTATCTGAGGATTATTTTGCTATCCCATTTGCTGCAGCAATAAAAGTAACTCTACTTCAACAAAGCAAGACCTATACAGAAAGACTAAATTAACAGGAGTTAAGTTCAGATAATATCGAGAAGAGACATGATAAAAGTATCATATCCAAACATTTATAAGATTACTGTGCACAACAGAGAATACATGCACTGGATATGAAGAATAGGCCTATCAAAGCACTAAAAATCTAGGTAGTGATTGGAAGAAGTTTTCTATCAGTATAGACAGTGAATTAAAAGTAAAGCAGCACGAGCACTGGTGTATGCACTGCAGCCCTGACCTACAGCAAGGCAACTGGGGAATAAGCTCTAACTTCTGGCTAACCAACTTCCTTCGCCCACCCAAATACTTTTATTTGCAGTTTTGGCAGCTCCCAGCACAAGCTGCTTCTCCCCCCCATTATCGTGATTTTCAGATTAATACATCATCATTTTGTCCTGCTCTATTCCCTCTGAGCTAATATCCTGCTGCTAGAGGCAGCAAAGAGCCTTTCTGCTGGATTTTAACCTTCCATTTTCTGTGATGTGCAATGCACCATGGGGTGCATATTGCTGCACTGCAGAAAGTTTTAATTCAGAAGCAATCTCATGAACACCTTCTAGGCACTAGCTGGGTCATTTGGTGAGAAAAAGCAGCTCAGAAAGCCTAAGACAAACACTACATATGCCATAAAAAGAACTATCATTTCTTCAAGCAGCAGGGTGCTATTAGATGACACAGTCTTGTCTCCCCTGCAATGCCTGTCTGTGGTAAAAGGGCCGGAGGCAGCTCTGTGTCGATTTCGCCCCAGCAGGCAGCAGCAGGGCTACGCCAACATGGACCTGGCAGAGCACAGTGGCACTTTGGCTGGTGGGGAAGAACCACCACGTTGTTCTCCCAGGGCCACCCCAGGCACTGCAAGATCTCTGTTAGGGATTCCAGTTAGGGTCACGTTAAAAGGCACTTTCTGTCCCTGTGCTATGCCATGGTGGGACTGCTCCTTACGTAAGGCGCTTCCCAAGCTGGACAGAGAAGTCCTTTAACGTGCTGGTGTCCCATCCAATCCTCCTCCCAGAGAGTTTAATGAGGGCTGTTTTCAAGCAAGGTTAGGAGGCAAACAATTATCTTTTTTATTTGACTGAACACAAAAAGTAATTGAGCAGAGTAAGGAAGGGGTAGGCAGGAGAAGAAGAGAACTCAAGGCCTTTTTCCTTCTCCTGCATAGAGCTCTGAGCCTTAGAAGTACTGGCATAAATGCTTAAGTTCAAGGGCTACACTGGAAAAACATGAAATGTGAGAACAAAAACATTCACAAAACCTTCCAGCCTTTTTCCTTGACTGTTTAGAGGGGTTTTTTTGGGTTTTGTCACTTCTGCCCCTCAAATCAAAGAGAAATTGCAATGAAACTGAAACCTTTTGTCCAATCACAAAGTTTTTCTTTCCTGAAACGTGTCACATTGAACTAGTCAGGCCAACATGAAAAACATTCTTGTAGGGAGTGTGGAGTTAACGATTTGTTCAATGGGGAAGGATTTGATCTGCCTCCTTCACATCAAGACCTGGCACAGCTTACATGTCTCTGCAGCAGTACCAAAAAAATCCAACCTTACAAGCACCAAACACATAACAGTGCTCAACTGCTTTGGAGAAGTGATTGTCTCCTACAATACTACATTCTGTATCATCTCTTTACAACTACAGCTTCTCCCGTTCTTGTGCTCAGCCAGGACTAGGATTCTTACTGGCACCACTTTGGCCAATCCTCTCCTCACATTTTGCTCACTTGATATAATGCCAGACCTGATGCTGTAGTGTCCTGTCCAGGGGACATAACAGGAATAAGCTAACACATGTGCAGTTGCCTGGGCAACATCTGGGTTGCAGGGCTGCCTCCCAGCAGCTGCTCTGCTTCCACAGTTCCCTTCCCCACAGCAAGGCAAAACAGGCACCTTTCTAAAAGGGATTAATGCCTCAGCACCAACTCAGCCTAAGAAGCAGAAACCAAATGACACTACAGCTCTGCCCTGCATCCTGCCATCCTCCCCTGCACCAAACGATGGCTGTGGCAGCACACAATGCTGCGGGTCTGCCCTCCCTGCATTTTGCACATGCTTTGACTCATAAACCTCAAGCAGCAGGCACCAAACTTCAAAAGCTCCTCTTAGTCATTCTGTTCTCCCACCCGGGAAATCCTCCTTTCCATCTATGCTCACATTGCTCCCTCAGCACAGCAGTACTCCACGTGAGCACTTTTGTGAGCAACTTTATGGTATGTCACACCTTTAAGCCAAAGATTATTGCTGCTTATTTTGATTGCAACCATGTTTGTGAAAGAGCTGAGAATGGGGGCTGCATTGTACCAGGTACTGTATAAACACACAGCAAGATTATTTATACACATATGCAGGTGTTGTATATTATCAATTTTTTTGTGGAAAACAAGCAGTGTAAGCGTATCACAAACAGATTTTCTAGCAACTCCAGGACCTCTTCTTTGGTGGCGGAGAAGTGCTACTTTTCATGAAGTTATACACATCTGAGGAACTTGTGGATCAGAAAAGATTTCGGATTTTGAAAATGCTGGTATTGTTGAAAGACAGAGGAAGATCTCTGTCCCAAAGAGTTTGCTATCTTAGTCACTGTTAAATATGAAGGGGGGGGACACCACAAAAAAACAAACCAAAAAACATAAACCACAAACCAAAACCATCACTTATAAACCTCAAACTCAGAAATCATGACTTTTGGGGATTTTTTTTTTCATAGTAAAGTTTGCAAGAGCATAATAGCAATAATGTTCTTTCTTTCACACAGTTCTTGTAGCTGCTGGGCACTGCACAAGGTCCCCTTCATCCTCACTTTAGTGGAAGTTCCTACAGCATCCTTTGGGATAAAGTCTTTAAACACTGAGTTTACAAAGCATTTAAGCATCTGTATAACTTTAGGCACTTGGGCAATCCATCCTCACTTAGCAGAGCACTTAAGCACTTAGAGTAAATCATGTGCTTGGTGGCTTTGCTGACTCAAGGCTTTAATGTTACGTCTTTACAAAACTATCCAGCTTCCATAGTGCGATTGAAATACAGAGCCAACAGCTCCAGAAGTCACAAAGCAAAGTTGGCTTTGCTTTTTGAAGACAGTATGGTTAACAGATAGAGTATGTATATCATAAGCCTATCGCGTGCAGTACATAAAAAGCTCTGATTGGGATCAGATGTTGGCAGATATCATTAACTTGCTGATAAAAGAAATAAATGTATGTGTTGTAAGAGACAAGGAACCTTTGGAAACCAGCAGTAAATAAAAGTCTTCTTCAGAATGAGGGCAGGATTGAACATGACGGATGTAGCAGCAGGTTCACTACTACACACCCAAATCTCTGCAAACAGCAATGCGCCTTTGGGTGTGCTATATTTTTCAATTATGGATTACTTCTGGGTTTGCTCTAGTTTATCAGCTCTTGTCACCATGGCAACACATCTAAAACGACCAGATACTTACTCTTCTCCCTTCCTTCAGACAATTTGGAACAAATTTGGAGTTATGTGGCTTTTATTTAGATGCCTCCCGCACACACACATTAATCCTAAACGCTGAGTTACTACAGGTGCTCCAAACAGCAAGGCTCTGTATTTTGCCCTCTGCAGGTCCCAAGGTTAATGGTCTATATGATTTACTTCTGGCATTGATTCCTGCACACAATTTGAGCTGTGTTTCAACTACTTAACAGTTTTCATCACAAGCCCACCAGAGCCATTGGCAGGCTTGCTGCTGATTTAGTTACTGCTGTTCCCATTCATCTAATCATCAAACAAAATAATCTTTAATATATTTATTAAAAAACCCCAAATCTGGCTCTGAACTCTCAAGTATCAATCTTTGGTGTATTGACCTTCTGTCACCTAGATTTGGAAGCTGCAATAGAGCCCTAAATTATGAGGGCTTATCTTCACCAGTTAAATTACTTTTTCTTCCCCTAGATGAGCAATGCTGAAATCTGTATTTATTAACCTAGAAATGCTGTGGAGAGGAGAGCAAGATGTTTCTCTTTCAGAGCCACCCAGGTTTTGTGTACACAGAACAAAAAGCTAACTAGGACACAACAGAGCATTAGCTGAAGAGAAAACTGAGCCAGCAAGACATGCAGGCAGGACCAAGCTGTCCTTGGAAAGCCCCAGAGGAACAGAAGACACTAAGCACATGGCTACACCATCAGTTAAGAGCCTTCTGTCAGATCAGACTCACCCACCATCCACATTGTAAATCCCTGGCTCATGCTAAGAGGATGCGTCAACTCAAGCTCTCTGGACAAAGAGATTAGTCATATTCAGCATCTTAGCATAGGCCCAGACTATTAATGTGATCTGGACAGCTTTGGCATAGGCAAGGCAAAGCAAGCTACTGACAGCCCACCAGCAGATTGGAGGAGATAGCTCCACCTAAGCACACGTCCAACTTCAGATGCTTTGATCCAGATAAGAAGCCAGGTTCTGGCCAGCTACAGTGAGGCCCGATGTGCTGGATCCTGCTTCTTATTTCACATTGCAAAAAACACTCAGAGCTAAGAGAGGTGCAAGAACTACCATAAAAAGGCAACAGTTTCCTAGACCACCATGATGAAACATCAACATCTGAGATCAGGCTCCAGAGGAGGGAAGGAGAAGGCAAGGAGGAATTTGAGATGAGGTAACTCACAGACTGGAAATGTCCCAAGTGAAACACGCAGTCAGAAAACTAAGGAGAGCACAAAGCAAACTACTTTATAAAAAGCAGAAGCCCTTGTGCATTCCCGGAACAGAATCTCAGACAAGTTGAGGTTGGCAAGGACCTCTGGAGATCACCTAGTCCAACCCCCTCTGCACAAACAGGGTTACAGGTGTTCCTATCAGCAACTATTTATCCAGAAGCAACCCATTTAAAATAACCCTTTGGTCCAGTTTAACAAGAAATGCAATCTAAAAAGGTAAAAAAAAAAAAAAAAATCAGTCTTGCACATTAATTGGTCACGTCAGTGGATTTTAGTCCTTTCCCACTTGAAAACACTGATTTTCACCTTCATTATGAATCGTATCACAAGCCCCCAGCTTTACACAGCCCTTAGCTAAACTTGCACCTCGCCTTTAACTTGGTATCTGAGACACTACTTTGATGCATTCCTCAAGAGTACCCTAAAAGCATTTTCTGCTACACATAAGAGCATGAGTGAATGAGTCAGCACACACTGGGTGTGAACTTGTGCTGCTCTTTACTTCCTGTTCATTTATCTGGGTGTAAATCAGGAACAATCCCAGTGCTGTCAACTGAATTACATCAAAGAGAAAAAAAGCGCATACAGCCTTTGAAATGGAAGATGCTGTATCATGTTTTATAGCTTGCATAAAACACTGCATGTCATTATAGGCTCACAAAAACATGAGTAGTTTATGTACTATTTATTAAGCCACGACTGCTGTCCTAATACAAGAGCAAGACAAAAAGAGGGTAAAAGTCTTCCATACAAATGCAAACATAGTTGCTGTCTGAAATCCTGCTAAAGCTTTCCTGTTAAAGGGATCAGGAGAAAAAGAAATGCATAGCAGGTAAGGAAATAAAAAGCACACATTGAGTATTGCTATTTTTAGAAATCCTGAGACCAGTTCTCAGTCCCAGCTTTGTGCCTGGGCAGACGATGGGGGCACAGAGCACCTGCTTCAGCAGGAAAGTCTGCAGGAAAGGCAGTAGCAGCAAAGCTACCCCTTTGCCAACTGCCCCGTGCACACTGGGAAAGCGAGGCTATGGCTTGCACGCTTGCTGAGAACCTTGGCTCCTCACTGTGTTCCTTGCTATGAGACTGTGCATCAAGCTGGAGCAGGCTCTTGCTGACACTTTGGTGAGCCTCAGAGAGGCTTTCCCCACTCTCCTGCCTGGACAGCATCTTGAATCCTTTCTTGCTTTGCACAAGTAGAGGACAAGAGAGATGCCTTGATGACTTGACGGATAGAAATGAAAAGTAGGACTCAGTATTATTAAATTGGAAAAGCAGCTGCCTAAGGGCCAGAAACTAGGTAGATAAAAGAACCCATTTGGGTGAGTCCTTGTGGCATCACTTTGATAATGGTTTTCCACTTCTGAAAGGCACCAGGAGCTTTGGATAATGCAACCACTCGAGGCCTTTGATGTTTCTCAATTAGCTGAACCAACACTAGGACAACCCTGGAAGTATTGGCACAAACTGGCTTCCACCCACAGAAGCACAAAACCTCTTTCTTAAGGAGAATTATCAGAGGAGGGAATGTGTTTCAACTGTCTGGTCCACACCTTCATCCACAGACATCCCCTGGATGGATCCCATATGCTTCACCTAGAGCACTCATTCCCCTGCCTTACGGAGAACACTCAAAATCAGAGCAGGGAGGGGGACAGAATTCTGCATCTCAAATCAGTCTGAAGTCAAACAAGAAATCTCTGTTTCCAAAGATGGGGATAATAGTGAGCAGTTTACTTTTGCTAATGAACACAAAGTTGTGCAGATGAACCTGCGCACACACCAAGACTGTACCATCTGAAGCTTCAAGCGTTTGAGCTGCAGTTGGGAAGGAGCTGTCTCTTTCATCTGGTGTGTTGTTAAGCAGCTGTAGAGTCCCTCTTTTGGTACTATAAACACAGTTTTTTCTTTTAGAGACGTAATAACCTGCGTTACATGTGAGGGATTTTTTTAAAAAGCAGTGCCCTTCCTATGCTCTCAATGCACCATGCTGGTGATATTTGGGACATAGACGTTGCCAGACTAGAATGGACCAGTGTTTCGTCCACATCTGTATCCCATCCCCAGACACAGTGGACTCCAAACACTGTACCAGATAATCTTCATTTCAATTTCTTTTTCTTTGTACATTTTGTTCCTTTCACCCTGCAGGTTCACTGACCACAAGAGGCTGATGTTCTCAAAACGAGAGTGGATTTCGGTAACATCCCATCTGCACAACCAGAAAGTCAGAGCAGAAGGACATTTAAGCAGACAGGCAGCACAAGCAACATTCACATCTAAGAGTCCTGGCCACAGCCTAGAAAAAGGTATTATGTAGGAGTGTAGCTTTAATCATGTATGTAATCCCCTAGAGTCTATTTATGGGCTTGAAAATTAAGTCTGCACTTGATTATTTTTCTGGTAGGAGGAAGCCTATGATTTCCTAAAGTGATGTAAAATAGCATTCCAAGGCGACTTTATTTACTTTATTATTTAATGTCCACATTCCTCAGTTTAGCACTTCAAAAATAAATGCCTTTAAACAGCCCACCTGCAGCACTAGCTATATGATTGATGCAAATAACCATGGATGACTGGAAAATGTAAGTGCAAAATGCATGTAAAAACGCAACAGAAGCAAACACATTTTGAGCTCAGAAGTAACAAAAAGCCCCTCCTGTTCTTTAAGATATTTTCCACTCATACCAAAGTTATTTGTTGCTAGAATGAAAATGAATGAGGCCCTCCAGCCTAAAGGGAATTCACAAAACAGTTCACAGAAGAAAAAAAAAAAAGTACAAAAAAGATTCAAAACAGAAATGTCATCTTGCTAATAACTACTGCTTCTCTATCGAATAGTTTCCATTAGTGAGGATGATTCACAGCAAACACCACTGCCAGCCTACCCCCAGCAGCATTTAGTCAAAATAATGTTGCAACTCTTGGTAATAACATGCAATAACCATATGATTTCCTGCAAGGAAATGTCAGCAATGCTATTGCCATGAAGGCTGCAGCTGCGCCTAAGGAAGATCAGAAACACTCCCCCTGCCCCAGCGATGCTTTAAAGCAATGGTGGTACCTTGTCAAGAGGGCAGAAGTCACACCCCTTCTCAAACCTGTCACACTGATGATTTGTTGTTGTTGTAGCACAAAAAATTTGCCAACACTTCATGTGAAAAAGGGCTGTTTCAGCACATACTTTTCTCAATATAATTTATTTCTTCAAAATACATGGAAGCATTTGTTCTCTGAAAGCTAACAAGCGTCTTAGTGGCTTGAAGGATCAGTACCCAGAAATCACCCGAAAAACCTGAAGGCAATTTGACAAATGCTTCCCCTCTCCAAGATCAGAGGACCAGATGTGCTCATCCCAGAGCAGCCGGGTTAATAAACACCTAAAATATAAAATCGACAACCATTCAAGACATGAATGTAATGAGAGGAAAATGCACCTATTGCTAGATCTGACTTGTACAAACAAACTATGCTTCAGATGCTGAATGGCTCCTGGGGCTAAGTTCTCAGAATCTTTTGTCAACTGTTATCAACAATGAGAAAGCAGGGATGTTCACCCACCTAATTAAATACCTGAGTATCCTACTGTGGGCACAAACCAGGGCAATTGTTTGCAAGCACCAAAACACACAGCCACTGTCCCTTAGTCAGGAAACCCACCCTTTGCCCTGTGCATATGCTGCATTCTTATGGCATTTTGCTTGCAGAATGTGCAGCTTTCTGGATCCAGTCCAAAGATGTGATTTGCAAATCCAAGGGGGAGGAAAAAAAACCAACTACCTGAAGGAGGATCAAATCATCTCCAAGCAAGACCACAGCTCTCCAAAGCTGACAGTATCCTCTGTGAAGCAGTAACTTCACAGAATTACCTTGCTTTCCTCCTTTTGTGTTTCTTGGAATCTAGCTATCAGAATGCCTTTCAAGCACAATTTCTATCATCATCAAGTCATATCTCCAACCTAATCTCCTGCACAACATTAACTGTTTTTTGAAAGGTTCCCAGATTTCTGAAGTCCTGGGAAAGAAGTTCAAACAGAACGAGATTGGTTTTAAATACACACATGTCTTGCAGCATGACATTTCTATAAGCACAGCCAAGATTTCCATTTATTTTAATGGAAAGTGACTGTTCCAAATGACTCTGCTCTCACACCTCTACCCTCCTGCACTCTTACATGGATCTCCTTTCATTCCCTCACCCTACCCATACATTCAGACCTCCCTCACTGACACCAGGCTTTAGGTTGCTGGATTCCTCTTGCACCCTCAGTGCAAGTATCCCCAGCTTTACTCACTGAAGGCAGGTAAATTATCAGTACTTAGGTACTCCTAGATCCCTATTCACATGATAACATGGTACATCAATCTAAGTGTTTGCAGTGTCAGGAACAAAACCATTCTGACTACAGTAACAGAGTTACTTGGAGGCAGCTTTAGCTCAGCAACAATGAGTACGGCCAAGGCTTTGCTCCCATCCGCTCCCATCAGCTGATGTTGACTTTATGATGTGGCTCAAAAGCTTTAATTAAATGTGATCAGGATATACATCACTTTCATGGCTTTTGTTGGTGCCTTTTAAAACTGTAACCTGTCTAGGTGTAAGAATCATAATAGTAACAGATTGCAAAGAGAAACATCCTCTTTTTTTAATAAAAAAAACCCCAAAACACTGGGGGACGGGGGGGGGCTGGGAGGCTAAAAAAAAAAAAAATAAGAAAAAGGCAGTAAAAATAGAGCTGGCTGGAAACCAGAGACCACTATAAGAGCTGGCTTACAGGAAATTACCCTCATCAGTTACTAGATGGGAAATTTTTTCCCATGTATTACATGGATCATGCAGAGACAGGATGGTTTTAAACACACACACACAAAAAGACGTATTATCACAGGACAACCT
This sequence comes from Brachypteracias leptosomus, assembly GCA_013401335.1. Taxonomy (NCBI): domain Eukaryota; kingdom Metazoa; phylum Chordata; class Aves; order Coraciiformes; family Brachypteraciidae; genus Brachypteracias; species Brachypteracias leptosomus. The sequence goes on along the minus strand of VYZX01007944.1, from coordinate 127,680 downwards.
AGCTTACAGCCTTGTATGTTGGGGGAAAAAGAGAGGCTGTTCTTTTCCAGTGCCTACCAGCAAAGCAGAAAGGATCCCAGAAGATGCTCTGTCCACTGTATTAGCAAGTTTCAGTTACTGAGTTTTTAAATAAAAACATTACAATGTTGATACTTATGTTGGCTGAAAATCAAAATCAACAAAACCAGTAACAGATACATCATAAAACAGAAGTGTAGAGCCCCTGACTTCAGTGGTTCTACTCATAGGAGGGAGTGTTAATCATAGTAATGATGTCTCATTTGTTCAGGTCCTTACTTGCTGTTCCATTGCAGAAGTATTACACCAATTTTCACTGTGCCACTCTAATGGAGCTTAATAACATATTACTTAACCAGGTATACAGCTAGAGGCAAAGCTTACCTATTGCCTTTTAATACAAAAATGCTACATTTTCTAACCTGCCAATAGGATTGGTTTTGTCACAGAATGAGCAAATGTTTGCACAAATGTGGCTGCTGCTGCATGATGGGGTCTAAGCCATGAATGAGCAAATGACTACATCTCCCCCCAAACAGACAGCTTTTGTGATGTGCAATCATAATCACAATTTGGCTCTATCGTCTGGCTAGGACTTCAAGCAGCTTTTCCCAGTTACTCCTCGGTGCTCTGCAAGCAGTTAACCATAGGCTTCTCTCAGAAAAATGCCAAACTACTCACTGAATTTGTTTTTGTTTATGAAATCAGTTCTCCTAACAGCAATGCTACTAATACACATGTAACAACAGCACACTTGCTGTACTGTTCTGTAGCATGGCAAGCACATCATTAGCCCTTTTTTCCTGCTGCTAGAGGTCACCCAGGAAGTCACAAACAGAGATGGGCTTTGAGCACAGCCCGCCTGAAGCCAATCTCCCTTTCTGTTGGCCATGGGACCAATAAACACAGAGCTATTTCACCATGCTCTCCCCTATATCTCAGAGTTTGTGGCCAGGCATGGCCACAAAGAGAGTCCTTCTACATACGCAGCAAACTTTGGATCCATCCTGATATCATGCTAATAAAGAGCAAGAAGAGCTAGGTCTGTGTTTCCACCACTTGCTGAGCTTCCATCACCTCACTGACCCATTTTTTTAGGCTGGGTCTATTATTTCCATTATGTGGCTCAAAATTATCATTCCCAGAAACGTCATTCACCAGCTTGGACAAGGTAATTCCCCCATCCTCAGCATCTTTATTTTGTACCTCTCAAGGACCACATTCTGTCCCCCACACACATACTAACTAGGCACCTTCTTTCCCAAATGCTCCCACTGCTGCACTGCAAATCCAGCACTGCAGCAGCTTGGCTCTTGCACAGCCAGTAGAACCCTGGAAGGACCAGCAACGGTGCTAAATTACAGAAGTTGGCTGGGCAGCAGCCATGGATATGAAGGCCAAAATTTAGATCATAAGAAAGGATTGGTCTGGGGAAGAAGTTATGGGAAACTGCAAAATTTAGCCATGTAACACACAAAGCATCTGGTCTAGGAAGTCTAGATAAGTTGTTGGATCCCCTACCCGAATGCACAGGCCAGATGTGGCATTACTGGCACCCGCCAGTACTCACTCCCAGAATTATGTAATGGTTAAAAAAATCACAATAATTGAGAAGTTAGGTTTAAAGGCTACAGTTATGCCTATTTCACATCCCTCATAGTACATAGTTCTCTATCAAGTATCTTTTTTCATTTGTGTTTTAAAAGGCAAACATTTCAAAGAAGTATCCCATAATACACAGAACTGTGGTTTTCCCCAGTACTTGCCATGACATTGATATTGAAAGCTCAGGACAAATATTTAGGTCATAATCATGTTTGATAATGGAAATCTATCTTCCAGCACCTAGCAAACAGAAAAGGGGATCTGAATGTTACTTCTACAAAAAGACAATTTAATGTTCTAGATGTTTAAGACACCACCTTTATTCTCCACCAGCATTTAACACCTGAAATGAGCATTGTTCATACATACATGAAGACAGGCTTTTACAAAAGGTGGGGCTGAACTTAGTGCCCCTCTCTGCCGAAGGGCCTTTAAACACTTTTGTACCCTGGTTGGAAGCTCTTCCCAGACCCTTGCAAAGCTCATGTTTTCTAGACTGCCCCTCACTCTGAGTGGCAAGTTGTCTTCACTCCTATATCATACATAGCTATAGAGATACTATAAGGTATTCTAAAGCATTGACTCTAAAGTTAATAGTTATTGACAACGAAGGTCATGATGGAGTCCTGCAGTTTTCCACTAACTTTTTACATGCAGGTCATACTGTACAAACTTTATCACAGCAAATTCCTCATGAATTCAAACAACCACATAAGGAATAGTCAGTCACTGTCAGCCCCATTCTCCTTGTCAAAGACAACACCAGGACACATCACCTCTGGATCACGTCTACAGGGAGCTCTGGCCCTGCCCCTGTCTGCCCTACACCATGGATCATTTACCTGGCTCTGAGCACTGACCTTATGGTCATTTTTATTTCCTAGCTGCTGCACTCCCTGCAGCTCACACTATCCCCAATCTAACCTCTTGATGGTAAATAGTCACAGCCTGTGCTCTGCGCTCAGGCAAAATTTTCATCTGCATTGCTTGATTTGGCATAATTTTCCTAGATATTGTTATTCCTGCCTGAATAAGCTATTTCCACATCTCTGCATGACTTTTTAAAGTTCTTACCTCTATTTAATGTCTTTTCCACCCCATTTCCTTCAGCACCTAGGAAGCCTATGGACACCTCAGCAGCTAACCTGTTAAAAACAAGAACATCCCTGCTATTTACCAATTTGTTTCAAAGCAGAATCCTACAAAAATCTCTGCTCTGCCCTGAGGAGCAGAAGAAAGGTCATGTCTTCTACTGTTTTCCTGCTGATAATCCAAGCAATCTTTCCTGTTGAATTTGCAATCAGCACTCAAAAGTCCTGCAGTTTTTAAAAGCATGACCTAGCACAACTGCATTATGCAAGACTGAGACAAGACAGACAATCACAGAGGCTCTGTGATGAGACACGAGTGCCCCAGAAAACACACACACCGGTCTCTGCAACAGGTTACGGGCATGGGAGCATGCATAGCACCCACAGCACCCCTCTCCCAACAACTCAACAAGACACTCGTCCACTGGTCACTGGTGGAGAAGATGGTCTACAGCATGCGTTTTAATCAAGTGGGTATCAGAAAACATCTCCAGGGGTGGGCAAGATTTAAACGGATAGTCAAAGACAGTTTTAAATCAAAGCAGTAAATGTGACAGCTCCCAAGTAAAGAGCACATATATTGAGACACACAGAGTTCATGGAACCCTAAAAAAAAAAGGTGGCATATCTGCAGAGAAAATGAATTGGAGCTGAAGAAAGTAGCCTTTCTAGAGATGCAAGCACTGACATTTCACAGGCTGCTTCTCAGGAATACAGATTTATTTCACAGTTAACATATTTTGTTCAATCTGTCTGGAGAACAGAACAGGAACAATCTGATTGGTCCCAGACCAGGTCCCAGGTAGCATCACCTTTGCTCAAAGATGTCTGTTTTCAGACTCTTTAAGGCTGACAGCCTCCTGAGATCTGTTGCTCATGTGGAAGTTGATATGAAAAATACACTCTGGGCTAACATCTCCTGAGAATCTCTTCATTATGTCTGCACCTGTAAATGCAAAACTCAGACTTTCATCCCACTTACTCATATCTTTCGATTCCATGCGCGCCACTGCTGAACCTGTACCTGAATCCCAACTTCCAACTGCCATACAAAGCTAATTAGGAAGCTAATACTGCTTCCTGATCAAGGCAGACATAGCCTAATAGGCAGGGCAGTGTCTATTCTGCACCAGTAGAGTACTGACTGCTCCTTAGCCTTACAGCAAGGGTTCAGCTACACTGACTTGGCTGTAGGGTCAAGTCTTGTTGCCACCTTTGGTAGAAGGTTCTGCAAAATGCCACCCTCTGCTCCAGCTACAAAGGCTCCACAGGGCTCTGTGCAAGGGGGGAACACAGGATTTGCAGAGAGGTGAAGTGCTGGGACCTGGGCTGTGGGCCCTGAGTTGGAGTTGACCTATGGATGAGTCACAACCCAGCAACATGTTTTGTTCCCCAAGGCCCCAGAGGCAGAACCTGGCCCAGCTGTGTAAGGCCCTGCCTGCCCCCAGGTCATTGTCGTTGGGGTGGTGGGCGAGGCTAGAGATATATCAACCAGGAACTGAATTAGTCTGATAAGAAGCAAGAACTGAACCAGTTGGGGAGAAGCAACAGAAGGGAGAAGCAGCAACAAGGAGCTGATCAGCTTGAAGAGAGTTCCTATTGGGGCCAGTTGGAAGAGCTTCCTGCTGGGGGCAGCTTGCTGAGCTCTCTTTCAGTGGTGTGTTCCCCTTTGGCTGATTTGAGATGGAGAAAAGCAAACAGATAAAGAAGAAAAGATGAAAAGATAAAGTTATGCTGAGGGGATGCTGCTGAATTTGGTGTTGGACTGAGGAAGAAGAGACCTAGCAGCACAACAGGCCAGCAATATTTCCTGACCTGTAGGGCTAAACTTGAGTTTTTCTGCTCAAAGACTCTAAACTGACATTAAAAACAAAAATACCCCACTGCTTTTTGAAAACTTCTGGACCAGCTCTCAGTCACTCTGCTTTGTCTAAACGCCCCTCTGCCTTTTTCATCTTTCCCCCTCGCCCCTTCCTTGCAAGCAAGTTTTAGCCACAAAGTCATGCACTTTAAAAATGCCCTGAACCCACAAATCACAGTTGCTGTACCCAGACACATGATTCATAACCACAATAAAGTTGTCTGAGGCTTGTCTACTCTCTTCTGCACTGACACTAATTCTAAAGATTTAAAATGAGATGCAGATTGCTACTTCTGCAAATATACTCTGTAACCTTCATGAGAGCTGGGTAACCTTCAGTCTCAGCTGCATTCCTTACTGGGAAAGCATGTACCATTAAGCAAGTTATACTACACTTAGCATTTTCCATGCCTCTCTCCCTAAGCTGACATGCAGCAAAAGACAAAACTCATTCACACTCAGAAGAGCTCTAAAAACCTGCATCTTTATAATGTCAGCCTCACTAGATACAGGCTGAATAAAGGAGCTTCTGGAAACACCAAAGAGAACAGGAGTGCTCTTAAGGCAGCCCTTAACCTGTCGCTGCAAAAGCCTACAACAAGGCTGGCCACAATAAGAAGGTGACATGACTGCCTGACATGTTTCAGCTAATGCAAAGACAGCATGACATTTACATTTGAATACACCCCAAGAGATTACAGTTTAAAAAAAGACTGTACCACCTACAACACTGGTCGGTGCTGTGATCTGTCAAACAAATACTGCTCCCAAAACAGAGTGCTTGTATCTTCAAAATTCAGCTTTGCAACTGGGAATACAGGAGACGCTTCTGAAAGCAAGAGCAGGCCCCTGTGCTAGTCAGGACCTTCACTCTTTTCAGCTCTAAGGACTCACTGAGGAAGGGAGGGTGAAGTCAGTATGAAGGAAACAGATATCCTACTTCTGACTGCCATCTAAAAAGTAGTATCAGAGTTTGCCCCTATCCCAAATGAACTTACCTAGCACACAGCTTGCCCAGGCAACCAGTGGTGTCTAAAAAGCACATCCTTCATGAAACCCATGGGTCTCCAACCAGGCAGCTCCCCCATGTTCTGCTCAGCCAAATCTGAATCTTCTTGCCTTACTGAACAACCTACAAGACCCAACCAGCTTTAAATCCACTGCTTTTATTGCAACCATGTGATATGGAAGAGAGTTTGATGCCAGGGGTCCCAGCATTTCTTTTTGTTTGCTTTCTGGTCCTTCCAGCCAGGAGTGATCATGCACTGGGGCAGTGTGAGTTCATCCAACAGGTACTAGTAAGGAGCTGGGTAGGATGACTGGTAAGCAGAATCTCTTTGCACATTGTTTTTGTCATCTTCCTGAGTGGTGATTTTTGCTTCATTATAATAGCCAAGAAAATGCAGAGCTGCTTCAGCTTCCTTTATCTTTTTTTTTTTAAATTATTGCAGTTACCCCAAAGAACACAGTGAAAGAAGTAACATTTCCCCACAGGGACAAATAGGCTACAGGATTTCTCTGAACTGCAAATAATTTTATTATTTGTTAATGATTAACAGCACTGTAGAAACAGACCAAACACTTCGAAATCTGCTCTAGATTTTGTTTTGAAATATCCTTTACATGAAAGGTGCTCTCCCCTGTACCGCACTTGTAAAAACAACATCACTTTTGTCTATTCACTGGAAGACCAGAAAACCACTTTAAAAAGGGAAGTAATTGCCCATGATGGGCAGAAACAAGCAAGCCAAGTTCCTGCACTACAGTGCTTTTTCAGACTTGCTTCTTCCATCTCACACAGTGACAGATGAATACTGAAAGCAATTTTTACATCTTGTTCTGTCAGCACATGAGACACCTAATAAATCCCAAGATGTAGAAAACACCCAGAAGGCTATTTTCTGTTTCTTCTGGCTGCATAATTACAGGCAGTAGTTACTACACTCACGCTCCCTCCCCTTCTGCCCTTGCAGAAATAATAGGCAAACAACATCAAAAACACAAAAGATACCAGGGGAAAACCTAATTGCCACGTTTTGTGTAAATACAGGACATCTTTAGGTGTCTCTCTGGCTTGTACGGGATCTGGTGCTATGCTCTCCAGAATTGCTTGATCCAAGTAATTCATTTTCTTAAATGGTTTATTTGCATAAGGCAGTGAGACACCTGACAGCAGGCGAAACGCAGCCGCAGCAGCAGGTGCTGCACAGATCTCAGGCCTCAGTGCTGATTAACACCGGCAGAGATGCTGATCCCAAGGAATACATAAGCACTGCTCAGGGCCCATGACTACTTGTCCAGCCCTGGTATCTCCTTCTCTGCCATGCACAGAAGGCACTTCCTTTTCATCCCCAGACAACACAGTAAAACCAAAGGGCCTGCCATGGGATGGCAGCCTGGGGCTTCTGCTGCCCGTGTCACCTGCAACAGTGCTCCAGAGGGCCCAGAAAGGGAAAACAGAGACGCCAGACTCTCCTGGCAAAGCTTCTGATGGATTCGGGAAGGTCAAGCTTCACACAGAGAAAGCTTTAAACCCATGGAAGGCAAGAAGAAACCATAAAGACATGCTGCTATGTGTGATGCCTTTGTGACCCTCTGCACTAAAACTAAGCTGAGGTTCCTCAGAGCTGGGTTGTCACACCACTACCATAAGTGGCTATTGTTTTAGATTTGGTAGGCATTACACAATTTGACTGGCCTGATGAAAAAGAACAAACCCTCCACCATACGCTCACTTTTACCACCAACCTCTGAGGCCAGCAGTAATGAGAACAGCATAAAGGCTTTCCTGTTGCTATGTTACAGATGTTGCTCAGTATCTTCATGGAGCATTTCTGAGACTCAAGAGCCTGTTTGCTGGCTGTTATAAATGCATGTGGGTGCAAGTCTGCTGAAATCAACGGACCAAGAGCAATTGTAGAGATAAATAAGCACCTGGTCCTGATGCTTCATGCTTTCCAGCAGGAACACAACATGCACAATTTCATTCTGACATGAAGAGCTTAAGCACAGCAATCTTTAGTTTCAGCTCTAGCTTATTATGAAAATGCACAATTGTTGATATAAAAATACTGGCAGAATCAGTCAGAACTGTATTTAAAAGTCCAAGCTTTGTAGGTCAGCTCCCACATCTCACATATGAAACTTGCCTTTGTATTTGTATGAGAAAAGCAATAGCTTTTAATCCAAAGCAATAGTTTCCTACTTAATGGGTTGGGGTCCGTATTTTCTCCTTCTGAGTACATTAAAACGTGCCTCAGATGCCTGCACCCTGGTTCTAATTAGAAACAAAATATAAGCTTATACACATATCTGTCCATGCTGTTACTGTTTGCACTATGGAGTTATCTCTTGGTTGTTAGATCAGGATAAGCTGTTAATTGAGATGTACAGTGAAAACAGGCACTTTGATGGAAGAGACAACAAAGCACTGCATGGGGCTCAGGAGATTGGAGTCTGATCCCAGCTGGGCTGCAGACTTGCCTACTGTCTGCAGACAATATTAATGTCTTGAGACGTGCCTCAGTTCTTCACATGCAAACCAGAAATACTAACACTCCTTTTGTACTTCAGGAATGGGACTCCAAGGAGGCTCCTCCTTCACCCTCCTTTTGCCTCAGCTCTGGAACTAAACACCTTCACAAAAGAGAATCATGGCAACCAGGATTCGAGACACCAGTCCTAAACAGATTAGGAATTATAAACTCAACGACTTGACAAAGTTGTTTCATGTACACACAAATATCCAGAGGAGAAGTAATAGAAGACATAGAATTTGCATATCCTAAAAAGTGTTATGGGTTTTGTTCATACAGTAAAATAACCAGATGATTGTAATAGTAAAAAGGCAAAAATAGTGGGATTTTGATGAAAGTTTTAAAGTTAAATAACTCCTGCCTTTATATGTTGCTTAGACAAATTAACTGAATTCTGCAATTCACCTTTCAAAGTCTAACAATCAAGAATCTGGTGAATGGCTCCCATTAATCCCATATGCTTCCAAGGTGAGAAGCAACACTAGAAGAGATACAGTAATGCCTTTAGATAATGAGGCATGTTTGTGCCTGAAACAATTAAGAGCTAAAGAAAGATAACTGATTCTTCCTATGACCGTAATCTCTTTTCTCTCAGGATATCATCCCTTCTCTCTTACAGACCTGGCCCATGGAAAATCTGAGACCCTCCACACTGCCCTATCAGACTGAATAGCTTTAACCCAGTTCTGTTGTTACTGGTACCAGTGGGGGAAAAAAAAACCCAACCAACCTGCAAGCAACTTTATGGGCAAAAGAAAGACTCCTAACATAGCATCTGTTAAGCAGTAGAGGTTGCAGAAATGTCTGAGGACATAAAGAATGGGTGTCTATAAACAAGGTTTGAGCCAGGACTGTAACAGAAAAGCTTCTGAGTGCTACACACTGAAATGCCTTCTCCCCACCAATAACAAAAGATACTGAAGGCATTACAGCCACTGTGCTCAAAGACTGTAAGTGAAGCAAACCTTGTAGATAAACATCTCCCACAGCTGTGAGAAAAAAAAAAAATCCCACGCAAGAAAAGCTTTCGGGTATAGAAACTTTCACCACTCACCTGCAAATATGCCTGTTTTTCCTGCTATCTCAGATAATCTCATAAAAGATGTTTTCTTTTCAAAGAGACTTGTTTTCTTGTCTTGCTTAATTTAAACTTTTCAGGTTAGAATTAAAGGGCATAACATCTCTTCTTTAATACTGTCTCAGAAGACATCACTGCTGTATTACAAAGAAAGGGCCTATTCCTACTCCCATTGAAGTCAAGAGCAAAACTCCCACTCACTGCTATGGAAAAGGATCTAATCAAATTGGTAACATGTGACATGGTTTTACCCCACTGAATTACTACAATAAGGATTTTTTTTTTCTTTTAAAAGAAGGGCCTACTGGCTGGTTTAATAATTTATTCCACATAAATGAACTGCATCACAGAGTGTGTGAAGATTGAGCATAAAGTAGAAGCAGTCACTTGCAGTTCTACAATATGTTATTTCCCTTTAAAAAAGTTGTGTACCACCTGTTCCTTCCATTTGCTGTTTTTTCCTGAAGACATTGCTGGCAATGGAATTTGTCATTAAAAAGCAACCCATAAACACTTACTTGGTTAACTAACTAGCACTTGGGAGCTGCTGGCGTCAACAACTTCCTCAGATACTCCCTCAATAAATATTTTTCTGGCCATACCTCTGGCTTTCACATCTGGTGTTTGGTAGAACATTAACTGAAGCATTTGCTATCACTCAGAAAACTGCTGCTTTTTAAACTCAGCATCTTTGTACATTATATTAATCTCAATTAAAAACAAAGCGGCCCTTAAAAAGAGCACCTATTTCTGTATATTCATAATCTCAGGCTTTGAATTATCTGAGCGAGTGGGGTTTGGACATGTAGTCCAAATGCACAGATGCACCTGAAAGAACAAAAACAACAAGCCAGTTCTTCTGCTATGCAATATTGACACTTGTGCTGACTTCACAAGAGCCATGTCAATTAGAAATCCAGGCCATTAGACCTAGTATTGCAAGCATAGCTGGTTCAGACTCATATGGGTGTCAGATGGTTTGCCTGTAGTACTGGAGAGAAGATACTACAGCCATAACCTGGGGACTGAAGGCATCACACTGGCACCCTTCCTGCTTTTCCACATATGAACATGGGGAGCATTGCACAGGTCTGCAAAGTCCACAACACAGGGCTGGTTAATGTCACAGTTTGATGACCTCCAGGAGATGTGTTTTCCTAACTCTTTAGCATAGTGGCTGGACCACAGCTCTCCTGCCACCCAGGGCTAACAGGATTGCCCACTGGGAGTGCAAGGCAGCATGTTGCACATCTGTGCTGCTAGCTCTCTTCTTCCTCAGGTCAACATCAAACTCAGCAACATCCCCTCAGCATAACTTCATCTTTTATTCTTCATCTGTTTGCTCTTCTCCATCTCAAATCAGCCAAAGGGGAACACACCACTGAGAGAGAGCTCAGCAAGCTGCCCCCAACAAGAAGCTCTTCCAACTGGCTCCAACAGGAACTCTCTTCTGCAGGAACTCTTTTCAAAGTGATCAGCTCCTTGTTTCTTCTCCCCAACTGGTTCAGTTCTTGCTTCTTCTCAAACTGGTCAGTTCCTGGTTGATATATCTCTAGCCTCGCCCACCACCCCAACGACAATGACCTGGGGGCAGGCAGGGCCTTATACAGGTGGGCCATGTTCTGCCTCTGGGGCCTTGGGGAACAAAATATGTTGCTGGATTGTGACTCATCCATAGGTCAACTCCAACTCAGGGCCCACGGCCCAGACCCCGGCACTTCAACATCCTAGCAAAGTGCTGCTGGGAGCAAACACCATCTGAGATTTCTAGATGGAGAAACTCTCCCTCTCTCTGTTTCATGCACTGGAGGGCTCCTTCTTATGAGAGGAGCACTTCCAGTCAACTGGATTTTTATCTTTATTTGTTTTCAGCAAGCTCAAGTCCTTGTGACTTCAACATGAACAACCAAGGCTCAGTCTAAACAGCTTCTGTCATAACTGACTTTCTCTTTACGGTATTTAACAGCCCTTAGCATCAAACCAAAGGATGTTGGAAGTGATGTCAATGCCTCCAAGAGAAAAGCAAGTCTGACTTTCTTTTTTCATTTTAGTACAAAGAGGAATATCACACAGGAAATCTGTAATGGAGAGAGGAGTGGGCCTAAGGAGAAAAACCCTGTTTGGCCATGCAGACTGTCCTCTCTCCCCTGTACCACACACATAGCATAACCCTCTTCAAGAGCCTCTGCTGTGGGAGTACTTTGCCTTGCTGAACCCCTTCACACTTGCTGTTCCTAGCAGCAGAGTAGGAGAGATTAGTAATGATGAGTATCTGTGAGCAGCTCCAGAAAACCAACTTGAGGTGCATAATCTTACACTGAGAACCAGAGAACCAGTACACCCTGGTGCAATGACACTTAGATTTCTCCAAAAGATCAGGTGCCTTATTACTACCATTTATTTGCTGAGCTATAACAGACCATTTTTGCAAGATAACAGCTCAAAAGAACAGCCATTTTAGAGCAGAAGCACAAAAGACTCCATGGAACAAGTGGTGATCAAAGTTCTCATATCACTCTTTTAACAGTATAGAGGTAAATGCTCTGCTAGCTCTATCGGTTTGCAGGGCTTCTAAGAACACCATCTCAGTTTCTTCAGATCTTCTATTTGACAGAGAACAGAGGTGTCCAAATATCAAAAGCTTTTTCTAGATTCAATGGAAAGAGAGAGGTTCTCCAGAAAATGGCTCAATCACATTCATAGCCCTCTTGAAGTGCTCATCTACAGACTCTGTTCTCCACAGGAAGAGATCAGGGCGAGCACACTTCTTGCAAGCATTAGCCACACACAGGGGCCTAATGTTAGGCAATGTAGGTCTTCAAAGCTTGTGATAAAAGTGCTCTCAATTTTTTTTTGTTCATACCACATGGAAATTCTCAGTGAATTTGTACAGGCTGGGAACTATTTCCTATATACACCCATGTTCTTCCTGTAAAATCTTCTGCTAAGATGTAAATGTGGGTTTATTGCTTTCTTCTCTTTTTTCAGCTTCTCTGTAAAACAACTGTTGTGCTGACATTTCATGTTTTGTTTTGATGATTTGGGTTTTATTGGTCTGCAATTATGAAAAATTAGGCAATATTTGTTTTCAAGATGTGTTTGAGCTTGCAGGGACAGGCCTGGGACAAACGGTCTTGCTTTCATTCCTTTGTACAAGATACATAACTTATGTGATAAGCAAGGAGAGAGAAGGTGCTCTGATGCAGTACAGAATGTGATGCAACAGTCAGATCAAGAAATGTGTGAAATTTTTTTTCTGTGCCATTACGTGGGCTGTGCACAAGGTTTAAAGAGGGTTATAAGGACAGCTATCAAGACAAAAGGGAGAGCTAAACATTTAGTATGCTTTGAAAAAGTAACATGGCCTGAACATCCCTCAGATTCACACAGAAGAGGGAAATAGAAGAGTATCAGACAGAAAAACTAACAAATTCAAAGTTTAAAGTGTTTATTCAGCCTTGGTCTGGGGCTGCTCCTGCAGCCTGCACTCACTGTTTGATCAGCTTATTAAAATGGGATTTAGGCAACAGATTATTTAATTACAAGAAATGTTTTTGCTCTCCATTTATGCAAGAACACCTCTTCTCCACATGATCAATTGTGAGCAGCTCAAACAGCTGAAAGTACCCACACTCTGGGTACTGGGAGAACTGGATTACTACTCACTTCTAAGAGCAGACAGGGGTTTATCTGTCACTTTGAACCAACAGCTCACCAGTATGCGCTGGCTTCCTGGTAACACACATCACGGTTTGCGATGAGCTCGTGGTAAGAGCAGACAGGACATTCAACACCTGCCATCAAGACTCTTGAAGCGTAGACTAGCACCAGTGAATTAAAATGCAGAATGAACTCTCCTCAACTTCGCTGTTGCTCTTTGCAAAGAACACCCACCAAACAGCTTCATCTACACTTTAAGCTCAGATCCTCAAATTGCTCTCCCATTAGAGTTACTGGGCTTGGCCTCATTACAGCTTTGAACGACCCAGCTCTTCCTGACCATTTAACTTTTTGCCTAATGAATCATGTTCAATGACAAGGAGAGGCTGACAAGGAGCAGCTTAAAAAAGTGTTTTGTACTCAGTGAAATCAAAGCTAGACCTTTTCTCACTGGACAAGGATTAATAACATGAGCAGGACCTCTGGCAGTTTCATTTCAAGTATGCTGACAGCTGGAAGGATGCTGATAAATTTTCGCACCTCACCTGTTTCTCTCACTGTCTTCCACAAAAACACAAGAGACAAGGCTTCCATGACTGCAGAAATTCTTTTTAGCATCTATGTCTGCACTGCAGACTATCACAGTCATAACGCAGTACTTCAGAGCTGGTGACAAACACTGCATTCTGAAATACCCAGCAGAGATATTGCTGCTCTGCACTGCAATACTGCAGCTCACTCTCCTGCTGCAGACATGTACTCTGGAGAAAGACTCACACCTTCAGACAGAGGAAAAAAGAACCTCCAAGAGAGAAAAGAGGGGCTGCAGTAAGAGCAGCAATGCTGCAGCCAGACGAAACTGTCCCCACAGCACACAGATGCAGGCAACATATGTCCAGTCTTTACTCCACTCCTCATCCTAGAAAGGACAAGAGCCAGCTCTCGGAAAGGAAAAAAACCCAAAACCAAATCTATGACTTCATCGTGGCTGTGCTGTGTCACCAGATAAACCTGGTGCTTGAAAACTTCAAGTAGCTGAGATCAGCAATTTTCTTGGCTGAACAGGAATGTCCTTGCAACAACCATGGGATAAAATGAAAATGGTATTTACCAGCTCTCTTTGTGTTGTTTTTCACTTGTGCCATTCAAATAACCAAAAGCTGTCTGCACCCACTACACAAACCCTCCTCTGCACAGATAATGCCAGGGAGCGCTGGGAAATCCAGGGATCAGCATTTCTTTGCACCTGTGCTGCGTTGCAGATTTGCGTGTTTCATAAACAACCTCAATAAAACATTTCAACAAAGCAGAGCAACAAAGCCTCAAACAAGGTGAGCATGTGGTGACTGACAGACAAGTATTCAGCACACGCTGCAGAGAACATTCTTGGCAACCATGAACCCTCAATTTGAAGTGTGAGAAGAGAAAAATGCCACGTCATAGATTCAGCTTGTAGTGTTTGTACTCAGCAGCACCAGCTTTTGGATAGTTCAACCCATAGCACCAGTGGGACATTTCCTACAGAAACCAGACACCCCACAGAAAGGCTGGCAAAAATCCCAATGCATTTTTATTTTCACTTAAGTTTCCGTCTCTGTACCAAAAACACCTTCCCTGTGCAGCCCAGGAAACGTATGCAGCATTCTCTTTGTTTAAAACACCATCAAAATACATAGAACACATACATGTAAACATAGGAGGAGTCCTGTCAAACTATTTGGGATTGTTTGAACAAGCCACAGAGACTCATCAGGCAATCCATCCCAGTAAAGTTGAGATGTACAGCGTTTCCAGTGCTCTGGAATGACAAATATGATATCAACAAAAACAGAAAACCCACCTTTTGGTGGTGTTGTCACGTTGTCAGTCACAGAATATTTTAGTTCAGGTTTCCAGTCTGAAACAAAGCAAAAGCTCTCGGTTAGTGGCAGCTATTAAATGGAAAAGGCTCTCATTTTATTAATTAAAGACACATCAATTACAACATATAGTGAACAAAACACCTTCCTTCTCTGCTTTTGGTAACATGTGCGAAGTTACACAAAACTCTCCTTTCCAGTGACTACAAGCTCTCCTGCCATGATAGTTTATATCCCTTCATGTGCATAAGACCATGTCCCATCAAAGAGCTTGGGCCTTCAGAATGCCTGTTATGATATAAAGTAGATTATCCACAGAAAAGCAGATTCCACCGAAACACAGGCTACACTGATGCTTTCTGTTAGGATCAGACCCTCCCAGAAACAACTAAACACCTTCTTTCTTTACAGAACTGAGATCTGCAGGCAGAAGACCTTTCATGTATCTAGATTCACTGGGGATGATTCATCAAAAATTACAAAAGATGGTAACAGCATCAACCCAAAGAACATAGATAACGCAATTTATCAAAAGCTTCCCCATTTCCAGGAATCCCACAGCTGTACTGCACAGTGAAAAATTATGTGCTTATAAGCTGCAGAGCAAACTGATGGGACCTATAAATTGAATATCATATCATTGAGTATCATGTACCACAAAAAAGCTGCAATGGGGAAGTGCTGCTGAGCAGTCTCAGAGGAGAATTCTCCCTGGTGCTACAGCTGTCTATTGCATGACCTTGGGCACATCCTTAACTAATTTGTTCTCTAGCTACTACTGTATCTTACGATGAGTATAATATCATTGTAACTGCATAAATGAGTATTAATTACTGCTTTGCAAATCCTGGGAAAGGCTGGGCAGGGGAGAAGTACCTATAAAGTGCAAATTGTTGGTATTTATGAATTGCATTGAATTGCCAAAGAAGGAGGGAGAACAGACAGACTTCCATTCCCAGCTTCAAGCCAACAGCCAGCAAACAGAATATTTTCCAGTACTGTCACCCTTAACCAGTATTCATCATGCCTGCAGAATTAACTTCTGTCAGAATGTGGGTAACTAATCGCAGCTGAACAAAGCTATAGAAGATAATCACTGCTTGACAGGGGAAGGGTGGGTAGAAGATAAATGCTAGAAATAAAAGCATTTTATATTTTAGTTGACTTTGCTGTATCTCACTGTACCCATGACCATAGAGATTGCCACCAAAAGCAAAGGGAGTCTTGTCTCCAGGTTTATCAAACCAGAAATGAAGCATTTCATTTCACAGAAACATAGTGAAGGGCAGAGTCAGTGTCTTGCCAAAGGCAGCGAGGCTGTAGCTGAATCACGAGCAGAACACAAGGATCCCATCCCTACCTCCCGCTTTTAGGCATAGGGCAACTTTCTGAAAGCAAAAAAAAAAAATACTAAGTCTGTCATGCACACTGCTGTCATAACTGAGGCTAAAAATGGAGGTGTCACCAGGAGAAAAAAGGAAGAAAACTCAAGCTCAACTATTTCTTTTCTCCTCCCAATACCAGAAAATGAAAAGTCAGTTCTTATAATATGCTGGCCAGGCGTGGTCCCTATTATCTTTGGTTAATTCCATATGTCTGAGAAGGAAATCAGCTCTAAGCCGGTTAGACTTGCTAAATGAGATTTGCCTAGGGCCCCACCCCTAGGATGCAGTGTCATACACCAAAGATTTGGTATTCTTTAGGAAGATGCTACTTGTCCAGACACTGTTAAAATAATGTCCGTCAAAACACAACCATCTAATAACTCATACATAATGTTCCCTCTTGAGCAAGACCCCATTCAGCACCTCCTAATCTCAGAGGAACTCCCAGTCCACATCCAAAGCAAGGGATGAATAGGGTCAGTAACAGAAAGATCCCTTTTATATAGCTTCTGAGGAGTGTATGGTGGACAAGCACACAACCCCTGGCATGTCCAGCAAGCAGAACTTCCAGCATCTTTAAGGCCACAATATTTACTCCTTGAGACACTCTAGACTCATCCTAATATCTTGGGTCACAATAAAAGGGAAACATATTTGTTGCTAGCAAGATAATATGGCTGTGAAATGCTGATCAGACACCTATTTACTTTTCTGCTACACTTAAAACTCAGTTAACTCTGCTTTAGGAGCCTCAAGGTTTTCAGAATCACAGCCCTGACTCATGCAGCCTGTGGTGAACACCCAGGACACATTTAGGAAAAGACTACTAATAAATAAAGTACTATGCCAATTGCTTGACTCAGAAAAAACACAATTAGCACTGCTACATGTTGGCATTTTGTCTTCTGAATACTCGTCAGCTAATAAAATTGGGAGTTGTTTTTAAAGAACATGTCTATATTGAACAATTCATCTCCCCCTTTCCTGTAACTACAGTAGCATTTACTAATGCTGTCAGGTTTTATGTGAAGTCAGTATTCTTGTGAGGAGTCACACTAACAGGTCTGGTTAGTAAAGTCTTTCACTAACAGCTTTCCAGTTACATGTAATAGGAAAATAAAGTTGTCCAGTATTTCCCATCTTTCAGCCTACGCCAACCCCGAGAGAGGGGCATGCACTATGAAGACAGTTGTGCTTATCCAAAATATCCATAGGCATAGCTGGACACAACAAGACCTTCTAACACCCCAGGTACATTTCATTTCAGAAGATGGAGTTGGTTTGGCTAAAAGAGAGAAATGTTTTGAAAATCTGAAGGCAGGAGATGGATCAGATAACGGCGATCACGAAACAACAACATCAACTATTCCAACAGGAGGAAGGAACAAGTGCAGCAGGTTAATGGGTAGCAAATTTAAAAACAAGAGGATATTTGGATATTTCAAGCAACTCTGCCAAAGTTGGAGGCCAAAGGAGTGCAGGAATTCTCAGAGGGGTCAGTCTGAGGCTCACTTCTTTGCAATGTTTTGTGGGACTAGCCAAAAAAAGCACTAAGCCAAGAGAGTTTCCAAGTATTTCATTAGGTCCAAAATCATTCAAAATCGATGACGTGAAATTCAACGATGCAAAGTGTTGTCATAGTGTGCCACAGAGGCAGCAAACACAAATGGTTCAGCACACAGCTTCATCCACCACCTTAGCTGAAGCCCAACAGGCTGAGCCCAGGGACACGGCTTTGCACAGGAGGAGCTGGAGTGCAAACCCACATTCCACATTGCTGTGCTGAGTCTTAGGTGGAGGCAAGTCACACCCCACAGAAAAGCAAAGTGAACAACTGGATAGTCAGCTTCCAGTCAAATTTTCCAGAGCTCTTCTGTCAGAGCCATCACCAACCTACTACTGTCAACTGCTGTCTCCAACAGGCATGCTTTAACATAGGAGATAATGCTCCAAAGTATAAAGCTAGCAGTTGTTCAACATGTCTGAAAGACTTGCAAAGGAGATTTAGGCTAATCTAACTAAATTAGGAACCTACTGAAGCTGTACACCACCTTCACTGGACAGTCAAAAAGAACCAAGTAAACAGAATGAGGATATCTCGGGGAACCTGCTTCCACAACCAAAGCCTCCATTGTATCTCTTGCAATTCCTTCCAGCCTTCTGCTTTTACTTTTCTTTGATCTGCCTACTGCGGAAAATGGACAGTCCCAAGATTACTGGCTGTTTGCCTGCATGTGATGAAGCTGTGGATGTACCCTGAAGGCCTTGTTCCTGCAAATATACTAGGCTAATTCACATTTTGAACTGAGGTTCACATTTGAAGCCTGCTGCTGCAGCCTGCTCACAGCAGTCTGTGGGAAGGAAGAACAAATACATCTTCTGTTTCTTTAAAAAGCCAGAAATGTCAAAGCCCACTTTATCTCTGATTGGAGTAAGACTGTTCCTCGTCTGCTATGGTACTTTTGATAGCCTCTCTTACCATGTATCATGAAATGAAAAGTTTAATGAGTTCTAAAAAACCCAAAATATTTCAATTTGTTTACACATGAAAAATGATCTATGGCTCAGAGCTGAGGAGGGAGTAACGTGACAGATCTGTGGGGCATCCTCCCTGCTGTGCAAAAAAGCAGCAGATACACACTCAATATCGTTAATGGAAGCTGAGAGCCTAGTTTCCCAGGAGCTATACAGAGCACATACCCTTTCAACTCTAATCTCCTGGTTTCAGGGACAGGCATTCACACTGAAAGTACATTGTGCTCTGTCAGTACCTCTGCAGCAACAGAACCTCAAAGCTTCTCTTTGGTTCTTCGACTGATCCCGTTATCCTTTTACCATTTTTAGTGCTTAAATACATTTTCAAAGGTGCAACTCAACACACTGCAAGTGTACCAACAGTGCAAGAATACACATACAAAAGAAAAAAATTACTTCAAGAGCAATCTGTATTGGTCTAATACTGCTCCTATTCAAGTAAATTCTTTACCCTCTCACAATAAGGCACTTCTGTTGGTATGAACCTGAATTGCTTCCTGTTCTCATTCACAGACAATATATTCCTCATAGCAATTCTGACTTCTAGGAATTTTTATCCAGGATCTATAGAGTTGCAGTAAAATTATACTACATCCTTTTATTACATGCTTAGCCAATTTTTAATTTATTGGAATCAACACTATAAGAGAGAATATGGTTGGAAGCTTTCTGCAAGGAAAGAATTGCCTGAAATTTTTTTCTTCTACCATGAGATTTCATACTCAAAATCCTGGCTCCTAGCTGGGGCAGATCAGCATAGCTCCACCAAAATGCCAGGGAATGCCACTGATTCACAGTGGCTAAGGATTCATCTAGGGTGGTATGGGGTATATCAGAAGGANAGGTCCCTTCCAATCCCTAGCATTCCGTGATTCTGTGGTCTTGGACACGTCTCAGGAAACTACAATGTGAGTTGTTCCTTTCTCTGCAGTGATGAAAAGATACTTAAAAAGTATTGTTGCTTTCTTCTTCTGTCAGAGAATCGACATGTTCCTATTTGCTCCCTAAAACAAATCCTTGAGTGTTTCTTCTGTTACTCTCACAACATCTGGTCCTGAGCCCACAAAGTCAATCAGAGCTTCACCACTGACCACCATTTGCCAACCACATTACCACACTCAGCCCCGCCAACAACAACATTTCAAGAGGAAGCATTAAATCAACAGTCCCCCTCTGTCTTACAGGTTCCTACTATTTTAATGTCCAAACACCTCTGAGTCTACAATTTTCACCTTCCTAATTCTTCTACAGTATGGCAAAGTATTAGTTATGGCAGTACAGAAGAGTAACTGAAGCATAGAGAGATTATTTACTGCAAGTTCCCATGAAAATTTTTGAAAACACATGGACCTCAATTCAGATGACATTTGTCATACAGCCTCAGCTGATCCTAAGGGTACTTGTTAAACAGTCTCATAGGAGCAACATAACTTTGAAAACTCCATAAGTATCCCTAGTTAAAGGGTTAATAGTTGAGAAAAATTCGTTAACTACCATAGGCAGCTTCCCCTCAGCAACCAAGGAAGAATATAATGCAAAGCTTCAATAATACAGAGAAGAAAGAAAAAAACACCAAACAGCAGCCAAATGACATCTCTAAAAATCAAGTTCAATTTAAGGTATTCATATCAGAAATCAATGAGAGTTCTTCTGGAGTTTCTAGTGTCACATTCACGAAGGATTACTTGGGAGGCATATTTCTTAACTAGATAACGGATCAATTCAATTCGTGGTAAATTTAAAGATCTAAAACACTCAAATGGGCTGATTTGGTAAATATGAATCTTGAATAATGTAAAAAGACTCTGTCACTCTTGGTAAGAAAGAAAAAGTTAAGAAGTTAATTCTTTAAACTTTCCTGAGCAGTTTAAACTCCTGACTTCCTGATGCACAGATTTTAATTGTAAGACCACAGTGTGTTTCCACAGGACCTGCTCCTCACTCTTACGAGATTAAAGCTACTCCAAGGATGAAGCAAAGGAGGTATCTGTAGGACAGCTCTCTCTGACAACTCAAAGGCACGTAACAAAGCAAGGACTGGGAATGGGAGAAGGAGTGTGTAGGTGTGAGGAGGATGGCCCTGGAGTCAAAGCAGAATGTCCTAGACGACTGTTTCTTTCCCAGCCTTTGCCTACAGTCTGGTGGCCTACCCGCATCTCTGTGCCCAAACTGCTCCCACGAGGTCAGAGCAAAGTGCTGATGACTCCACAATAAATCTGAGCAGCTTTCACTGGACACCTTAAAGCAGGACTTCAAAAGTTTTTTTCCACTTTACAGTGCGAGTACACCCTCATTTCACTGCAGGATTCTGAAATATAAGTTCCTGAACATCTCACGCAGCAAGATAATACAAGAATGACTGATACAGGAAAAGTATTTTCGGAACAGTCTTACACAGCTCGTAGAAATCAAAAAGAATGAAGACACACACTGAAAATATAGGAGAAAAACAAAAACACTGAGTGGCTGTTCCCAAATGAAGTAATATCCATACCACATACTTAATGAGGCAGGAGTTCTGTGGAAACAAGTAATAAAGTGATCCCATAATTATAGACTGCTTTATAATACGCATGCAGAAGGCTGCCACAAAGACTGCACAAACAGCCTCTATTCCAGTATTTCCTGAAATGAGCCATTTGACTCGGCAATGTTAAAAGGTTCCTTTAACAGCTTTTTCAGTCTGTGATACATCATCTAGATGTAACTGAGGTCAAGTGCATTAAGAATCTGAGTAACATTTTGTGCTGCAACATGACAAAAGAGGCACTGTCTGAGCTGCAAGGGCTGACTAGCACTCAATCTATTTCTGTGGCCGTACTAGAAACATATGTAGAAGCATACAGAACTTGGAATTCATTAAAAAAACTTTTTAAGTAAGTTTTTTCTAATCTAAATAAAATATATAAATACTAAGTCTTTGGTGGCCTCTTAGTCCCTGTATGAATGACAGTGGCATCACAGAAACAGCACATTAACAACACTACCCAGTTTAAAAGATAATTGCTGAAGACAAGGACACACAACAGGGCTTTCTGAGTGCCTCACCCAGAGACCTCAATCACAAGTCACGATAGCAAAGTGATTCAAATCTGGCTTAGAAAGTCCACTTTTTACAGATTTATTAACTTTTAATGAGTAGGCACAAGCATCATTCTAGTTTTAAATAATCGTTCCTTGGGAAGTGACATGATCTCTATTGTATTTGCATTTCAGCCAAGGAAGACTGAACTTTTTCCATTATTAAAAGGGCTGACACTCAGTAACATAATTAATGAGCAGTTTGGATGTGATCTTCTTTTAAAACCCTCTATTCAGGATCTGAGCATTGTCAGTAATTATAGGTGCTGAGCAAAGAGCTTGTCTTGGTACATTTCAAAATGCTACATATATAATTCATCTCCAGCTTTTTTTCAAAGTAGAGATTTTTCAGGGCTTAGGGGGCTTTCAGAATGGAGGAGGTTGATTTAATAGGGGCTGGTCACTCAAAGCAGATACTCAGAAAACTGCTCCAATAGCCCTAAGTTGACCACCACGGCAACTGCACAGCCCTATTAACCTCATTGGCTCTTACTACGTAACCATTTGTAAAATCAAAACAGCAAGAACAGGGCTCAAGGGATCCCATGCAACATTTCCACTGACACTTTTTGGTTCTGGAATAGTCTTTGCCAGCACTTTTTTTCAAAAGATACAAGGAAAGCACTTGGGAGCAAGCAAGTACAGCTACAGCATTAACTGAATCAGACCATACTTGCCAAAGCTCTAGACCATGTGTTAAACTGAGATACAGAAGGTGTCTGACAGGGCATGCAATGTTAACCTAACCACATAGGCAGAGGACACTACGAGGAATTCTATTCAGGACGCACATCAAAGAGAGCAGAGGGTTTATGAGAGCTGCATATGTTCTGGTCCTCAGTATTTGAGTGTACAGATACGCCTGTATGTATGTATATATGTCTGTATGTGTGTATATGTACACACAAAATAATTACACAAACTTTTTTTTTTAAAGCAAAGCACCTGGAAAAGAAAAGGCAGCCAGGATGCAAACATCTGAAGAGCAAGTATATCAAAAATTAAACATCTTATTCAATTATAGTAGGCTCTACAAGTATTTTCTGTGCATCAGCTCTTACAAGCACAAGACTGCCCTGAATCAGAAGGGACACTTCCAGTCTGTCAGGAGAAACCAAGAGCACACCTGATTTGAGCCTTCACACCGTGTCAATTCATACCTGCAAAGCACATAGTTACATGGTCCCACTTTTAAAGAGGCTTAATTTCTCTCTTTTAATCCTGTATGACCGTAACTCTGACAGTGAGTCCTTCCACAGTGGCTGAAGTGCACATCAGCTCAGGATAATGCCCATGCTGGCTGCCAAAGAGTGAATCAAGCTAATCAGCAGTGTGCTGTTGCACGCTGATGTTGACACTTCAAGGAATCACAGAATATTCAGTTCAACTCATTAATCCTTTAATGCTACTTCCCATTGATCACTGAGCTCCCTGTAATTGCAGGTTTCAAAAAGCACCAATAAGATTATTAACAAAGCAATGCAAAGGACAACACAACAAAAAAAGGACTTCAGAAGCCAAATCATTTCTATACAAAGCCAGTACCAATGGCTGCAATCTTCTCATATGCATCAATGTCAAACCATAGGCAGAATCACCTGTAGGTAAGCCAACAAGCTGCAGGAGCGTGCTGCAAGCATAAATCATTTCCTAGGTGCAATATTGGTTGCTAAGTTTGGGTGCAGGCACCTCATATTATAAAAGGTTGAGTCCAGGAACTCCACTGTTGATCACTCGGTTGTTGGACATTTGAGCCATGGATCCAGTTCCACCGTTCACCTGTGGTAAACCTCAGCCTCCAACAGCCCGCCCTGAGCCCACCAAACAGATCCTGCAACACACGGGAGTTGCAGGAAATCTGACTTAATGACTTCATAGTCTCACTTCATCCTTCCACACTAGCAACTAATTTTTCTCTGCTATATACAGTAAGCATACAATTCCTCAAAAAAGAATTTGCCATCTCTTACTGGTAGGTTCTATTAACTTATTTTCAGTTTCTGTCTGCGCTATACTGGCTTTGTATTTCAGGCTTTTTCTCCCATTCACCCCTTCCAATTTACTGAGCAGTATTTTGCAGTATCTCAGCGATGCAGACAAATCAGTTCCCACTGTCATCCTTCTATCACTCTTCTTGAATAACACTAGTGACACATACACTGGCTTCAGGTACCTGGACCCCTTTGGCCAAGACAAATTAGGCAAGCACTGTCTAGGACACTCAAGCAAGACTCTTCAGGGTGCCAATTTATTCAAAAACTCTATAGAGCAAGAAAATGTATGCTCTTCTGTTTAGGTCTCAAGATTTTTCCCATCTCCCCCCCTCATATGTTAAGAGTAGGATACTACCCATGCACACTGACCCCAGGAATAGTGTAAGATATAGGGCCCCAGCATAAAATCACAGAACACATCAGGAGGCGCGTGTGCTGGCAGGTAACCCTGATATAGGTGTTTACCACTTGTCTTTGGCTAGGATACTCAATGCTCAAGCATCTGGTGTCATCCACCTGGACAAACTACACTGTTTCAGAATTTCCCCCTCAGGTTTCAATCCTCAACAGGTTGCAACCCTCAGCAGGTTACTCTGCAAATACAACACTTCCCCTCTGAATTCCCACTGTCTCCTCAAGTACCTCTCCCCTACACCACTTCACCATAGCAATGTGCTGGTGTAAGGCCAACTACTGTCACTCTTGGCAGCACTTTCTTCTACTGCTTACAGAGGTCCCAAGGAACACGTAAATCAAGTGCTCTAATAGCAGAAGGGTAACATCATCACCACCAAACAGATAAGTCCAGGAGATCTTGTGCTCTTTTACCCCTTCATAATTCCCACAATTTCTCTTTTCTGCTTAGTACTGACATCTCATCTCAACTGTTCCACTTCACAAAGTTCAAGATACAAGCACCCAAAATTCAATACAAAAATGACTTTCTCCGTCAGCTGACTGCAACTCAGTCCTGCCATTCATGGCCCTCAGGCAGACATGGGATGTGTGCACTTCAGGGGAAAAATGTCCACACTAAAGCCCTACAAATAACACTGCACAGGAATAATTGCCTCACATAGGACTCTTCTGCACTTGACCATGAAAGAAAGAGCATTCAATAGAGCAAATTACCAAGCAACAATCAGCAAAGAGCACTCAAGTCAAATGCAATCATGGTTACATACATGGATACACTGAGCTGATAATGTCTTTAAGGCGCTGCCCCCAGCACAAAGGCAAATACGCCATCAGTAATGATAATTGAACCAAAGCACTGGATAATTCTGCCCTAAGGAGAGAACATCTGGTAAAGGTTGAATCAAAAGCCAGAACATCCCCAGTAAGAGAAAGCTTCAGCACCTGCTGTTACCTGCAAGTCACCTGAGCACTGTGAACAGAACTTCTAAGCACAGATGACACACCTGGTCTAGGCACAGCAGAGGAAGCCATCATGCCAGCATGGCAGGCCTGACATTGCTGCAGCGGAACAAAGCGGTGCTGCAAGCAAACACAACCACCAACCACAGCTTCAGCACACCAGACTGTCGTGTGGTCACAGCCTGGCTATTTTCTTTCATTCACATTTACTCAGCAAGTATCAGTATTAAGACAAGGCACAGAATGGAAGCGCGGCTTCCCAAGTGAGACCATAAATCAGAAATTAAACAAGGTAAATGAGACAAGCAATCACTATCCCCATCAGTGAATACTGTTCTCACTTTTCCTTTTCTTGAAGAATAAGAGATGGGTAAATAAAAAAGAATCAATTGTTGCTGGGGTTTTATTTGTTTCCACGTGTTTTATCTTTACAGTAAAATCATCCTCATCATCTCACCCAGTGTTAACACCAATGATAGGAACTAACACCTTTGCTTTCACCATTCATACCCGTCCAAGACAGTAGTTCTGGTTCCTATCCAACACTTAAAACATTCACCTGCGTATTCTAGCCCAGTCAACCTCTGAACCATCTTAATTATTCAGTAATCTCCTACAACAAGGATTTTTTAGAGAGGATCTGCAAGACATGACATATGTGGAATCCATTTCAGTAAAGGATTTATTTATTTTCTTGTCAGATTAAAAAAAAAAAATTTATAAAATAACTCTTGCTTCCCAAGACAATGGATGTGTTAACAGTAATCCTTTACACTTCTTAGCTTTAGGGTAGAAATTTTTAAAAACATGGTAGCACCTGGACAGACCACAGAATGCAAACTCCTTATCAACTATAAAAAAAAGCACACCTTCAAACATTCAGTCCCTTCTGAAGAGGGTAACAGGATGCACAGTACTAGTTACACCCAAAATAAGATCGAGAACTGGGGATTATAAATCATATTCTTTGACCACACTTAATTCATCAAGCAAAATCTAAGAGATTTCTGCAACTAAGGAGGAAAAAGCTAAATCTTGCTGCACAAAGAGGACCTTTTCCTTGCATATATATAGTTTGGATACTTTGCAACTGGATCCACTGAGGAGGTTATATATATAGATATAGATACACCCCAAAATACAGTGCTGGCTGCTTCTCTGCAGAACCACAAGCTGGATATCCTCCTCACTCCTCCCTTCCCAGATGCCTTAAAATTCCTTGTGGATTTACAAAAGCAGAGACCACAGCTGTCCAGCTAAACACACAGCAGCAGCTTTTGGATGACTACCAAATGATCTTTACTCAGGCCAGGGAAAACTGTCCTGAACGGCAGTGTGGGGGCCTGCCCTACCCCGAGGTTCTCCCCTTCCATCGGGCTGTGGCCCAGCGGGGCACACAGTGGCAGCAGGCCTGGCCCAGCCAGCATGGAAGGGCATCTGGTGGAAAGACCTGCCTCTCGCAGTGACAGCCTGCCAAGGGAAAAGAAAAGCAACAACGTGGTTGTGGTCTGGCTAATCCTGTAATTAAACACATACTGGAACAGGCTGTCCAGGGAGGTGGTTGAGTCACCATCCCTGGATGTGTTTAAGAATCATTTAGAAGTGGTGTTGGGGGATATGGTTTAGAGGAGAACTTTTGTAGAGCAGAGTTGATGGTTGGACTCAATGACCCCAAGGGTCTTTTCCAACCTGAATGATTCTATGATAAATAAACTTTTAATAGCTCTCTGGTGCACCATGCTGGAGGAAGAATTATGCAGCTTTTGTGAAAAATTATAAAATTAAATCTGCTTTTCTTCCGGGGTTTTGTGGATAATTTTACTCTATATCTTGCAAGCAAAATATTTCAATTTTTTCTTTAAAATACTTCTACAAAAGTTTGAAGTTCATCAAAATGGCAATCTTCCAAATAAATAAAAAAAATTAATGACAAGATATTAGTAATATTTAATCATTATTACGGTATTTAACACAACAAAAGATGTCATTAGATTTCTTTCTCTCACTGCAAATATCTCAGCCTTGCCCATCTACTAAAGCAGTTTTTCCATAACAAGCAGCTAAACTTTCAAATTGCTTAATATTGCAGGAAAGCACATGCACAAAACCAGTGCCTTATAACAGGAAGAGGAGGAGCCTGTAAATTGCATGCATAGTTTCCAAAAGACAGATTATATTCAGCATTAAACATTTAGACAAGCTAAGGAAAAATAACTGGAATAACTGTGAGAATACTCATTCAAACTGCGTCTGAAAAGGGGAAAGAAATAATTTTCATATGGTAATCCGACAATAATATAATCGTCAACATTGTTTTCCAGCCACATACAGGAAAAAAGGCATAATTCTATTTATTATGAAAAACAATGTCCGTGCTTGCAAATGGCCCTAAGAAAAGGTGCACAAAATACTCCTTTTTCTGTTAATGCCATGGGGAAAAATAAACCAAAGTCTCTCAATGCTCTCCACATCACTCATGCTGTAGTCGAGAAGGCTAATTAATGGAGCTGCCTCAGCAGCTGTCATAAAAATTACTTTTTTTGTTGTTTACTGCATTTTTACCCATTTAAAACTTTCAAGCAAATACATGAGGATGAATTCTTTGCTAAGTCTAGTTTTATCCGGATAGGAAAAAGCAGCAGCCATGGGAACAAACCTTTTATTCCTATCATGTCCTGCCTGCAGATTACAACAGGTAAAATCTTGGAAAAATTAATTACTCAATAAGATAAAACCAGCAAAAAGCTTTCCATTTTGACTCACATGCTCTTAAGTTTCAGTGTTGCTTGTTTTTCTTTGACTAGCAATAAAAGACTGAGATTTTCTGAATTTCAAACCATTTGAAAACCATGTGAAAGTAGTTCAGTCAAGAGAAAGAAAAATTTGCAGAATGAAAAAATGTCATTTCCCCTAAATTTTGACAGTGAAAGTTTGCCATCCTTTTCAATCCACTAGAAAAGTTTATTTGTATTATTCAAGCCATCCTCATTATAGTACATAAAATAAATTTCACCAACAATGCTGTACTGCATCTTTTAATAAAGATGTTTATCAGTAATGATAAGACCCTGTTGCCACGGAAGGAAGAATTTACATTACTAGATAAATTGTAAAACACTATTTTTGAAACTTGTCCATCAGACACAGATGTTTCAGATTCTTTTCTAAACCAGCTCCTATAATAACATGACAAACTTTGAAAACATTCCCAGGCATTTCAGTGTTGTGTACACCAGACGGAGCAAAGACTGCCATCCATGTGCCCTCCTGTAGCCTGCTTTCTGCATACAAAAGTCAAACACATACAGAGTTTTCAGGATCTTTGTTTTCTATTTTATATACTGTTCCTGACAATTATTCCTTAGATCTTGAGTTTCCCCATGGGAAACTTATCAAACATATTGAAATTAAAAGGAGATTCTATATTTCAATCATTAAAGGAGTTTACTTGGCAAATAGCAACCTTCTGGGGAAAACATATTTTATTCAATCCTTCTGTTCTTCTCACTTTGTTGTCAATGTTACTTAATTCACCACAAATAGACACCACAAGTGTCTTGTCCTCTACCTCAAAGAAATGTTTTGAAACTAGAAAAGATAACAGTACTTTGGGGCTTGTTTTTTTTTTTTCTATAAGAATTTGCAGTATATTATACAGTAGCAAATCTCATCAGCCTAAAGACAAAGAAAATCTCACTGCAGCACAATGGTAGAGTGGCAGAGATGGTGATAACTCCTCCTCATTCTTCTTTTTCATGGCATCTCTATCAGGTTGGCAATAGATAAGGACAAACCAGAGCTCTCCATCCAGACAATACAGCAGGAAAAGCTGGATACTCCTCGGAGCAGTCACTGCAAAGCTGGGAACCTGACCACAGCTTTCTTTTCCATTCTCAAATGAGAATCAATAGAAGAAAAGAAAAGTAATCTCTTACGAATGCATATGTTTACCTTATATTTTACACATTTAAGTGCTACATCTTTTATGTTCCGTGCTTTTCTAAAATACAAAGGGGTTTTGCCTGTAACTATCTATATACTATAGTCTCAGTGCTTGGGACAGTTGGGATGTTCTATCCAGCAGTCATTTCTTGATTCTTCCATCATTTTCACACTGGCAAAGCCACTCCTAGCCATTCAGGCAACCATAGTATTGCAGTGTCTTACTTCCATTTATCCTTAAATGGTTAAAGCAATATTTCAGAAGTACACAGTAAAAATATTTAAAAGGACCAGCAGACATTTGGAAAGATAAACAGAGGTACAGGCACAATGCCATGCCACCATTCCACCTCATCTCCTGGGTGTGGGGCATGGCACATCACCTGTTTTCAGCCACTACTTACACCTTCAAATCGTCCTCCCACAATGTGATTCTTTATGAAGTTTGATTTCACTTTTAAGTAAGCCTCAAAGTGGACCAGTACAAACTGTTGTAACTCTTAGTTCCCAGAACTGACATTGACACTGGTGTTTGCCAAGTCCTCTCCCTGTACCTGTAGCATAAACCTGCAAAACTAAAAGAAAAAAAAAAAAAATTAAAGCACTGCCACTGTAGCATAATCTATGTTGATTCCTATATGACCTAAAAAGTAGGGTCTGAAACGCAACCAAGTAACTCACCAGCTTTCAGAGTCTATCACAATTGTACCCAGCTGCCTCACTACCACCACATCACTCACAGCAGAGCAGACCGGAGCAGAGTCCTGTGTGACAAAACCCTAAGGTGGCTGCCCTGCCCACGCAGGCCAGAAGCTCATTTGGACTGCACCCAAGAAGTTGTACAGCTGCAGTAGTGCAGCATTCGCTCATAGGCTGCCTTCACTTCCCCACTAACATCCCAACTTCTGCGTCTTGGACTACATCATACAGCCTGCCACTTCACCAGCCAGACGGGGTCGCCCAAATGGAGCTTATACACAAAACGAGGACTTAACTTGGCTTTCCAGGGTCCAGGTGCAATTCAGTGTCCTGTTTCTTAGAGCAAAACTCCAAGCCTTGGCTTTTATTCTCTCACAGAACTTCCGTGTAACAAAAAGACAGTTCTCTGCTAAAGAATGCAGGCTGTTAAATAGCACTTGTCCTTGTTCAACTTAATTTGCAAAATCCCAAATCCAGTTTTAAAACGGATTTTAAACGCATCTGTCGTCCAGTGGGCAACATCTGCTGTACGTAGCTAAGATCTGCTTCCACTGTACAGGAAGGGAGCCTGTTACTGCTACTGCCAGATTTGCAACTGGGCTGGTTTTCAGCTAGAAGCAGGTCTTGGCCAACACGCGGCTATGTGGCACATGCGCAAGTAAAACTAGTTGTGGCAGTGCAAAGCAAAGCCAGGCACGCACAGAACTTTGCACTAGTCCTCTCTGAAAATACAACTCTTCATCTATCTCTCACTGCCACGAAAACAACTGTAAGGGGATTAAAGCACAGATGCCTCAATGCCTTCCTCTCCCCACCCTTAAAAATCTATTAGGTTGGCCTGATTTATACTAAAAAAAGTATTTAAAAAATATCCTTGTCTGCAGTATAAACTACCTCTAGCGACATTGACAGTTCCAGAAAAGTCTGTGATTCAAAGACCATGGAGAAGAACTAGATGCAACGTTTGACAGGGAAAATTCCTCTCCCTTCCAAATACAAATAAAATATAAACTGATTCAGACTACTATAAACTTAATTAGACTCTGTAATAGTTAGGTTAAAACATCATGAGCACCCTCTTTGGGTGTACAGGGCTGTCTGGCATATTTAGACTAATGAGCACCATTAATTACTCTTGGACCTCTCTTTTCAACAGTACCCAGCTATGTGCTCTGCTTCTCGGTCTGTGGGAATGACAGGACATTGGGCTATTCAACAGGATGGCACTAAAGAACCAACACTGTGGGAAAGGGGGGAGAGGAGTAGGGAGAGGGTATGGCACAAGACCAAGAAATAGAACAATCCAAAATGGAAAAGGTTAAAAAAAATTATCCAGAAGGAAAACAACTCCTGCAGGTCCTCTGACAAGAAATTCCTTCCAGTAGAAAGATGAGCCACAAGGATTTACTTGCAAGAATGTCTGGGTATGGTACAGAATGGCGAGCAGCTGGTACATCACATCTCATTACCCACCAACACTACTATGAACACCTCACACCTGATCCTCAGTCAGTTTGGAGCAGAGTTCACAATTTTGCTGTTAACACAGGAACTGTCGCAACTCAATTCTTAAGAAGTACCATTAGCCAAAGATGCAAATTTTCAGCCCCCCTGAAAGCAAGACAAGTAAGGGACAAGCTCTAACCAGATCAGGGATTAGGAAGAAACTACTTTTTCCAGCGCTTCAAAGGCAGCTATTCCCCTTCAAGGGGAGATACACATGTAGGTTGGGACAACAGAAAGCAAACATTTCACTGAAGTGTGGGGATAGCAGGGCACAGCAGTCAGCAGGCCTGACACAGTATATCCCACACACCTCTGAATAACTGAGTGAATCAGTGCCCAGCACCCCTCCATCCTTGTCCTACTCCAATGTCAGTTGTCCAGATCAATGTACATCTTGCCACAAGCCTTTATGTTGTCTAGTCTAGGCAGCCTCCCTTGGCAGCATGTAGATGCTGCTACAGCACAACTAGTTTTATAGCAAGGATACTGGTTTAAAGCCCGCCTGGATGTGTTCCTGTGCAACTTGGTCTAGGTGATCCTGCTCCAGTGGGGGGACTGGACTAGATGATCTTTCGAGGTCCCTTCCAATCCCCAACATTCTGTGATATATGATGCATCCTGCATCAATGTAAGCTACACAAAAACTTAAGTCCCAGTTTCAAGCATCACTTAAATACTTCTCAGCCTTGCTGCAACTCAGCAAGCTCCACTTGACATCTCTTTGCAGGCACTACGATGTGCACAGAGCTACTCCACTTCTACATGGGCTGAATAAAAAAGGGAAAGTTGCGGTTTAGGACCTAAACATCTCCAAGCCCACTGAGAAAAATAATAAATAAAAATGTACCATGGAACATATGAGAACATACTCTAAATACTGATAAAGTTTGGGTTTTGCTGCTCTCAGTGACCTTCTGCCCTAAATTAGCTGCTGAAATTCAAACTGATCTCTTTTCTGTCCTTTTGGCTTTCTGACAGCTCCATTGCCTTGTTTATCTCCTTCTCATGGCTTCCCATCTGAACAAATATTTATTTTTGGTTCTTCTTAATTGTGCATGCAGTTTTCATTACCACCAGAAGGCACTTCAGAAGGATTAACAATAATTTCCGTACTCATTTGATGGACACACTGCTTTGTTTTCCACTCTATTTAGGAAGGGAAAAACACTGTTGATTAACAATTGTCCACTATTCTTCAGTTTCTCCTGCAGGAATTGTATTACTGTCTCAATTACAATCACATTTACACCCTTAAGCCCAATTAAGAATTGGTTTCATGGATTATAGCTCCAAGAAGATCAGAATATCAGAGGCCCAAAGGAAGTTATTTAAATCCTTGGAAAATACATCTTTTCACAAACTTGGTATGCACATCTGGCACAGTAGTATCATTCGTAGTCAGTAATATCAAAATGTACAAATAAATTTATCAGCAGAAGATTATCTGTGCAGACACATAGCTAGCATTTATGATATCACTAATGCTCTAAAGGATTGCAGGTCCAGGCAATTAGTAGTTCTATAAAGTACCTTCCTAAGAAATCCCCTAATATTTTCAGACTTTTACCCAGCATGGGGAAGAAACTTAACATTCAGTCAGTCCTAAATATTGATTTTTAAATAGATAAGGACTTTCAGCTTTGTAGTGGCAGCAGTGGTACACTTGGGGTTTCAGCCTTTTAAAACAAATTTAACTGTGCAAACACACACAAAATCCCAAAACCAATGAGTCAAACTCATTGGTCATTAATTCCTGCAGAAACCTGACCTGTAGTAAAAAAGCAGTGAAAGCAAGCTACTTTATCTGAACTGAAATCAGTAATTAGTAGCAAAGTAGCATCAAATCAGGAATAGCAATTCAGAAAATTAAGATTTGATGCAAATGCAATTTGTTTACTATCAGGACACTTTAAAATTATTTTTTATTTCCTATTCACAGAAGATCACTTTTACTGCCTGCAGCATATTATTTTATTAATCATAATATAACTAGTATCAGTGGAAATAAACTTATTGTGCTGTTAAGAAAAGGT
Organism: Brachypteracias leptosomus; assembly: GCA_013401335.1. Classification (NCBI taxonomy): domain Eukaryota; kingdom Metazoa; phylum Chordata; class Aves; order Coraciiformes; family Brachypteraciidae; genus Brachypteracias; species Brachypteracias leptosomus. The sequence goes on along the minus strand of VYZX01007944.1, from coordinate 94,420 downwards.
CAAAGGTATGCAATAACTTACCAAGTGTGAAAAGGAAATGCTACCAAACAATTTTTTTTTTAATAGCACATGTGTCATGGAGTCACAGATGAAACCAGGACCTCACTTGAGTCATGTGCTGCATCATAAATACTATAAGGAGTTTGTTCTGTTGAGGACACCAAACACACCCCTACTCTCCCAAGGGGAGCAGCACAGCTCCCAGCAGCACCTGCCTAAGCAGGGAGGACAGGGAAAGGGGAAAGCAGCAGTCCTGCTACCCAAACACCTCCAAACCTCCCAGTTCCCCCTCCCACACAAGCACACCTCCACACACTGCTGCTGTCTGAGGCAATACCCAAATACTATGTTTAGGAAACACCAATGTATGTATTTTTAATCCTGACCCAAGCAGTTAGCAGGATAAGAGAGAGCCCACAGGGGAGAACTAATTGAACATCTCTACCGAGACACCACCATTTTGTTCAGTTTCTTGTTGGTTTGGCTGGTTTTGGTCTGCTTCTTCAACATTTTATTTGCCTATGTGTGTGATCCTTCTATTCAAATACAAACAATGTATCAGTCTTTTTTGTGTAGTAATAACACTGGGAGAGCAGAAACAAATAAACATTTCCAAAGAATATACTAATATTGAGAAAAGTAAAGTGGTCCTGGCTGAATTCCAGTAGTTTAAGCAAACAGACCCTCAGCAGTTAAACAACATACTGCCTATGGGCCACATTGCCTATGAGAAGCCCTTTGAAACCAAGTTCAGATCCCCTACTCCATCTCCCTTTCTCATTCACCAAGGCAGATGGGGAGCAAATGTTTCTAGAGAATTATCACTGTGATACTTCCCCGAGAGAGAGGCAATGCGATCTGCTCAGGAAATACGCTATGGCAGATTTTTCTAAAACCTCATTTTGCTGTGCCTGTGAAGCTTTCAGCTCAGGCTTCATGGGGTCTGCTGTGATACAAGGAGGCTTCAAGGCCCATGTCTATTGGGCTGAACCCCACTGAGAGCCCCTGTGAACAGGGTCATTTTAACTACAACGTCTGCTGGTTTCAGTCTTCAGAAGACATAAATGAACCCAGGGGCATGGACCGCTCTGGCATTTCAATGCCTCACCATGGCCTACAGACTTGTCTCAAACTGCAAAATGGAAGAGAAAGCACAGAACAGCACCAGAGAAATTATGCAGATGAATTTTGTCTGATCAGAACCTACCAAAGAAGGTCAGCAAGATTCCTGCTCTCTTAGCATGATGGACACACAAATATCGTATTCGTACGTTCACACACCATGTTCATTTGCTAAGGGATACTGGGCATGGCTCAGAGGTGGCAGAGAGCCCAAGCACAGGAATGAAAAAATCGTTGTGAAAGCAAATCTTAATAACATCCTGATATTAGCCACAAATGAAAGGTGCTGTTTATGTCAAGTACTTTAAAAGCTTCAGAAAGATGTTTTCAAGCTTTAAAGAGAAATTTTGTAGTCTAAGCATTTTCATAGCAGATTCCCAAGGAGCTACTGAGACACAGACCAGAAGCTGGTATTGCTCCTGTTTTCCTCCCAGGCTCATGCACTTTTCACATCCTACCTCACAAAAGTCAGCCTTAACCAGGCAGAAGAGATTTAACCTTGGCACAAGCTACAACGACAGCCAGCTGCTTGATCTTGGTAAAAATATTTCTCACCCATAGACTGGTCAGAGGAGAAAAAAAAAGTAACCTACAATCAGTGGACATGTTCTGCTGCTGAGAGAGAACAGCTGCAGTGCAGAAATTGATATTTTGGTCATTAATTGCATGCAGATCCTGTGGCTGTTCAGTAGCTGAACTGTAAAGTGACAGAAACAAAACTTGCTTCTTCCTGTCTTTGCTATTATCTTCTGTTGACCCATTTGGGTCTCTGTGCCCATTTTCTTCAGCAAAAATAGTACAGGTCTTTCCCTGGCACCTAAAATGTACTCTGCTGTGCCAAGAACATCCCTTAGAGGAGTCCTTTTTAACAAAGGGATACAGCATACAAAGACAGGAAAAAACCTACTCTGTTTCAGAAAGTTACTCTGCTGGCTTTGTACATCCACTGAAGTTCTCTCACTGTTCTTCTCAACTCTACCCATACGCAAAACAGTATGGCAGTACCCAAAACAGAATGAGCTGGGATGGAGCGAGGATCTGCACACTTGCTTTACTCTCTCTGTTGCACCCAAAGTCAATGCTAAAACTCAAACTGATGGTTGCACAAGTCACACCAGAGCTGACTATTCTCACCACATCCGATCTTCATCATCAGTTTCCATTCAAGGGGCCATGAGCTTACACACATGAACTATGTAGTTGCTGTCAGCAAGCATCTGATCTAATGCACATGGGTGAGTCAAGTCTAAGCCTGCAGAGACAGGATAGTAACACAAGAGGGTACAAATTAAAGCATATATTCCTAACCTGACAGCAAGAGGTTACATGACCCATCCAGTTGTGAGACACCACGGGTTTATGTCAGCAGAGAATGTCCTTGATTGCCACCTGACACATGTAATCCTGGTCAGCAAGTGCAAGGCCCTGAAAACATCCTGTCTACAATACAGGTGAACACATCTTTCAACAATTACAGGTTGTATCAATCCAATTTGTTTTCAGTTCTCCCGCTCATCCATATCAGTTTTCCCAAGTTTTTTAATATCCCTTCCCAAATTGCCACAGAACTGAAGAGGGACCAAGTATGAGCTGAGGTGTCAGCCTGCAAGTGTTGCCAGCAGCTCCGACTGCAAGCAGTTCCAAAGGCTCAAATGCAAACACTTGCTCTAAATAGAGAGCTGGACTTAAATTGCAGGAAAGTTTTAAGGAAAAAAAACAAAAACCACGCACACTAAGTTGGCCTTTCTGTATCATCTACAAAAGAAAATGCATCAGTAGTTCTCTAGTCACTACTCCCTAGACATCATAAACACTCATGGCTCCTATCTGAGGTTGTCTCCCCACAAGCTGTCAACCCAGCCACTTGCTTGAATTTGTTGAAGCAAGCTAGGTTTGAATCCGCAAAGAGGCAAAGTACTGAACGGTCACACACCTCAAAGGGAAGTGGATGGCTTGCCCTCCAATAATCTATTTAGTTCCTGATGGAAAAAATGTTAGCACACAAATTCATTAAATGTTATTTCTCCACCTCTGAGGCTAGATGAATAACAAAAACAATGATTCACAAATGGCTTATTACAAAAAACAGCAAACCAAACACTAAGATCTGTTATTTACAGAGGGTTGTTTCAGCAACTCCACCTCAAAGAGCCAGAGCAGAGACTCCACGTCTGTCTCTGAACTGAAGTATAGTATCTCAGATGTTGCACTTGTGCAGCACATTTGCTATCCCTGTTTCTCTGTGCTTCCAGGACTATTCCATCCAGCTTCCAGAACAGTGCAAAAATTTATTTTCAAAACAGAAACATATGAATTAACTCTTCATATTAATGGGATGTATTTATTTTTCCTTCAGGATAATGTGCAGTTGTATGCCTGACAATTGCTAGTTCACCAAACATCTCACTGGAAGAGAAAATTTTGGAAAGCAGCCTGGAATGACTTCCTGGAGACCACTCAGGTTTTGTGCAAGGCATCAGTTCTCCTCACAGCACAGGAAGAAGGGGAATGGAGAGTCACCTCACATGCAGCGCTGCAGTGGGGGCACAGCCTCCCAGAGCAAACTGCTCCTTTTCAAAGGACCCCAGTGGCATCAGAACAGCACTCTGCAGTGTGCACTGCAGGATCAGGATCAGTATCCACACACGTGCATCCACATGGCACTGTCACAGCACGCCTGCATGACTAAGAAGCCAGCTCCCACTAAAAGCCAGTGGCATGTGGGGACACAACCTTAAATGTGACTCTCTCCAGAGGGGCAGATGGGTGCATGCTGGGATTTACCAACACCACCCAGGCACCTCACCTCCCAGCACTTCCAGTGAAAGCTAGGATTTGTAGACGTGGGGATTGTTTGCGTCTACAGGAAGGTTAAGAACACTTCAAAAAAACACCAGCTGGAAACGACCAATGCATTTTAAAAAGTTCTACCCAAACCAGTAAGATTTCAAGTGGCAACAGCAAAATAGCATTTCTCTCTTTCAGAGGCAGTTCTCACTGCAGAGTATCAACCCCCAGATGATAGACAACTAGGAATTTTTTTAATCTGATATAATCTAAAAATAACAATTTTTTTCATGATGTAGTTAAAGAAATCTACTCTCAGAACACATCTGAAGCCAACTTCCAATGCCAATTTTTTTTAATTGCCAAGTTATTATTAACCTGTAATCCCTAAAGATACTAAAAGTCCTTATGACTGAAACATAGCCTTAACTACAGAAAAATAACATTCTGATATCCGAGTACACTTAGCTCATATTTTGGTTGACATCAGATGTGAAAGTAGTTACAATTCCTGATTTCCTAAAGTTGCATATCCTTCTTTGTCAGAAAAATACTTATCCCCAAGAACAAAACAAAAAACTCCTGTGACAGGTGGTCTTCACCACTATAACCACCTGATCCAGGACAAAAGCCCTGACTTGTCTTTTTTTAGACACTAAATCAACTTCTATTAAACAGAACTCCCTTCTTTTTAAGCAAAAAAACCTGTTGTTATAGAATGCTTACTTTCATGATGATGGCAGACATGAGACATGGGAGAGAAAAAAAAAAGAGTAATTGCAAGTTGATTAGATAATCTGAACACAATGCAAATGCACTGAAGATAAGTTTAATGAGCATTAGGAAAAATAAACTGAGTGATCAGTTCACATGTTCTCTCCCTCTCTATTAAAATAAAAACTTATCTATGACTGTTACAGCTTTTTTCCTCATTCTATCTTATGAGCTGAAATAGTGACACACTTTTTGACAAGAAATATTGTTCTTGTAGACATTATTTCCCCTCAAGTCCCTCGAGACCTAAAAGCCTTTATCTCCTTTGGTCTTACACTACCATGGAGGGAATTAGGCCATCAACTTCAATGGTACCTCCACTGAGGCCCAGGTACTTTTCTTCCCCTCCAAGAGTCACCCTCAAGTCCTCTGGGACAGCACAGAGCCAGCTGTAGACACAGGGTCTTCAGCCAAGTGGCACCCAGAAGCCCAAACACCCACCCCACGCAGCTCCATGCAGTCACCCATGCAGACACTGAGCTGCTCAGAAGGGAAACATTTCACTTTGCATTACATAGGAGGGAACAAGCCCCCAGGAGCTGCACGTGATTTATTGGGACTGTGTACACAGAAATTCAGGATTTGCATGCATCCCAATTCCCATTGCATCTCACACAGATCCTTTTGTTTTGGCCCATACATACATTCATACCTGTAAGCATGTGGAAAGCAAAAGATCAATTTACAGAAGAAACAAACATTCATACTCATTTTCTTTTGAGGATCTAGATTTTTAAGACTGACAGGAAAGATCCTATGCTCAAAAGCTCTTCTACAATCCAAACTACACAAACTGCAGACACTGCAGATCCAGTGGACTGGGAGACTTATCACTTCATTACAAAACAGCAGAAATTTTTGTTTTGGAAAAAAAGTAATATTAACAAAAATATCTCTTGCAGCATTAATTACAGTGGGAAGAACAAAGAAGGGCATGTTGGAAACTGGGAGCAAACCACATTATCTACAAAGCACCATGTCAGCACAGTTATTCTGACACATGTTCACTTTTGTGTCATGTTAAGTCATCATTTGCCAGGACTCCTGGCAAAGAATTGAAAACTAATCATTTTTTTCCTTCGTACCAAGTGCTGAGGAGTTTCAGGCCTATCTGTCCCTGCCAGAGATTCAATGTAAAGTCCTTACACATCAGTACGTCATAGAAGACAGGCAAAGAAACACACAAAAGGAGCCTGCTACTCTCAGAAGCAAGCTGGGAGTCCCAGCTGTACCTCAGTTCCAATTAGCCGCTTCATGAACTTTTCTCACAAGAGAACATCTCCTGAAAAAATAAATACACATTCTGATTAAATAAATTGTGAGGAGTTAATCTGCAATTCCACAATCCCCAAGGGACTCCAAGACCAATCTCTCTGGTGTTTCATCTACAATAATTTAATAGTTTACACTGTAAGACCTGTGACCTAAAATGAAGATACCAGGACAAATTTTGAGTACGTTATTCACCCTAGTCTCAGTGATTCAAAGGCACTACTAGTCCAATTAAAGCAAACAAGATTTAGCAATCTACTACCTGCCCCAATGATTAGTGAGCAAGCTGTTTTCCCTGCTGGGATCAACAGCTCCACAGCTAACAGCTTCCACCTGCAAGCATGTTCAGGTTGGGCATGCAAAAAGAGGCAAAACCAAATGTGTTCCTCCACTCACATTCCACTTTGCTGAAGTCACTACACAATGTAATTCCCCGCTCCCACGGACAGAGACACGCAACCTCAGGTGAGCCTTTCAGATTCACACGCTGTAACTGTTCTGAGCTATGCTAAACACCGTGTCCTCTGCTCCATTTGGGGCTAGATTTTTTTAATTTGTTTTCTCCTCACATCGCCTTCCTTTGCTTGCCAGGAACTGAGTTGGTCATTATTATTTCAAATAATGTTGCCCCAGCTCTGCAGTGTCTCGGAGCTCTAGAACAGAAAAGCACTCTTTGTAGAGTGCACTTGATAACAAGATTGATAAAAACTACACAGCATCTTTCAAAAGCCATCTTGTATCAGCACTGCAAGAGCACAAGTTCTTACCGATGGATGAGAGGAGTGCAAACCAAACAGTGCTGACAGCCCAGGCAGTTCTAAGACTTCAAACTGAGCAGTCTCTAGGGAGTGTCTCCATTTCAAGGCCACACTGCGCACTGCCAAAAATCTAAAAAGTGACTGTCCATGCTCTTTTAAGGAACTCACAATGACCTGAATACTATTCACACAAGCGTCATAATTCATTTTCTATGCATAGAATGTCCAAATGAAAAGCATCTTTTGTATCACATAGATAAAACACTATATTGGGCTGGTCAATATACTGCTGTAAAGCAAATGATTTGTGTAAATCGGTGACAAGCATCCCTCCCATGTGCACACCATAGAAGGTGTAAATATAAATGTGAAAATTAAATTCTCTCCAATCACTAAGGGGAATGAAGTTTAATCAAGAATGAGTTCAGCCACTATCAAAAAGTTGTATAATGGCTAAAAACTTTTGAGATTCTTTCCTAAAGAAAATGATGTATGTTCATACTAATTTTCAGAATTTGCAACTTAAATATCATCAGATAAAAGAAAAACAAATATTTCATTTACAGGTGAAAGGATGCAACTTCAATGCTTTGATGCAAAATACCTGAACACTTTTCAGAGCAACTGTATGAGTAATCTGCTGGAAATTGTGAGGAGGTGATAAATGACTCGTAGAGTTCTCCAACTGGTTTTCTATGCATATGCTCCAGTTGATAAAACACAACTTACATAACTAGGACGAGACAATTGAGCAGTGAAGACAGCACAGGAAATGCCATTTCTGCCACTAGCCAAAATGCTCATGTGGCATTTACATTCTCACAGAATCATCGAGAAAGTTTGTTCCTTTTTTCTTTCTTGAGAACAGAAGCACAAGTGTTTATAAGAACCAAGAACACCTCTTTTCTTCTCCACCCACATGGACTTGGCAACATGTCCCAGTATTTTGTGATGTCAGCGTTGAAAAACCTGCATTACTTTGCTTCAGGGCCTCTGAGAAAATAAAAACAATTAAACTACACACTGATTTAAGAGCTGCCCTTTTCTCCTCTGTGTGCCCTGCATTCAAAGAGAGACTTGCTGGTTCCCTAATAAGTCTGGCCCTAATTCAGCTGCTGATTGGAGTTGGCTCATTGGATTAACATTTATGATACAAACTGATGAACATTTATGAATCAAGAGGTCTGTGTGGTTACCTGGGCAGTGTGTGGTGCTATTGGCGGTGCAGCTGGAAAGAGTGCTAAGGGCTTTGAAAACCTATACAGAAGTAATATTCTTGAGCTCAAAGCCATGAAGGAAATAATAAAACCACCCAGAGATCCTTGCAGGACAGAGGAACCATGAAGTGCCATTCCCCCTGAAGAGGGCACTCTCCTGCCTGCCCATGCTAGTTATGGAGGCTGGGCAGAGGAGGTGGCAACTGCCACTGGCAACTGCCAGTTCGACCAAACAGCCAAACACAAACACCCACCTCGGAAGTATCAGAGGGTCCAGGACCAGGGGGGTGGGAATGCAGATAAAACATTCAGCTCAAGCATGCCTTTCCTCTCTGGATCCCCTGGCATCAATGTAGTTCTATTTGCATATTTAGATGTATCCCTCAACTTAGTACACCATACTGTCAGACAAATCTGCAAGGGCAGATAGAAACCCACCTTTTTGTTAATACCTCTACAATTCTCAAATTTATACCAGATTCTCAATTTCTACAGATTCCCTCCTAATAGAGGCTTTTTTCAGCAAAGGATGAATTTTGCCCCAAAGGCTTGAAAGGGCTAAGACAGTACCACAGAAGGGTGTGCACTGTTCAAAGGGCAGCAAAGGGAATAATCATGCTGGTAAGCACATAATCACCCTTTAGATGCTAATCCTGCAAGGTAGCCTACAATCAGAGACTCCTCTTTACCCCTAATGAAGAGGCTGGGACCTCATATGCATGCATTGATGCCACAGATATCTGGCTTTTGCTAAAGGACTAGGGCCTCAATCACAACTAGAAAAAAACACCCCAAACCAGATTTTGGCCCTTACTGGAAAATGCCAAAATTAAATTCTGATATAATAACTAAAAATTAACTAATAGCCAACAAGTAATTCAGGCGCAGATTCACTTACACTGGAACAGTAAATACTGTTTGGTGGTGTTTAAGCAGGTGACCTTCCATTGAAACATCAAGATACACAAAGCCTGATAGCTACTTTACTGGAAAGTAATTTTATTGCACTCATAAGATTTCCAGAGATTACAGTCTAGGCTCAACTGTTGTACTATCTAGTCCATAGAATACCATATAAAGAAATAGTATATAGAAACGTCAGTTATCTTTGCAACAATGCAGTTAGATTCTGGCCCAGCACAAACCGATCTCTTTCTACCTGCTACTTCTGTAGAGTACAAAGAAGAAACATGAATGCTCACTTCTGTGCATGCAGATGCACATATTTACATTTTTACATTGATTTGCCTGCTTGTGCTCAGGGTCTAAACAGGTTGGAAATTTTCCCCCTCCTTCCCAAAAGTCACTGACACAAATTACATGCAATATCTGGCAAGTAACACTGAAGGACCTGCACTTTCCCCCTTTGAAGAAAGATGTTGTAGAGCTGACAGGCCACCATTTTTGTTACGCGCTACCCTCAGTCCCCAAGGAATCCCTTCATAAATTCCCACATCTCAGCAATTAAGCTACAATCTTTAGCAGGGTCTATATGCAGCTCACTTGTAGGGCACTCTAGACAGTTATGGCAAATTTGTTTTTATTCATCTATTGGAAATAGCAAAGAAAAAGATCTGCAAATCACTAACAATCTCAACCAAATCATTATTGCCCTTCCAACAGGCTTTGTAGAGAATAAACAAAAGCTATGGGCTCCTTGTAAAATGGGTGCTGTACTAACTTTAACCTGAAAATAAACAATCCTTGATTTCTTCTGAGGTTCCTAGGTAAAAAAATGTCTCAGTAGGAGTCAAAGATTGCATTAGTGATGACTACGGGTTCTCCCACAACACAGTCTGCCTTCTGAAACTCTTTCAATAGAAAATGCTAATTAATAATGCATGGTTCTTTTCATCTCATCAAACAGGAGCCAGATCACATATCATCACTTCTCTATCCTTTATTCCTGCTCTCCTATTGAATTCACAATAAAATTCCAGGCCCAACCCTCTATCCAGGGCCCCTGATGAAGTCCTCTATGACAGCTACCTTCCTTAAGGACAATAAAACTGTTGATCAAGGAGCTGAGACTCACAACTGAAGATGACATCAGCCTCTCAACAACCAGTTTACAACTGCGTAACTTCACCCAACGCAATGGGAAACAGATCACAGAAACTTCCCCCTTGCAGAGCGACAAACAAAACTTATTTCTTCCCTTTAAGGTCCTCACAGTTACAATTTGTACAACTAAAAATGCTACCAAAACACTGAGGGAAGAGGAATAAGGGGCATACTTATCAATATACACTGTAGAAATCATCCAGGTTGGTAAGTATGGCAAAACAGGAAATGAGTAAGATGATTTAATAGCCCTTTTCTTGTCAATTGATTATAAAGATAGTTACAAGATCAATGTTCACATTTCATGCACACTTTCTTCTGCCATTCTTAAGAGTTTTCCACTGAACTAACAGAGATTACATATATATTATTACACGCCATGTTTGAGTCTTTACAACAATTTATTTCCATTGGTAAAGTACTACATTAACCTTATTGCAGAAGTCATTCCTGCCACAGGAAAAGCTTTCTATTTACAGTCCTATACGTGGAGGAGCTATTGCTCTAGCATGTGAATGCAATAATGCAGAAGGACTTATCCACATGCATCAGTACAGCACTGAGTGAAGTAGCACTAATTAAAGGTAAAACATATTTCACTTAGAAACTCTCCAGGTGTCAACTCTCCTGTGTTGACAGTAATGGCCCTATTGTTGACACTTTCTATTTAATATGGTCCAAGTATTAGACTCCAGTAGTATTTGTATAAGAAGTTCCATTCAACTCAGTGGAGTTATATATACGTGTGTACATATTTATGCATATGTACTTTTAAGACTAAGGATGAACAATGGAAAATTTACCAAAACTTAATAAAAGGCACCTACCCTGATCAGTACAGTACAGCTTTGTGGAACTTCATGGGAATGCAACTCAGTTCTGAAGAAAATCTGACATCCTCAGCATTTGAGGGAAAAAAAAATCCTGAAGAATTTTTGGCAACAGATGGCATTATGAAAATGGCATAATTCTCTAATAAAGGACAGGAGTTGGTTCAAAACTTTCCCAGAAATGCAGTAACTCTTTATAAAATCCTGTCAGATTCAGGATTAGGCTCTTGTGCACAATTCTTTTCCATTCTCTTCCACAAACAGAAACAAAAAAACAAAAAACCAAACCAAAACAAAAACAACCACAAAAAACCCCCAAAAACCAAAAATATGCCCTAAGCACAATCTCAAGATTCACAAACACAGGATTCCATTATATGACCATTATATGACTCCAGGGGACTGCAGAAAGTGTCAAAGCTATTTGCTTAGAGTAAGTGACAGCATTAGCCAGACAGGCATTTTCCAGTGTCTCAAATGACATTTTATAAACACATACTTTTCCATCTGACAAACAGCATGGTTTCACCAATGAAACTGAACTACAGCTTTACCAGTATGGAAAAAGGAAAACTAACATCAGCTATGTTTTCTGCCTCATTAGTTTAGGGTTTTTAATATGTTAAGCTAGACAATGTGAAAAACCACTATTGTAAAGTACTGTTGTAACATTATTCATGTCTCTGAGCCATCAAAATTAAACATCAATGCACAGGACCTTGCTTAAATCTAACACACCACCACTTCATAACTAAAAAGCCAGGCTGAATGGGGTCTTTTCCTTGTTTGAAACTGCAAGCTGGCCTTAGCAAGAAAACTCAAGACCATTTAAGATCTCCTTAGATCATGAATGTTTGTATCACACTTACTCCAAAAAAAGCAAAGTACTTCACTACATTCCCTAAGCAAAATAATATTATAAACAATAATTACTACTATAAAGAGCATTTAAGTTTGAAGTCTTGAAACTATTCCATCATTAACATCCTCTACATAATTACACCATAAGTTTTCCTGGAAAAACAAAAAAGAGAGAGAGAGAAGGAAAGAAAAAAAACAAAAAGAAGCTAAACACCTATCAGGCAAATACGTCAAAGTTGTCAGATACACACACATATGCAGCTCTAAGCACCTTTACATAGACATACAACATTCTCAACAGCTGATTTAGTGTGAAAGCAGATGTCAAAACCCCAACACAGAAGAACAACAAACACCACAGCCACTCAGCTTCCAGCTGGGAACAAGTCCCAGCCTGCTTCTCCGGGCCCATTCCAACCAAAACTTCACTCCGATTCTCCCTACCTCTTCGCACATGCTCAGGCCTCCATCAGGTTCCACACGGTGTCACAACTAACTCAAACTCCCTGACAAAAATGAGGTGCAACTGCTGATCGGCCCCTCCCTCATTCACTGCTCAAACACTTCTTCACTGAAAAAAACTGCACACTCCCAAAAACTGAAGCCACTTGCACCAGCCATTGTCTAAAGGAAGCACCCTAATTAGGCCTATTTTAGGATTTACATTTCAATTTCAGCTTCAAGACAGCTGGGATCCTCTCAGGGGAAAGCCAGTTGCAGCACAGTAAATCCTTCAGGCATGTTCCCTCTGCTTTTCTTTCCAAGTTGCTGCTGTGGGGTTTTGCAGTGGTCGAAGACACCGTAAATGCACAACAAAAGGATATTCTAGCCTGTTTAGGTACCAAACTGTTAATGTAAGGACTGCCTAACCTGGGGCAGTAGCTTTCAAAAACTGAGAAGATTTCTTTTTCCTCTCCTGAGGGTAAAATAAGAAATACCATACAGCCCTTCAAAACAGAGAGATTAGAAAATGAAAAGACTTACTGAACAATTTGATCCACCCTTTCAAGACAGAGTTGTTTTATATTCATGTGGCTGCCCCATATCATGGGGACGGATGTTATTTGCTTTAATAAAATACAAACACTTCCTTTGCATAATGCAAGTTAGCTCATCTTTAACAGGATCTCAGCTGCAGAACCAAGCCTACAGGCAGCAGCCTTAAAAACTGAAGTGATATTTAAAACAAGTTTTTTGAGGTGGATTCCTCAGAATTCACTGCATGAAATTCACAATAGGCTTCAGCACCAACACTAACAAGTAATTAAATAGATATTTCAATGATAAGTGTTTTCAAGTTGTGCTTATCAACATTTTAATATTAAAGCAACAAGAGATATACCGTCTGCAAAGAAGCTGCTCAAAGAATATACAAGATAAAAGCCAGCAATGCTCTTATTATTCTATCAACATCACAAGAATGGACGTAACAACCTATTCAAGCTTCCTGCGGATGCTCCAAAGCGCTTATAGGAAAGGCAATCAGAGTTTACACACAGCCCCTGAACTAGCAAAGTTTCTTCTTCACTTGTTATTCCCACGACGTACCTAAAGATCTTTCAAAGCAGGGCAGTGAGCAGGTTAGCAGTGCAAGACGGTATCAATCGGACCCGGGAGACAAGAGCTGCTGATTCACAGAAACAACTCCTTCCGTGGCATCTCCCATCTTGCAATGCAGCAGTGAAACACCCAAAACCTACCCACACATCTCAGTACCGCCGTGCCTCTTTTACCTGCTGAAGTAGGCAGGTGAGTACAGGGGATGTAGGAGGGAGAGCTGTTTCCTCATGCTCACTTCTCTGCACCCACACAGGACCAGCCTGAATTCCTGACCCACCACATGCCACCAACTGCTGCTGCTGACTGGTCACCAACACAGAAAGGGTTTGTGTGCTAGCACAGTTCTTCCCAAATCTCTATTTCCCTACTGATATTCTCACAATTCACTTGAAAATTTTAAAACTTTCAAGTTTGCCCTTCCTGGGCTGCAGGCATATTGAAGGGGAAATATAAAACATAATTAAATACAGGTAAAGCATTAGTGTAAAATACTGAGTCAGGCTTATATAAATCACAGTGCAAAACCCACGTAGTCCTATCCTACTAACAGTCTGAGCGACCTTTATCTGTTGCACACATAAATATTCAGAAAGAAGTACATAATGCCAGCTGCCCTTGTGAAGCAGAATAATACGGGGTCCATGTTACTGCCATTGCTCACAGCTCTGCTGCTGCCAGCCCACCTGCCACCACCCCCGGTTGCTTTGTGCCTCTGACCAAACTGCATGGGCTCTTTTGTTGGGCGCTTAGAAAACACCACCTATAGTATTTCAGCCCTAACATTTCAAGTAGTTCTAATTCAGCTTTCAGCTCAGCTCAGTTCTTTGTCCTCTAAAAATAACTTACGTTTAATTGTAACTGGCTACAATTTTCTAATTCTTTGTGACCCCAAACCTCTAAATCTATTACCCACAGACAGCCACAGTAATCCTTAATGAAGGTGTGGGTATGATGCAGCATGCTAGGGGCCATCTGGTTGCCAGGTGTTTCCTGGCTTAGCTTTTCCTCACAACACACATCCCTCCTCCTCCTCTAATTCCAAGGAAGGCAATTTCTACCTCAGGACAGTTCTTCATTAAAAACACAGGCAAGGGCTTTATTGCAAGCAAGTCAGCTGCAGCACAGCAATGTTCAGAGCCTGCAGCAGAAAGCCTGGAAGGGCCATTTATTACCATACATATCTCCCTGTGACTACCAGCAAAACACTGCACCAAGTGTATTTCTGACTGTTAACAGGAAGGGAGCCAAGTGCAACATTGTCCCTGTAACTCTATGTCAAAAGGTAAGAGAGCAGTTCTTTAGAACAGGGCCATTTAAAAAGCAGGTGATTAAAAAAATACCAGGTAAGATTCACAATTGGTGTAATTTGATGTCTTTTAGGGAGCAACACAGCCTATCCAGGGATTTTGGATCCTGTGATCTTTATTTTCAAAATGGAGCACTTACCTTCCTTAAAATCCCTGTCTTTCAGACAGGTACCAGCCTTCCAGCTCTTGGATACAGGCTCCTGATGCTCCCCTCCACCAGTTCTCCGAAGCATTTTAGGGAGCTGGACTAGTAGAAAGTAAGTCATGTTTGCACAGCACTAGTGTTGCCCCAGCTCAACTTACTAAGCTAGCTTCCCATGGGGTCAGGCAAGGACCAGGCACCAAAGGAGCAAGCAGGCACAGGACTCTCACAGCACCAGCTGAAATAAGCCTGGGCTGTGAAGACACCACATCCTAGATAACCAAACTGGAAGGCTTCCCCTGGTTCCCACTACAGAACTAAGATTTAGTTTGCATAAAACATCTCACATTTCAGGCTAAAGCTAGCAGACATTTACTTGGGTACCTGCAGTAGTCTGTTCTTGGGAACACTTTCAGACTGGTTATATACAAGTCAGTGGACACATACAGCAAAATCGGCTCAATATTTCTCAAACAGGGTAGGGAAACTGATTTTTGCTACAGCAAGAACAGACCTTGTGACTCCTTCCAGTGTAGGGAAAGGGACTCTGACTCTCTGGAGCTTCTCAGCACAGTCTTGATGCTCCTGCTGTCCTCAGAAATTAGTAGAATAAGAAAGAGCAACTGCTGCTGCTCAGCAGACTCCAGGAACCTGCTTTCCCAGGTTTGGGTATTAACGAGGTACCCAGCAGCCCCTGGCACAGTCTGTAGGTGCCCAAGATCTAACTGCCTATGGGGATGTCAGGACCTAACCAAATCACTGCTGGATACAGAAAGAATGATTTTACAGAGACAAAATTTACACATAAAATCCCCACAAGATTAATTTCCAAACCAAGAAGAGCTTCTCCAGTTCTGCTGTGAATCAGGACCTAAGCAAGGGGGACAAGCTAAAACCAAAACTAACAGCATGCCTACTATGAACACACCAGAAGCTCTCCCCACTAGCTCAGAGCCCCACTGTCCACCCCAGGGATTTCTTGTTCATGATCCAAGGCCTCCATAAGCTCCTCAGAAGAGAAGCAACTCCTCATTGCAAAACAAGGTCACAGGTTCTTTCCCCATGGTTTCATCTATATAGTGGGTTTCTTATTTATGTGAAACTCTGCCCAGAGCTATGTTTCAATGCAAAAATCAGTGATGAAACTGAAAAGCAACAAATGGAAAGAGAGAAACGCTTAAATGCAGAGAGAGATACAAAGAAAGGGGATATTGCCTAGTACCTCTGCCAGCTGTGAAGGATTTTTCAAGTTCAGCTGTAAAGTAAATCCATCACAGAAAGGGGAATACTAACAAGTGACTGGAGACATAGCACCTTTATTTTTGAGGCACTGTTCCTTACTTATTTGACTATTTGCACATTTTAATATTTTTTAAAAGAAAAGCTTCTACTAGAAATTATTTTCACAAGCCTCAAACATTCTTCAAAGAGCTACTCATC
Organism: Brachypteracias leptosomus; assembly: GCA_013401335.1. Lineage (NCBI taxonomy): Eukaryota > Metazoa > Chordata > Aves > Coraciiformes > Brachypteraciidae > Brachypteracias > Brachypteracias leptosomus. Next base: position 78,286 of record VYZX01007944.1, on the reverse strand, counting down.
TGCTTAGTGACACATGCATGGGGCAGGGCTTGTTTACTAATCCAGGAGGATTATACTTCAATCTAGATCATGCCTTGCCTGCAGGTAAGGGCAGTAGAGCAAACAATAAATACACCAGACTTTCCAAATGCAAAGGCATGAGAACAGAATCCAAAGAAAGTTATGTTTATATCATGTTTGGATGGGGAAAAGAGGGGAACACAGAGGGACAGCTGACTCTTTTTAGATGTTGTTCAACAGTCTCTAGAAATCCTGGACAGGCAAATTCTATTCTTACTGTTGCATCAGCTCTGAAAATGAATGTACCAGCTACAGCTGAAACAAGTCTCCAAGGCTAGTTTTTCAAATAAAAGCGTAATACTTGCCTCTGACCTCTCTTTTTGCCTTTTAAATGCTCACAGAGATCACTCCCTCACTGAAGGAAAACTCGTTTTTCACTTACCTTCCCTCTCCCTTCAGCAAGTGAAAGAAAGCCACCAAAATATTGCCAGAGAAAACACAAAACCATGTTACATCTAAAATATTCATTCTCTTTCCCATCCCAGGACAAGGAGAGAACGCTTACTCCATTGGACACTGGAACAAGCAAAGACACTGGGGCTGGTCTTGCAATAACTTAAAATGCAGAAGAAAATATCACTCTCTTCAGAAAAAAAAATTACTACTTCTATCAGTATATAAAATTATTCAGAAACAGAAATAACTCAGATCTTCCAAGTGACTGAAACCTCAGAACAAAAATTCACCTTAGAATGGCAGAGCAGTAAGGGCAAAACAAACCACCTGGTGCTGATCACAGCCAGAGGTATTTCAGAGGAACAGCCCGTAACACCAACTCTGCAATACCATGTCTTCAAGGAAAGAGTTCTTTCTGATCCTAGCAGTAAACACAACTTCATGTTCTGAAGTATGGAAAACACTACGTTTGCCAAGTATTTTTTTTTCCAAGTACTTATTCCCTCTTTCTGCCTGTAATAGGCTGTAAAAAAAAATTTCAGTCCTAAACCGCTTAATACAAAGTGTAAACAAGTTACTTACTCTAAGTACAGCTCTCACCATGTTGTTCTGTTCTCATCACTGGAAGAAAACAGAAAATTCATGACCCCACCCAGAAAAGGAGTATCTGTCATAAAACAACCAGTAGCATTTTCATCTGCTGGCTCAGGAAGGTACACACCTTCCACCAATTAAACTCTGTCATTGTCAGCATCTTTAAAGAAAAAAAAAAAAGTTATAATCAAGGGCTACTCTCTCATAAAGAACAGTGTACATACTCATTTGTGCTGGAAGACAAGTAGAATTTAATTCATAAACAGATTTCAAAGCAAGACATAAAACATAGTTTCAGCAGATAGTACTTGACTTACTATCAGTGTGTCAAAGCCACAGCTTGCGGTAAGGGCTTCAAAGACAACTGAGTCCAGATGAACCAAAAAGCAGAGAATCCTTGTGATCACAGCTGGCAGCACCTCCACATGTCAGCACTCACCCAAAAACCACCCTAAACAGGCTCAAGGGCTGCAGAGATGGCTGATGGGAAAGGCTTGATTGACTGTGCCTGTTGCTAATTACAGGTAATAATGCAGGTCAGTGATACCAGTGTTACCATCTCAACAAACACACAACCATTCAGGCATCTGAAGAATCAATAACCTCAATATGGTAAAATGAGAAAACGTGTTTCTAACTTCCAAGTCCCTGTAATTATGATTTTACCTTTACAGCCTATTATTAATTCCACTTACTGCTAACAGTGATGCTGCAAGTGTACAGTGGACCAAAACAAGAAAAAAATAAGCCTGATTAAATTTGGGGGGGTTTGCCCATAGAAACAGTTTTGTCATTCTACAAGAATTCCACAAGAAAAGTTCTCAATTATTCATATTGTAAGGCTCATTTTAAAGTATTTTTAACCCTGCACTCAAAATACTGACAATGTTTTAAGTAACACTGGTAGTATGGCATTTAAGATGATCTAACCTAAAGGATTGTAAGCATTATCTATAAATCACTGCTACTAATTTTGACAAACTAGGTGGAATATAATATAGATATTAATTTGTCATATTACAAAGTGCCTTTTATTCAAAGTCTTAGACATAAATTTATTATATGCTGCAATAGATAGCACTGGGTAATATGAAATGCTTACATTCAATATTTTGATAAGTCTTATTCAGAAGCAAAACCAGCTCTCTATACCCCAAAAAGCTTAACTTTGCAGAACAACATGGAATGAAAGCTCTTATTTACCATGCTCTATCCCTTGCTCTTTTGAATGAATCACATTATTAACTGTTCCCCCCCACTCTACAGAGAGAGGTTTGTTTGTCTGTTTTTATTACTTTCTCACAAATATTTGCCAACTTTCCCTTGACTACTCCAGGAAATATACATATTTTATCTCCCTAAACAAAAAGAAATATACAGTTTCCTTCCTCCTGATTTATAGGTTTTCTTCATGATTTTCCTGGGAGAAATTTCTTTATGGGACATCAAATCAATCATGTTAGAAAAGATGGGGCTGGGGACAAGAAAACCCAACTTGTCACTTTCCCTCCAGACACACTTAGTCTCAACCTTAAATGCCAGGTCTGCTCTGGACTCCTGGAAACACAGACCCTAACTCCCAGATGTATTCTGAGCATGCTGACAGCCTATGAAGAGCATCCATAGGGCCAAACTCTGCCCTAACTGAGTCTATGGAAATCTAGAACAACCCAGATACAAATCTGGAGAAGATGACTCTATTCAGAAATCTCCCTCCTATTCTTGTGGCCATCTCCCTGAACTGTATTTCCTAATGCAGGTGTGGGGGAGAGCTGAAGGAGTGCAGGGTAATTCTGCAGCTCAGGAAGCAGTTTAGGGCCAGCAGACTTGGCTTCATCTCCCATTCCTTTCCACCTCAAGCTACAGGTTGACAATCTGGGTGGGATGGGAATGACTGAACACCCAGACCACCCTTTGAGCAAGCTTTACTCTTCTTTTCCTTTGCAATCATTCAACTCCAACTCTGCATGTCTCTTTTGTGAGCCCCTGGATTTTTAACTCAGCCTTCTTGAACATTTTCTAATTGCTGAGGGAAATAAAAGCTAGTATTATCTCAGCATGACTCGAGGGAAGCAGGCAAACACCTAACCGAATCAACACGGTCTTGCTGCAAACAGAGGCAGCAGCCTGCCTGCACACCACGCCCTGCGACACAACCACCGAACAGCAGCTTGAGACACCTGAAAAGCACGTCAGGCACCAGCAGACAGGGACTTGTCAGTGAGAGACACCCTGCATGAGAACATACAGCTGCTATTAATCCAGCCATAGTCACAGTAGCTCAAAGCATCTCTGCTTTCCAAGAGATACCACATGGTCAGAATGGGAGTAGGTGTCCAATCACCAGATCACATGGAAGCAGCTGCAAAATCGGGGCAGGGGCTTTAAAAGGCTGTGGGGTTTCTTTGTCCCACAATCAGCCAGGGGACAGTGGAAGCACGTTAACGTTAAGCAAATGCTGGATGTCGGCGCTAGGAGTCATTGCGCTGCAGTGCACAGCCTTGGGTCCAGAGTCCAAGCAAATTCCCCAAGAGGGGATCAGATCTTTCTGCTCAGACCTGGCAGTCACAGAAAGGCTGCTGCAGAAAACAGAGTAACTTGGCACAAAAAGAGCTGGTTAGCTAAAACAAGCTAACCAGCTTTCCAGCTAACCAGAATTCAGCTCCAGACCTGAAACTTCCTTAAAGTCAAAGTATTTTGAACACACACTTTCAGCACATTTCACGGCAAAACAAAAATAGGCTTTCCTCACAGTCCCCCTCAGTCTCTGAGCTTTCCCAGAGGTTAAGAGGTCTCCCTTGCACTCAAGGTCTGGCACCTTGCAATTGCCTGCACGGGCTTAAGTTACACAGATACTTTCTACCTGAAAATGAGGAGGACAAAAAAGAGATCAAGCTAACTCTACTTCAAACCCAGCCAGGGTTCCTGCAGGCACAGCATGGACACCAATTGTTGAACTATGTAGGGAAGGAGGCCAATCAATGCAGATCTGTGCTTACGGTCAGCAGATCTGGGTTCTAAAGGTCCACAGCACTTTCTGCTGTTCGCCTCTGGATCGAATTTGTACCAGGGCTGGAGTTTTCAAAAGCATAACCCTAACTCTGCTCTGAAGCTTTATAATACTCCTATCCTATGTTCTCATTTTGAGGTAATTTCTAACTTGGTTTATCCAATATGAGAACCTCAGAAAAGTGGCAAGTTTTGCATGGTGAAGCAGCTCTTCTAACAGATAATGTATGTTCCTTAAAATTGAGCTTACAGCTCCCAATTTTATACCAGAAACTAGCCCCTATCATTCTCTCCAGAAAATAAAGCCAAAGCATAGGGTTAATTGAATCAATAGGACTTATAATTAAATACTGCCAAGTTAGTTGACATGATTTGACTGCTGGGTTTGGGTTTTTGTTTGTTTGTTTTAATGTTTGTTATTCAGAGGTTGCATACAGCTGATTTTGCAGACAGCTATTGAAATTTACTTTAAATCTTCCTCGAGGGACAAAATGACAAGTTTCACAACCATAAAAGTAAGTTTTCATAGACTCAACTCACTGGAGGCTACTACAATCTAACTGCATTACGGCTAGCAGAAGTACTAACAGAAAACTCTTCCTACTTCTTGTCAGGAGCTTGACCAACACAAGATAAGAAATATTCCTCAGATCCCTGTGCCCATGAATTCCAACTATAAATGAAGGAGCAGAATTTGCCAGAGGGGCTGAGTTCTACCTACAAATCCATAACTTAAGAATTCACAGATATAAATTCATTATTTCCCTGAAGGGGAAAAGTACCCCAGATTTTCAATAATGAGAAAACAGAGCTGAAAGAGGCATTGTCTTTTTCCAGATGGTGCAAGTCAGGTGCAGATTCAATGAATTCAACGTAGTTATATTGATTTTCTCCACTTAACACTCTTGCTTGTAATAGGGCCATTGTCTACCTCATACTATATATGAACATACGGATACACGTATATATTTTATCTGTGAGATGGACACCAGGTGCTAAAATAAACAAATACTTATCACATCACAGAAAGTTAGAAAAACACCCCATTTTTAAAATGCTAAAAGAGAAACAGTGTATTGTATCATTGCTCAAGTCTATCAACCAGCACCAACCTGTCTCACAGATTACAGAAAACAAAGAGATTTGATAAATCTTTATATTACTTAGATTGTTTCAAGCCTCACCTTTTCACCATAATTCCTTTCAAACCGGCACCCTAACAAAGATGCAAGATACTGAGCACAAACACCAATACTCTGAGACTGTTGTCTCCTTAGCATTTTGAATGATTGTTAACGAGCTCCCTGCCACTTCCCCAGTCAAGACAAAAGAACAAAGATCAGTTTCATCTGCGAGACTGCTGTAGGGAAAAACAGCAGAGAGTGTAAAACCATAAGGAGCAACAGCATTAGCTCATCTTTTCTCCTTAATACAGCAGCAAACAATTAGTGTTAAAATAAAATGGGTCAATAAGGACCTCAAATCTTCTTAACAGCTAGCACAGTCAACCCATGTGGCCAAAGCAATCCAAATTAACCCCATGGATACACCAGTCCTTTCCTGCAATACCTAGAAAGCAATTACAAGCGTCACATTGAATCTCCTTCTAAAACAGTCCTATAGTTAAGTAGCATAACCTGTGATTAAACCTACCCATGAAATAAAAGCTTTTTCCTCTACTGAGGCAGATGGCTTAAGAAACCACCTCTGTTTCCAGCACCAACCCTCTAAACCAGCTCCACCCTATGGAAATCAGTCTCATGCTGTATTTTCTTAGGAGCTGAGATGCTCTACAGCACTGCTGCTAATACGCACAATGTAATATGGAGCAAAAGAATGGAAGAAAAAGCACCAGCCCTAAAAACATGTCAAGACTTACCCATACTCTCCCTTACTGTGTGCATGTGTGCACAGGGAAGGGGAAGCAATGTAGGAATTTCACGGAACATCGATCATTTCCATACTTTCCCTGGAGGTACTCAGCACCACCAAACATGACCAAGGGTTTTCCACCACATACCCACATACCCTGAATTTATGCTCTTTCCCTTTTCAGCAAAAACATTCCCTTTTCTGTTAAAAGGATGCTTAAGGCTCACTTTCAAGGGCAATTAAGCATGTGTTAAAACAACTGAATAAATTCAGATGGACCAAAACAAGCATCCTTGAGTATTAGTGAACATATCAGCACATGCGTAATTTTATTTCTTCATCAAGTACACACCCGGACTTTAGGGTAGCACATAAAACACACAGATCATCAGATAATTCACTTAGAAGGGACCTTGGGAAGCCACCTCATCCTAGGACCCCGGGATATTACACCTTTTCAAATTTCTGGCTGTCATTCATTTAACTGCAACGCTCCCTGATCCCTTTCCAGGTAAGACGTCAGTTTGGCTACAAACATTCTGCAGGCAGGAGTGCCTCTCCAGGGATCTTCATTAAGGCAAAGGGGTGTTTTCTTCTTTTGCTGTGAGCCAGAGGTTATACCAGATCAGTTCTTAACACAGTCGCTGCCAGTGCTATGGGTGAAAGATCTGTAATGAGCTCAGGCCTTTAGACTGATCCCCAGTTTAAAGAGAAGCATGAATATTAGAGCTTTTTTTTTTTTTTCCTAAGCTGTCATTTGTCCCATCATGGCAGATGAGATTTCAGATCTCTCAGAAGCTGCAGCTGCATTACAAGTTCTGTCAGTACCTTGCAACTTTGTAGAGCTTGTAGTAATAAAGGCAACTTTCTGAAAGCCATCATCATAAAGTCCTCACAACCTAAATTCTTTTTGACTTCTGCCTCTTCCTACTGCTTTAAGAAAACAAACTTGTCTCTAACACATGTGTATGATATGCCATGTTTGGGGCCATAGCTGAAATATTCCAGCAAAGTCTGCAACGACCCTCATCCACCCATTTCTGTGGATATAGATATCTGTGGATTTAGATATTTCTAGCAATTTCCACAGCTCGGACAACAATTAAGTGAGCATGGGGCCAGAGCCAGAACTGCTCTGGTGTGAGTAGACATAGCAAATGTTTCCTCTCCTGAATCTGGGTATATAGTTTAGCAAATGGTAACTCATACAGAAAGCAGCATGACATAGGCTGAAAGGAAAGGTATGCTTCTGGAAAAACACCTAGCAACATGGGAATTCTTAACCCACAGACTGCAGCAACTCATTTAGGATTACTGTGATCAGATCACTCATACAGAACCTCAGGGGCGATTAGACGACTTTCTCTTTACTGTCAGAACATATTTAAAGAGCACAGCCAAGTGGGTAGTGACATAACATACCATAACAATTCCATCAGATCTCTAAATCAAGGGTGCAAGTGATGCTTTATGTAACAAACTGCATTACAAGCACAATGAACTGCCCTCCATGCTCAAAGTGTGCTAAAATTCTCCACGGAAGACAGCAACTTTTTCTTCTCAGGATGACAGCTCTTTGGCTTCTCTCAAACACCCACAGGCAATGTGCAATATGGGTGCAACAAATTGTAAAGTTCCATGAATCAAATGCATCCCTTCGGTAAAAGATCAGAAGACAGAACTTATGCCACTGCACCTGACTGCTGAAATCACCCCTCTTGACAGAGCCCTGCTGCACTGGGGCTCACCTGCATCTTATGTCCACGCTGAACTGTCTCACTAAGCCACTGGGGTTATTTTCAGCATGTTTAGCTCAACCATAAATGCCTAAGCTCCAGGAGACTGGTACCATATTGAGATTGGGGTCTTGCCCACTGCTGGGTGCATCATCACGGTTTTGCAAATGGGAGAACTGAAATATGCAGTGAAGAATTCAGTGGTTCCTAGACCTGGGTGCTACAAGGGTGAATTTGGGCTCTATTTTATGGATTGCACTTTCAAAACATTAGCAGCAGAAATACACATCCATCCACAAAATCAACTGGGATGTCTCTGTGTTAACTGATGAGAGCTTTTAGCACAATAAAGGAAGGTGGCCATTCTCTCATTGTTGGTGAATCATTCCATGGTGATCTATGAAGTAATGGCAGGGGTAACTTCACTAGGTATTGCTCCCTCAGCACATTCTCTCTTCCCAGCAAGGGCTGAGATGCTGTGATAACGTCATCCAGTCAGGAGGGAAGAGAGAGAAGCTATAGAAAATAAATACATTCTGCGGCCAAGCCTCTTATTGGGTGCATTGGCTGTGAGATCTGTAGTCTAGACATCGCTGCAAGTCTAAACCAGCAGAAGTGAAAAAAACCAGGTTCTTTCACAGAGAGAAAACAAAGGTTTGAGAGGAAATGGGAAGAAACTGAACAGAAAGGGTATGTGCTTCAATCTTGCAACGAAGAACCCTTCTGAAAACAAAAGGGACAAGCAGTGTGAACACTGGACTGCAAATGAATTTTTGAGAAAGGATGGAGTAAGATTTATTGACAGAACCACAGAGACATGACAAATTACAGAAAGGGATGCTAGAATAAGTAAGCCTTAGGAAATATGTACATATACATCCCATTCTACTGCATCATTTTATGTTAATACAAAAGCCTGCTACTTTATATCAGGAAAAAGCCTGGATGAAAAATCCACCAACAAATCGGAGAATATCTTTATTCAAAGGAAAACTGAAAGTTCCTGCTTTGCACGGGGAAATAAACGATGTCAGTACCTTCCATACAGAAAGCAACTCTCCCGGCATGCGGCACACCCCCTTCTTTCCCAAAGGTGTTTCATAAAGCACATCTTATTCAAGCGGCAGGTCGCAATTAGCATCTCAAACACACACGCAATAAATTGAGGCAAGCAGTCTTTATTTGGTGGATCGTATTCGGCGCAACCTGACGGCACCGCAGAGCTGCATATGCTCACGGCTTGTACCTGCAGCAGTTGAAGCGAGGCACATTTTGCATAATTTTCTCTTACATAAAAAGGCTTTGTTCTCCACCGCCTCACTGCGGTTACCGGCCTCCCCGTGCACGGTTGTTTCCGCGGCTGATTCGTTCAATACAGGGAATGATATTATTGTTTCCACACCCCCCGCTCCGCGATGCAAATTAAAAGCGTTTACAACCATCGCACCCCCCTTGTCTTGCACAATGTTCTTTGTTCAGCCTTACAGATCCCTTTAGAGGAGCTTAGGGGTGGGGGCAGGAGAGGACAGAAGGTTACATCCTTTAAAGGGTTTTGTAGCCTCGAGATGCTCGAAACCCTCACGGGCAGCTGGCAAAAGTCCGCTGCCCCCCGAGAAGACAAAGCCGGCGTTACCGGAGAGTCGCCTTTCACCCCAGGGCGGTCCGCGGGGGGCACGGGCTGCAAACTTCGGCCCGGGTCCGCCTTCTGTCAGAGCCCGCGCCCGGCTGAGGGGAGGCAGGCAGCGTGACCCGCGCGCCCAACGGTCCCCAACAGTCCCGGCGGCCGTGAGACGGGCGGCGCGCGGCGCTCCCCCCACCCCCTCCTCACCCCAACCCCTCCGTCCTTTCTTCTCCTCTTCTTCCGACGGGCACCCCCCGCCCCGGGCTGCGGATCNCCCTGCCCGCCACCCGCAGCGGCCCCTGCATTGCGGAGGGGCCCCCGCGTCCGCCCCGCACCCGCAGAGGCGGCGGACAGGGCCGCTGCGTTAGGGCTGGGCACGGCGGTGAGCTGAGCTGCCCCGGGACAGCCGGCCCCGGCCCCAGACCTCGAGCGGCACGAAAAACGTCCCGAAACTCCCTCGCCCGGTGTCATTTGGGTGTTCCAGTGATGCAAGTCTCAGCTCAAGATAATTCCTCCTTTTCCTCTGGAGTAAGAGATCGGATAATGATGAGATAGGTTCAAAAACGCCTCAGAAACTGCGCTGCTCTTAACTTACAAACTGCTCTTGCAGGGCCGAGAGCTCCAGCCGTTTCCTGGAGCCCGGCAATAAAAGATATCCTATTACTTCGTCACTTACCAGCTTCTCACACTGAACTTTCCTCCTCAGCCCCTCAGGACGTCAATTACTGTTTCCGTGTTCTGTAAAAGCAGACAAGGGCAAAGTCATCCGTCACGCAATGCCACTGATGCGGTGGAGCTACAGCGGCTGCTCATCTCGCCCGTCCCGGCCAGAATCCCTTCATTTCAGTTCCCTTTGCTGAAGATGAAAGGGTAAAATGGTGCTCTCTTGCCTTTTCTATTTCCTAAACAAATTAGTCTAATGGATTTGTCAAAAATGAATGTGCAAAAGCCAGTTTGGCAGAATCTTAACCCGCAATTCTGAGCATGTCACCTATGTATTAACCTAATAAATGCTTTTGAAATAGGTGTTATGTCTTGATTCAGTGAAGATAAATATTTTTATATTTAGGTCCCCAGTATACACATTAACATAACCCATACTGCCCTGCAAGAACTTTAAATGTTAATTTCAGGTTTGTTTCGTTTTGCTGCACCACTCTGAGTATTTTATGTTTTTTTCCAAAGCCTTGCTAATTTTAGGTACCGAGTTTGATTTCAAGCATGATCTTCAGAAGCACTCAGCACTCCTTTTTCATCATGGACAATTAGTCGGGGATCTTGAATATTTCATAACTGTAATTTGGGCCCTATGTGTCTCAGACTGGGTGATCAAAACAGATCCAAGAAAGCTCAGGCCTCACCATTGCTTGTGTGTCTTCAGCTGTGATGCAGACATGGCCATGCCTCAACTGCTACACTGGATTATATTCCACTCCCATGTTAACATCAATAAGGTGACTTGGGAATGCCAAATTATTTTTTTAAGCATATTTATATATTTGTAAATCAGGAAATTTTCTTTGCCTTTAAAGGTCTGAGTCTGTGACTCAAGGCTACAGACATTTCTCCCAGTCCCTTTCCTGAGCCCTCCTCAGGCTATTTAGGAGAACTTCCCACCACTGCTGCTTCCCTCTTCTAGCATTTCATCTGTAAATCGGTGGCATGCAAAAGGAGTAGGATCTCACCAAGAGGACAAAACTGTCATCTTCCCCTCTGATTAGTCACCATCCGTGATGTATATCCATTCAGAGGAGATGTTTCCAGAGGACACAGATTTGCTGCAGGCAGTTTTTCTTCCAGACTGGCAGGAGCAAAGACACCCATTCAGTGCACAAGGCATGGGTACTAGCGTCCCCAGCACCCCAAGGATCAGCAGTGCCTTTCTCCTGCTCTCTTCTTCTGTGGCTGTCCTTGGAGGCCTACACAGCCTGTCAAAGACCTTGATGGAGCTCTCCTCCCAAGCACAGGGACCTTACCCTTCCTTTCACCACCTGCATTACATGAATACAGGCTTACATAAAACCTAATGAGAAGGAGCCCTTTAAAGCTTACAACATTTAAAAAGTAAAGAACAGATTATACTTTTATTGGAAACAAATACTGCAATGGGAAGAGATGTAGCAAGGGCACCATGTGCAATAAATAGACTGTGCACTGTCCATAAACATTCCTAGAGATCAGAGAGGTGAATCTGGAGAAACACTCAGAATATTCCATGTGCCATGAAAGAATCAACATCTCTAGCTCAAATGCAGTGCAGTAGCAGCCTGTCTCTTTCCAGCAGCAGCCTGCAGAGAGAGAGAGAAGGTGAATCTTGAAAGTTAGTCATTCAGTTGCAACTCTCCTTTAAACAATCATCAAACACAATGAAAAATAAACATAGGAAGAACAACATGGCATTCGCCATTTTCCCCAAGATAATTATCTAGTCAAATTACATTATACTTTGCATTAAATATTCAGCAGCAGTGTTGACACTAGACATTTTAAGACAGGAAAAAAAATCTAGTAATTTATGTTAGAGATATTAAAATGCATGCACATATTTTTATTAGAAATATTCATGAGGAGATCAAAAAGCATCATCCCACCAAGAGATAGTGGGGAAAGGCTTTTGTACAAAGGAAAACTAGATTTTTACATAACCTCACAAACCATGAGCTTTATGGTAAAGCTTCGACACGCTGAATTATGGATCTCTATGTGGAGGTCTAGTAAGTCAAATACAGAGGATTTTTGCCTGCCTGCTAAAAGAAAAAGGAATGACATTGTCTATAGCCTTTTTTAGAACGAACTCATTTGAAACTGTGACTGGGAAATGCTGTGTGAGAAGGGACTTGTGTCAATACATATTCTTCCCTTACTATATAGCTATAACAACAAACCACCACTGCTCTTCTGACAGTTTATCGAGCTGCAATCATTGGCAACTTAGTCACTTCAGACTGGGGAAGGAAACATTTAATTTCTCAAAAGTACAGTGTGACTGAAACCTTGTTTCCAATGCCACAACATGAGCACTCAAGGCAAAGCCAGCTCTTACTTATTCCTCATGGGAAGAGCTGCAAGCACCACCGAGGATGATGAAGCAATGGAAGGTATGGTTATGGCCCCTTGATGCACTTTCTTGTGGCATATTTGCAGTCTCTGGGCTTGTTCAACAACCATTTGAGCAGTTTTTTTCCACCTTTCCCCTTGGAAACACTCAGGCTGTGACCAGGAAAGGCAGCACTCCTGTCTTAGTGTTGCTGAGATGTTTCTCTTGCCTGGAAAACTCTAGGGTCCCTCTAGTGCCCAACGGAGACAACGGAGAAGAAAGGGGAGCAGAAAATCTCTTCCCAGTGATTACCAACGACTAAGCAAAATAAAAACTTCCACTGAAAATAGTATGTTCTTACCCCTGGCTTTGCATAACAAACCATGTTTGGTTCGTTTCTGTTTTGGACAAGAAACTGACCTGGATCTCACCAGCTCATACAGTAACATTTCCATGTAAAAGCCTTCCTTTTCCTGCCTGTCTCCCATTTGATAATATTTACCTTTTAAAGATTATTTGGATGTATTACCTGTATGTAAATGTAGGCTTCGGGTTGCTACAAGAAAGCTTTAAGCAAAGGTGAGATCTAGCCATAGGACTTGTACCAGAGCAACGCTGCCTTTGTAGACCTTAGTTATCTTTGTCCAAGGGACCATAGGCACCCAGGTGAATTATGATGGAAAAATTAGCTTCAGGGACCTACACTCTCACTTGCTAAATGCTTTTGATGTCAAAAGCCAGTGTCTGCATGAGAAGTAGCATAATTTGAAAGCAGAGAGAGGGTACAAAATGCTGGTGCCACCTGCTCTGAGGAATGCAAGGAGACAAGAATTGTAGCAGAGGATGTGCTCCAGCAGACATCTCTATTTCTCACTGCTGTGATTGGAAGCAAAGGATCCCCAGATAACATGCCAATGTGAAAAAAGGACAGTCGAGGTCCCTTATAGAGTATCTGGTTATGGGCAGACTTCCTTCTTCCCCTGTCATTTATCTAACCTGGCTAATTTTTCCTCTCAGCTCTTGAGGCTTTGTGACATCTTGGTTATGGGGCTGGTTCCTCTGCTGAAGAGGAAAAAGCTGGATGTCAGACCTGTCGTGTTAGAGACATCTCACAGGAGGTTTTGTAAACGTTTTCAAAAGGAAGCGAGGGGAGTACTGATCTCTGCAGGATTCAGCTTTAGAAAGTCCTTAACCTAAAGCAATTTTCACTGCTTTAACCCACTTTCTGGTGTACAGAGGAATAGTTCAGCTATCAGGTTCCCATCTCCACAAAAAGCAAAAAAAAACCTCTCTGAGAAAATAAAGTTTGTTACTCTTAACATTTTCAAGTTATAACAGGGAGTGATGGTTGACAAGAAGTAATAAATGAAGTTTGTGAGCTTGGGTTGTTTGTTTTGCTATCTCTAGCTTCTCACTAGTACAAGTGCTGCCTTCTCTAGCTAGCCTGAAAGCTGTGGGAATAAAACTACTGCAGCATTCAGTCTTACTAGGTCTTCTAATGAAATAAAAAAAATAAACATCCACTGTCTACCTACAAGATTGAACAGAAGATAAATAGAACACACATTAAAGTTTTAAGTAGGGAAATCTCTTTACACATTGCATCTGTGGCAAAATTATATTAAAAATTTGCTTTTCAAAATAAATATGACCTATAAGTTACTGAATAGCCAGACTGGTCAGAACATGAGTGATATACTATTTTTGAGATTTAATTTCCTGTCCTAGGGGAAAGTCCGAATTTTTGCAACAGTAGCTACTGAGGAATAAAGACTTTAGAAGGAATCTATTCCTATGCTTGCACTTCAGTTCTCTGATGCACTGATAGCTTGTTTTATTAATGTGGAATTTTGATAAGGCTTTTTAATATGCTCCTCTTGTTATGTTCAAACATGTAAATGGTACTGCGTTTTCCAAGCCTAAAGCTTCAATTATCAACTGAAAACAGATTAGCCTAATCAAGTTAACACCACAATGTGGGGCAGCGTAGTTCATCTTGGGTTTAGGGCTTTGGGTTTTTTCCCCTTTCTGTGAATAAAACACTACTGTTATTTATTAAGAGAGGAGATATTGCAGACAGAACAAGGGGCTATTTTCATACCAAAGCCCATGACTTGAGGTTAAGCATCAATGTTCTTGGACTCTTTTCCATGATCAAGCTTCAAACTCAGCCTAATAACTCAGCTTTTGTGCAAACAACAAATGCAGTGCTCCAGTCTAGGTTTGAGAATGGCCTCAGCCCATTCGCTGAGCACACCTGTAACATCTTAGCGTGGCAGAAATATTCCCTGGCCCAAGGAAGGTGGTCCTCAATGCCTGAAGACTACCTATTAATTTCCTGAATTATAAAACTGCTCCCCATTCAGGATCATCATCAGCAGGATGTGATTCTAATGATTTGCTTCATACATGAAGTCCTGAGGGGTAGCACGTTGATGCCATCTGTAAATTCATGCTGGCCCATGCCCATATTTACCAACAGTTATCTAGCTGCACAAATCAGAGTCCATGTGCAGTTACCCAATTTGAATTACAGATGGTTTCATATGTAAGCACCTAGTTTAAAAAATCGATACATTTGCTGCAACCAGCTTCAGAAATGCAGCCTGAGTGCCTGAATGTTATCTCCTGAAAGCAGAGCTGAAGAACCCATGGGATCAGGAAAGACTAGTGGCTGTAAACACAGTAGCATAGTCTCTGCCATGCCAGCAGGTGGATGAACTTATGTAAAAATATTTCCCCAAAATGGTTGATGGGATCTTACTGGATCTAGTGTCACTATGGGGAAGCAGTAGTTCATGCAACACGGTGGGACAAATCATCACTCATCCATGCAGTCACACAACTACATTTGTTAGTTGGGGTGATGTAGGCCCCTTCTTTTTCAATTGTTGCTTTGAATTTTATCGTTTGAAGAACTGTACTCCAACCCAATTCAAAGAGGAAAGTCAAAAGTGAAGCTTGGGATGCTTATTCCCATGAGGTACCTCAGCCAGTGATGTAAAAGAAAACCAAGCCAAACCAAACTGAAAACCAACAACACAAACCAAAAACAAACAAACAAAAAACCCAAACCAAGGATTAATTCTGTCTTGAATCTTGTATTCATGCAAAGAAGTTTCAGGAGAAATGTAAAGAACATTGTAATCAAGGAGTCAATGTGTGGAGATAGAAGTATTTCAGATGGTTGGAACACCTATGAACATCTATTGTCTGAAGCAGCTCCTTGTCATCACTCAGTATTTCTGATTTTCGAGGCGTCTGCGGATGCTTGCGCAGGCTGGTGCGTTGCCATGGACACCGTGGTGTCAGCACCAAGGCTCTTAGCAAATGGGCTGGTCTGTTTGTGTACCTCTGGAGTGAAAAGAAAGAAAAATCCCGTCATTTGTGAGGCTGCTTGCAAAGGGAGCCTGACAGGGACATGAAATGACTCCACATAATGGTTTTCAGAATCTCCTCCTCTTGGAAATGATGGGGTAGCGAAGAGGGGGAAGGTAATGAAGTAAAGGAGTGGGGAGAGCTGTCAAGTGCTTCACAAAACCCCTTCTGCATAGCTCAAGACAAGAGTCCCTACATAATAACGTCAGCCATACAGTTAAGAAAAATCAATATGAAGGTTTAGTAATTCAGTTTTCTAATGGCCTGGCATCCCTTTCTGCAAGAGCCAGGAGAAAGAAAAACAACAACAAGAAGGATAAAAGGCAAAAAGAAGTGATCAATAGACAACACAGAAGAGTAACTTGCTTTGAGCAATACCCTGGGACCAGGCAGCAGATATGCATTATAAAACTAATATTTAGCTAGTATACATGTAATGCCTTTACCTGGGCACCGCTCCACTGCTAAGTGAGAAGCAAAACAGGTTTAGAAGTGACAGGCAAATGAATACACAGGAAAACAAGTAAAAAAACCTGGGCAGTGATCCAGGCGACTTTCAAACTTTGACTTTTTTGTTGGTGTTAGAACAACCCCCTAAATTACACGCATATACGGCACAAATCCTTGTGAGCTGAATTCCTGTACATTAATGCAGTATCTCATTAGGCAACAACACAAAGCAGTCCCAAGTGATTATGACTTTTGGGGTTTGTCCTGTTGTTCTAGAGGGAGCTCTGCAAAGATCAGGCACATCATCATGTGTTTCACCCAGAGCTTTTCATGCTTTTCTTGTTTAGGGGTCAAAAAGCACTAACACTCTCATAAGGGAGGTTTGTGCCTAGCTGCTTACATAGATAGTTAAGTTAAAGAGCTGTTAGCAATTAGAAATAACAATGTGAGGTCATCCTTGGTGTACTTTTTCTCAGTAGGGCTGTGTCACTGTGTATGAACCAGAAATCCAATGCACAGTGTTTGAGTGAATTCCTCTCTTCTTAACTGATCAGCTTTCATTCATGTTGTTTCTCTGCCATGAAACAGAGAAAACAGAGCTGACCCATTCTGCGATCAACTGTGGTATCTCCCCAGGCTCATATCTAGAGCAATCACTGGAGACACAGAAGATAAATAGAAAGCCAAAACTGTAGTACTTGCCCTTCCCGTAGGTCCTTTTGATCTGGCATTGCACTTGAGGTTTGGGCAGGGACTTGGTTGCTCTCCAGCTATGGACCAACAAGACCAGTTACTCCAAGGATGTTCCTTGAGTATGAAGTCACTCCAGCCTCTCCTCGTGGCCTTACTCTGGGGATGGTCCAGTCCTGCCAAGCTGCTGACTCTTACCTTTATTTCCTCTTGCTGACTCACCAAGGAGTAAGGCAGCTGAACCTCAAGAAAAGCTTTCCCCAGGCTACCTTTCCACACAAACCCCAGGCACAGACACCACAGAGGTGAAGCACGACTCCTACCAGTTTCTGCTAGGGGTTCAGAGAAACCTTCTCCTGCGTTTAGATGAACTGCTATTAAATTCAGCTGTTGAGCTGAGCATTCATCTCCAGACTGTTAATTAATGTTGCTGGAAGCACAGCACTGTTGCCTTTCACACACAGCTGCTGTGGGAAGCAAAGATGTGTCCTGGGCAATCGATGACACTCATTTTCATGAGACTGCAAAAATGAAGTCCCAGTGTTCAGAGGTATAAAACAAGTCACCTATGCAAACTGGCAGGGAAAAGCTGAAAGGCATTGCTGTTGTGGACACAGATCAATACTTACACAGCTCACGTGGCCAGTTCTGCAGCTCGCATTGATAATGCATCCCACAACCTGGCTCCAGTGACCATGGCTTCACTCTGGCAATCAGAGTTTTTCCTCACAGAAACCCCCAAGGAGCTCCTTTCCTGCTCCATTCCCTCTTTCAAGGGGCTTCATTCAATAATTTCTCCCTAAAAACACTCATTCCTTAAAATCAGAGTTTTTGGCCACAGTTTGTGAACAATCAAGCTCCAGCAGAAGTAACAACCAGATCCATGTTAGCTAAAATGTAACAGTCATGGTCGCTAAAACTGCAGCATTTGGGACCTGTAATGTTTCTGCACATACATTGATGAACATCCTTTGGGTCTTGTCGTATTTGAAATGCATCAGTGCCCACTCCGCTATGTCTCGGGCTCTTATTATAGAGTCTTGTAGCTAAGCAACAGTAACCTCAGCCAGGCAGTCCAAATGATGTGGCAAGGGCAAGTTATCCTGCAGGAATAGGCAGTGGCAATTCAGGAGGAAGGGAATACTTTGAAGCTGGATGTGTTAACCATGCTGGGAAGACCTCTATGGCCTTCAATGAGCTTCAGATCAACCCCAAAAGAACTCAAAGTCAGCAGATGAGGTTAGGACAACAGGTCTACACTTGCTGCAACTTGCTTTCTCTTTGCTGAGAAACAAACCTAGAAAAATAATCTGCAGGGCTGGGAATTCAAGGCCTTCCATTTGCTGGGGAAAGAAAAGTGGAAGATCATCAGGAAGGTTAAAGAAATACAGATGGGAAAATTTTCCTAACACTCAAACTAGGAGAAAATCCTGATCCAACCACAGCTGGCCCTAAAACTACCACACCTGTCTTGGAGGCTAAAGAGGAATCATGACAAAGAGTTTTTAAAAAACCTTGTATTAACATAAATATTTAAGAGAAAGCTGCCCCTTCCTGGGGCCATGGGACAGGGGTCAGACTGTAATTCTGTCTGGAGGAGTTGGCTGGGGAAGCACCACTTCTACCTTCACCCTGTCACTTGGTAACATCAATCCCAATAGTGCTTTTTGCTCCGAGCCAGGCCTTGGTGCCAGTCTGGTCAAGCTGTCTGAAGACCTGCAAGCACTTTTTTGGCCTAAAAAGCATGGCAATTCACTTTTTTCATCTGCATAGAGCTCCGAGGTAGGAATAAAATGCCATTTGGCAGCATTCCTGAAACAAAGAATGTGCACCATCAAATAAAGCTGCAGCACTGAGGTATTCCAGCTGCAGCTGCCACACAGGCTAACGCGCTTCTAACATCACCTTCATCCTGCTTTTCTTAAAACATTTACAGACATTTATAAGCCTCATGCCACACTCGTGCCACATGAAAGGGCTGATTGGAGAGACACAGCAGTAGAGACTCAGTAGTTAAGATGCCAGGCTGAAAGCGAGGGTCACCAAGCCACTGTCTTGCCCTCCAAAGCTGCTGTGAGGACAAAGACATCAAAGTGTGCCAGGCAGCCTCTGCCCACCTACTGAGAGCTCTGTCATTTTTGGGTCAATAGTAACATTTCTATCTCCTTTTCAGACAGAGATGGGTGGACATGCCAGGGTTGCACAGAAACTTGGTAGCAGATGCAGAACCAGGGAGGCTTCCAACCTGATGCTGTAAGATCACATATTTTACCACTTGCTAGAATTAGGTTTTGTTCCTCACACCTTCTCAGCTGTGAAATTCATAGTTAATTCTTGCTGTGGAAATCACAAGTGCTTCCCAATATAGGCACCTAAAGCTCAAGTCTTTAGCTCAAATTTAGGAACTAATGTTGTTATCAATGACTGAGAAGCTCTCCTTGCTTTCAGTCAGGATTTACGCAGGCTCTACCAGGAACATCAGCCTCAGGCTATTCTCTGTCTAGCAGGAGACATCTTTATGAGGACAGATGCAGCTGATTTGCAGAACTCACTGACAGAGGACTCCGTGAAGGTGAAAAACCTACATGGGCTCAAAGAAGGTAGAGACAAATTCGTGGGCACTGGCAGGTACTGAAAACAGGGGTCAGGCAACTTGGTTCCAGGCATCTCTGAGCAGGCAGCTGCTACAAAGGGCTACCACAAGCAGGACCTCCATGAGTTCTATCTGCTTCTCACACTCTTTCCCTAAGCATTCAGAACTTTCCTATCTGCTGGTCTGAAACAGCCAGGGCAATTCTTTTGTTAGAAGGGAGACTATAAAAAAATTTTAAAACCCCCTGTGATTTAAAAAACGCATCAAGTTTAGCCATTTCTCAAAAAGCCTTTTCAACTAATAACCTCAAAGCAGAAATAAAAGGTATTTCTGCAGTAAATGTGCAAGGCTCTTGACTCTTCTCACAAAGTGAACTGACAGCCTTCAGGTGTGGCATGATCTAGTTTTAGAATTATCATGTAAGACTCCAAATTTATTTTATTAAAGGGAGCTATAGCTAAATTTTGATACCATTAGATCATATATAGTTAAATGTTGGCTTGCTTGCAGGTCTTTGTGTTTTGCCCCACATAAAAAGGATTGTACCTACAAATGGATGTCTTCTAAGACTTTCTCCTCCAGGATATTTAATAGCTACTGACACATGAAATAAATCCTTCTAATTTAGTCCCAAAATTTTTAATCTACAGAAGTGAAGAAAGTTGCAGCTTGATATGGGAACCTACTAAATGTTTGCTACTCAGTGAACTCCACAAATTCTTCCAGGTAAATGAAAAATAATTAACTTTAGCTTTCTTCCTTTTCCAGATGAGATGATAAATAACACTCTTCAGATAATCTTCGGAAATAAAAAGACTGCAGAAAAGGAAACAGATTAAACATTGCTGTGTCATCATTTAAATCACATTAACATGGCCCATCCAGCTAAAAAACATTCAGTCTCCATAGTTTAATTATTTCTGGATCTCAGAAGGTGTAGCTGAACAATACAAAGGCGGAGTTTGAGGCACAGGGCTCAGGACCCATCAGTTCAGAATCTGATGGCCACAATTTGAAAATTACTTTTTTCCCCTCAACAAACCACCTCAATATAACTTGGTTCTTACAGTAGCCAGAAAAAACAATCAACTTCTGTACTTCAGTACCACAGATAAGGTTTGGGCTGATTTTCTCAGTTCACTGCAAAAACACCTTGTGGAAGCAAGGCACAGCAGTATTAAAGATCCATTAGAGGTGACACTTTTTACATAGAATGGCTCAATATTTGCATCCATGTGAAATAAATCCTTAAAATGTAACCCTAAAATTTTTAATCTCTAAAAGCAAAGAAAGTTGCAGCTTGAAATGGGGACCTACTAAAGCGGGAGCCAATATACAGACTCAACTATGAATGCTGGGTTTTAAAAATAAACAAAAGCCCGATACAGCTTGCTATTAATAAATAATGGTAATAACAATAAAGCAATAAAACACAAGCTATTTAATTTACTTCTGTAAGAGCCAGTTCACATAGGATGCTTTCAGAGGGAGACAACCATTATTACTACTTGCCCATGAAAAGCTAAAAGAGAAAAGCGCAGTTTGTAAATATTAAAGATAAAACCACCAGCAGCTTTGCCTGTGTCCTGGAGAGAAAAAGGACAAAGGGTGAAACAGGAAAAGGTTATTTAGTGGAAATCAGTTCACTAGGCTTTTAGGTTATGCCAGTATGTTCCATTTGATCCTTCCCTGCCCAAAGTAACGAGCATTTGTGCCCAGCACACAAGGAGAAGCCGTGTCCTCCCAGCAAGAGCACGTGGCTGCATGGTGCCTCTTTGGCTGTGCTGTGGGCTCTGTGAGGAACAGCCTCTGCAGCCTGGGATGCTTTTATTTTTTCCTATAGATAATGATGTTACGTAGCCACATTCTCCAGATTGAAATTCTTGATATGTCCTGGCAAAGAAATGAAAGGCTTAAAGCATAGTCATAGATGCTGTGACCTGAATTTTTTCTACAAAAAACAAGAAAATAAGGTGTGTGCTAATGTGTGTTTGGCAGACTCATTCTAGAAAGTACAGCTTGCCTAGTGTTACCATCAGGGTCAAATTAAATGACCTATTTAATGCAGCTGCTTTCTTGATCAGACTTATTGATCCTTTCTGACCTCTCAATTAAAGACACAAATGTATCTCAACAGTTGTCTTAGAGAAGACAGAGCACATAGTCGAAACCTGGAGATTCAGGATAAGAAAAAATGCCCAGAATGTAAACTGTTACGGTGCTAGAGCTAATTCACCAGCAGAGTGGACATCTGCACAGAAGAACAGCTGGAAGTCCTCATCTTACCAGCTGGTCCAGTCTAAGCCATTGCCCAATTCAGTCAGAGGCCTGAGTCTGACAGCAAGATTTAAGTTCTTGTTTCGTGGAAGTGCTTTTGAACATTTTGTCCTGTAAAAACTTATTTTTCCTGTA
The DNA here is from genome assembly GCA_013401335.1 of Brachypteracias leptosomus. Taxonomy (NCBI): domain Eukaryota; kingdom Metazoa; phylum Chordata; class Aves; order Coraciiformes; family Brachypteraciidae; genus Brachypteracias; species Brachypteracias leptosomus. Next base: position 56,438 of record VYZX01007944.1, on the reverse strand, counting down.
TCTTGGAGGACAGAAAAAAAAGCCCTTATAATTTCATTAGATAAAAATGAGTTCCTGTTATGGAAAAGATGCTGTCTCACTCATGCAGACGGGGGGAGTGTTCAGCCCCCAGTATGCCATGTCCTGGGCAATAGAGGAAGGAGTAATTGGCTGCCGGTGGCATTTTAAGATAGCTTGCTTTCATTTCTCAGATTGCCCCTGAAATCCATAATGATATAAGGTGACTCCGGGCTCAGACAGCCTCCGATTTCTCAGTGGAACTCTACCTTGAAATTCCTTCATTAAATATATATATAAGCACACACAAATATTAAAAAATGGATCCTACTCCAAGAGCCTAGTAAAATTGATGAAATGGCTCCCATTGGCTTCCTCGGGCACTGGTTCAAAATATTAATCTGATTATCATTGTGGCTCAAATTCAGCAAGGTTGTTAAGTATATATCTAACTGAAAGTACCTGAACAGTCCCATTATGATGATTCATGGATTTAAAAATAGAAGTATGGTTAAATGCTCTCTTGATTTGGGATCTAAATGAAATCAATACATGCCATGCCTCTTATTCATGAAATATTAAGGGAAGATACATAATTTATTGTGCTCTGTGTATGCATATGTACTTAGCACTGATTATTCTGTAATAGACCTATACATAATTTAAATTGTAGAGCATCCACTTGATAGGGGAGAGAGGGGGAGGAAGAAATCTTCATTAAACCCCAAATAGTACACTTCTTGGTGATGCAGGGATTTATTTTATTCTTTTAAATTGCAGATGTCTGGATAACAATTCTGTTCTCACATGTTCAAAAGCACTTTTCCAGAGTGAAAGAAATCACAGTCTCCTCTATACCTCTGGGAGGAGAGCTCAAAACCAATGAGTAGCTGCAAGCTGGCAACTGGGTAGCACGGAAGTCTGTGCTGGCCTCTGCTGACAGGCAGGACCGTAGCGAGTGCCCAAATCACTGCAAGAGCCTCCAACCAGCCCTCAGGACCATCTCTCACCAGCATAGCTAAGAGATCCCTTTCTGCAGTTAGTGGTAGACAGGAAAAAAGGGACCCTGTGGCAGTAAAGCCCACATTATTTATTCACTACCAGAGATAACTGGGGTTATTATTGGTTTATAAACCTTTTTTTTTGGTTCTGATTCTTGTTTGCCAATGACATCATGGTATCTGTGGGCCTTCCAGTAAGATATAAAGGACTCACTGAGAGAAGCACTCAAGGGCAGACTTAACCACATTTGTGCAAGGAAGCGCATTTCTATTCTGCCATGCAACATCAGGGAGTATGTCATTAACCTGCTAAAACTCAATATGTGCTTAAAAGCATTGCTCAGCTGGGAGATGCACGATATATTTAGCACCTGTCTCATACAAATGGGGTTTAAAAGCTTTGCTGCCTTTTCTCCCTGCCCACACCTGGGCCAGGCTTTGCCACTGATGGGGAGGGCTGCTCTTCACCCTGCACAGGTAAAGCAGGGAGCTCTGCCTATCCCCTAGATACAGGGAGATGGGCTGAAGTGAGAGAAGAGGCAAGAAATGAGATGAAAGAAACTGCTTGGCTTTGTGCAGCAGAGCAATGCAGTTACAGAGAGATCCCTCTGAGGCAGGTTCCCCACCTCTGAAGCTGGCTCCATGGAGAAGCTGTGTCAGGCAGCTCACGTGGCCTCTCACACTTCTCTGAGCACTCTAGCAGGGGGAATTAGCTCTAAAGATGATGCGAAGGACCACCTTCATTCAGTACAGCCAGATCTGCCAGTGGGATACTGCAATACGACAAGAAAACCCTGCTGCTTCTCCATCCCGTTCCATATTTCTTCTGCTGCAAGGAATTAAGTACCAGAACCACCACCAGGTAACAGTGGGGAATACTCCGAAGCCTCCCTGCTTCCCAGGCTGCCCGTATGCATCAGCAAACACACACAGCTCTTGATAAGCAAATATCAATGCCCTTTGCTTCTCCTGGCCTTCCACAGTTACTCAAATATTCAAAACAAACTTCTTAAGGCCAGTCTTACCTTACCAACTTTGTCACAGGCAAAGCTTACAGCAGGAGAAAACTCACAGGGTACAGCTCCTAGAGGTCTGCTCTGTGTCGAGCCCTGTGTCCTGCCATGCAGCTGCTCTGCTCTCACATCCCCGGAGCTTCACTGCAGAAGAAGAGCAGAAAATGCCCTCAGTGACATTAGGGTCTCACCAAGCTGTAAATATACACACAATTTAAGTTGTGCTTTCACCCTTGAGGAGCTCCTGTAACCCACCTGTTACCTTCCTTGTTCTGAATGGGCTTAATTTTACTTAAAATAATTTTTTGCTTAAATTAATCCGTTTTCTCTATGCCTTTAAGTGTGAGGGAAATAAAACAAAATAAAATCACTAATTGTGGTCCAGTTTTGAATTCAAGCCGATACAACTGTAACTTCACATGACTTCTAGCAGATAATGATGAAGTAGGCAAACTTTATTTGAAGAGTTTGGAAAAAAAAATAAATTGTTGCAGGGGATTTGATAAAAAAAATATTCCAGCAGAAGCATCATGGGATATAAATATTTGGCACTGGTAGTTGCATTCACCCATTTATTAACCTCAGAGAGTTAATACGTCACCCATGACTTCGCCATGCCAATAATTTACTAAGCATGCAACAATGAACACCTGGCAGAGAACAAGCATTCCAAGTAGTTGCTTGGAAAACCCCTCTGGAAAGTCATCAGGAATTAGTCTGAGCTACATGAAATGCAGGAGAGACATCCCCAGCAGGCAAGTGAAATGTCAGACACGTGCTCATAGCCTAACAGTCAACTGGGATAAAAAATTTGGGAAAATAAAAATAAACCTGAGGCTGGGACTGAATGTGTGGGTCAAAGAGGTACAAAGAGCAGGAAATTCTTTGCTGCATTCATTCCAAAGCATCTCTTTTTTTTTAAAATTCTGTGGATACAGAGCTCTGGCACTATACTGAAGTCACCACTAACACAGCTCAGTATGTGTTGCCCATCTCCAGCTAGCTCTAGCCTTAGGTTGGTAAAGAAAGGTGGAAAATTCCCACTCCCTGAGCAAGCCAAAATAAGACTCCAATTTCTTTGGTGAGCCCCCATAGCCCAGTTTTAGGCTGGTTTTCACATACAAGCACAGATAAGCTTCCCTGAACTCACTGAGTTGCTGTGTAAGCAGGTGGGTGCAATATTAACAAACACCCTGCAAAATAAGAGCTATGAAACCTTGCTTTCCCCCCCCAAAGAAGTAATTTCCAAGTGTTACTTACCCAAAAATAAGATGCAGCATGGTCCTGTGCAGCTACAAAGGTTTGGTGATAGATGGCACTGCAGGAACAGGGATTTGGGTGTTTAATCACTATATTCAATATCTACTGTTACATTTCCTCACACACGAAGGGCATCTAAATAGTAGCAGTATTTTAATTATTTCTTACATATGTATAAATAATAGGAAAAAAAAAAAATCAGGAAGACAATTTATTGAGATGCCACAAACCAGAAAAGGGAATATTCTCTGTGATTTAACTCTCAGCAAAAAACTCTGATATAGTTGCAAGTGTCCCCCTCTTAGGCAAGAGCTGAAGGGTGGGAGCAAGAAGAAGTGGTTGCAAGTAACACACCGAAGTCAGTTAATTTGTAATTTCCTGGGTCACAAAATACCACTGGCAGAGCGTGCTGTTTCTACTCAAAGGCTGCTAGAATGAAATGTTTTAACAGCACTGACAAGTGCAATAGCAGTGGGGGGTAAATTTCCATTTGACTTAAACATCACTCAGGTCATTGTTGGTGGTGGTCAGCTGGCAAGGCTTCTCTTGGAGGAGAAGACATCCTCAAACCACGGGGAGAAGGAGGAGAACCGCATAAACAGTGAAGTGGGCATCAAAAGCACATCACATTGGTAAGCACACCAGGGAGTAAAATTTGCAGAGCCCATGACAATGTGAAATATAGAGAGCAATGGTAACAAAAAGCTCATCATTTTCTTTTAACAAGTATTACCATCTTCATTCTTAATCTGTACCAAAAAAAAGCCCCTACTGACTCATAAGAATGTTCTCTGCATCTCTTTTACACCTACACCCATAGACTAGATAGTTAAAGAGCAAACACGGTGAGAAATGTGAACTTCCCTTGGTTTTTTCCACATTGATGCTAGTAAGATCAGTGATTGCCTGAAACCAGCCTTTGACCTACTGGAGCAGCTTTATATTTAGGATTTCTCTGGAAAGTGCATTGTGGTAACGTTCAAGTGGTGAAAATGCCTACTAAGGAGAAGTGGGAAGCAAGGGAGCACCAGGGTTGAGAGAAGAACAATAAAAACTAAGCCCCAAGATTTTGTAAAATGTAGTCCTTCACAGCTAGGTGAAGCACAAGAGGTTTGCTTCATCCTCTTGGCTTAAACCAATGCAAACATCTTTTCTCCACTGGTGATTTAGAAAAACAGTAACCCACAGAGACAGCTTGAAGAGTAGGGAAGCTCAACACATTAAGACTAAAAAGCCCAGAGGAGACAGAGCAGCAATGCCAAGAGATGATCACAGAGCAACTACCACCACTGCTCCCTCTTCTGAAGCAAACCTTCCAGTTGTTCCCAGCTCCTGCACTTTGGTTCACATTGCAGAGCAGCCTTGAGGCACCCAGACCTGGCTGCTCTGGGATGAAACTAAACTGACTGGTCTGCTCCTATCACCAAGGTGAGCTTAGGCTGCAGGAGCAAACCAGAACTAGTCCAGAATAAAGCCTGGAAAACATGCACAGCACAAGTTCAGGTCCAGGTGTAGCCCTGGCCTGCGGCAGGGGCATCAGTCAGCTCCTCCATATACATAAGCACTGCAACTGCCTTGGGAGGACAGGGTCATGCTTGGGCTAAAGAAACTACCAGTGTCATCCTGTCCCTCTTCTTGCTGGACTTATACATGCATTTCTTTGGTCATCACCCTCTGGGCTTTTTCTTGGGACCAGCATCGTGCAGTGACAGCTGGTGGAGCCCCATCTACCAGCTGGGCTCTGTAAACTTCCACTCCTCCTCCTCTCTCTAAGCCTCCATCCCCACCTCCTCACAGCATCAACAGTGAAGTGAGAGAACTCCTAGAGTTTTTCTTGTAGAATTGAAACGGGAATCATCTTTATGACATTAACTGCATTATTTAATCTCCAAGATCTGAACTATATTTAATAGCACACTTATTCCAAGCAGAGGCACTTAAATCTCCCACTACCAGCTCTTAACCCTCTAACTGTGAGGTTTGTATGGGCTAAGCAGTAATCAGAAAGTTTAAGAAACACCCAGGGAAACTTCCTGAGCTGTTCTGCATTTCCTCATTTAAGTTCACAGGTCAAGGAAAATCTGTTGTCCTGCCCTTGAAAAGGATTTGTCAAAACTCAGTAAGGCAGAGGGAAGACTGAAGCAGGCAGAAATGCTAACTGTATTGAGGAGGATAAAAACACATCCCAAAGCTTACCTCTTTTTAGCTCTGAAGAGGCTTTGAGTAGCGTTAAGGAGTTCTGAGAAGCCTTTTTACAGAAGACATGGTTAAAGGCATGGGAAAAAAAAAAAAAATAACAGTAAGGATGGTAGTAATTGAAGTGGCTGTGAGCACCATAGCTGGTGCTGATAGTCAAGGTGTGTGAAATGAATAGAGGGAGGGAAGAGGACTGGTGATTCCCTCTTGTGCAATTGGTAAATCTAGCCTGGTGCGTGGTGAAATGCTGTAGGAGATGGAGCTCGCAGCCATGCATTCCCCATGGGATGATGCTCGCACGGGGGTGATGCACAGCTGTGAGCTGCATCTCTCTCAGTGCCAGTTCCTGCCATCCTTCACAGCCCAAAAATTAAAGAGTCATGTCAAGAAGAGATATACCTCCAACCTTTGGAGTCCCAGGAGCTATTGAGGTATGATGGCACTTTGAACCAGTCCTTCCAACTTCGATAGCAAAAAAGCAGGAATCATGTGAACATCCCAAACCTTATGGACTCCTTAACAGCATTTTTGGGCTTGTGCATTCAACCTGGCAGGTAGCAGGTCACTGGTACATGTATCCTACCACTGCATAAATCTGTCCTTTCCCTAGAAGTTCCCCATGTAAGCCCTGCAACTTGTCAGCAAGTAGCCTGTGACTCTCATTTTGGGTAATACATCCAGTTCTGCTGACTTAATAGGCTAGGGAAAATATAGTTCATGCAAAAGCAACAATAATATCAAGGACTGAAAGACAACTAGTATTTGAATATTAGGAAAAAAAAAAAAAGGAAGGGGGAGGAGTTAATGAAAGTTTTCAACTATTTTACCAGAATACTAAGAACTCTACAAAAAAACCCAAACCAAGCCAAAACAAAGAAATAACAAAAGAAAACAAAACAAACTCTACCAAATCTCTAAGAAACAATTTTTACAGTATTTCAATGAAAATAGAGCACCTATCTGCTATTACAAATTAAGGAAACAATCTTGCACCAGTACAAACAAGAAAGTTACCATTTATACACACAGACTTAAGCAACTGTTGGCTATAGTAAACTAAAGCAGGGCTGGAAGTTTCCCTACATCATCTTTTTGGGCAAGAGGAAAGCATAAGCTTGCAGAGAAAAGCAGGGACATTTCCTGAGTTGTGAGAATAACCTCAGGGAAAAACATCCACAGCCCACTACGAAGAGTGAAGGGGCATCTCGGAAGGGAATGAAATAGCTGTAAAGTTATGGTGCTCTGACTTTAATAGCAGTCAGGAACTGAAGGTCTGTCTTACCACGTTTAGGAACTGTAAATAAGGAAGTTTGGAGCATTAGCACACTCGTGTAGACAGAGTACTTGAGAAGGGATTGGATTTGTGGGTACAGGAAATATTCACTTTTAAAGCTACTACAAACTTCATTAAATATTGTAATTATTCATATCTCTCTCCATTTATATCCATCACCTTAAATTGTAGATATAGCTACGGGTAAACAAGTAAAGGAAATCTGTAGTATTAACACCAGATTTTTAGAAGTAAATATTTCAAGCAAACTTCTGAATAGCTTGTGTTCAGAATATTTCTTTCTTTTCTGTGTATCTGTATCCTGCTTCAAGGATGAAGCTGTTCCAGCAGCCTGATACAGAATTCATCTGGGAAATGCTGGGGGGAAGTCTAAGATTGCAAGTACTTTTTTTTTCCAGCCCTTCCTCTTTAGTTCCTGTTATTTGCCTGCACAATTGCGTCTTAATTTAAGTTATCTCAAAAAGTATTAGTGAGCCCATTGTATCTTCTATCTCTACTTAAATAGCTGGAATTCCAAATAACGGTCATATCAAAAAATGCCACTTTCTTGCCTGGATAAATAAGGAAAGCTGTAGATCTTCAGCAACTGCGCAGTGTCAAACTCCTCCCGTGTTGTTTCTCAGCGCTAAGAGAAGCACAGAATTCAGCCCTATTCACTGCTCTTGCCCTCGAGCCATCTCACCTTTATCTCAGGCTGTATTTTAGGATAGAGCAGGAGGAGGAGCACGAATGCTGCTTTTACAGCTCTCTATGCACTGAAGGTAATTGCTTACATCAAATCCCACATGTGCAATGTCAGAATCTCAGGAAAAAATATTTCTATGTGACACTCAGCCTGGAAGAAAGTATTTCTTTCAACTTCTTGTATTATACTCAGATATTCACAAATGTATTTTACATTCACTACCACAGATCCAGTTAAACTGGAGCATTGAGATGAGATACAGCCTTTAGCAGGCCTTAAAAGACCACAGATGACATATATAATAGATATAAGGAAAACTGTTTTCACCATGAGAGTGGTCAAATACTAGAGCAAATTTCAGAATCTCCATCCCTGGACATGTGCAAAACTCCAGTGGACATGCTCCTGAGCAGCCTGGTCTAACCAGACGTAGATGACTTCCAGGGGTCCCTTCAAACCCAAATTATTCTACATTTCTATTCATTTCAGACATGGGTGGGAGTTCCCAGAAGAACATAAGAGAAAATTTTACAAAGGATTAGCTCATGGCTAACAGCTGATAAGTTCTTAACCCATCACCTGTGAGGTCAAGTTTTGCAGAGGTGAAGCTTTACACAAAGCTATTTTACCCTACACAACATGCAAAACACTATTGAATACTGAAAATACATGCTGTCTGAACATGCCACCCCCACCAGAGCCTTCCCATGGTGCCCAACACCTGCAGATTAAGGGCTCCAAACAGAGATGCTGTGAGAGAAGAGGCAGAGCTGTTGCTGTCTGCCCCGCCAGCAGACCAACAGCAGCTTCAAGGCAGCTGCTACAGCCACATTTGCAAAACTGCACCACTTCTGATGGAAGCATTGCACGACGAGCAAGTGGTCTCTTCTTCCAGAAAGTAATTCACAGAATCCCTATTGTTCTGGTTAGCCAAATGTTTGTTTCCCTGGTAGGTTACTGTACTGTAAATCTGCGTCTGCTCAGCTGTGGTAAGACCACAGCAGCTAATGGAGCTATTGAGTGTTTGAGAGCAACAAAAAGCCAAAATGTGGGGCAGCACACCCTTGAAAGAAACTAAGTGCTGGCACTTAGTCCCTTATGTATCCCACCTCCTGCAGGTAAGCAAGCCAAATCATCCTAGATCTTCTCATGCCCCCACAAGGATAGTTCTTGCATCTCTGTTTAGACACCATCATCTAAATTTGAAGCTAAGGAAGAGGATAATAAAATGCTAAAGAGGCCAGTCCTGTCATTTCAGATAGTTCCCTGAGCCTACCTAGTAGAACACATTGGAAAAAAAAGAAAAAAAAAAAAAGATGCTTTGCACAACAAACCGTCTCCAAATTTCTAAAGCCAGCCTATTTGGGTACTGCACTGCTTGCAAGCTGCCAGTGGGAACATATCTGCATTATTTTTGAAAGAATGAAGGGAATTAAGAATGAGAAGCTTTTTGGGTTTGGAATTTCCCAATTCATGGGACTGCTCAAAAATCCTTGGCTTCCAGTCAACTCCTGCTCTTGTGGTGAAACCAAGAAAGTAAAATTTTAAAAAGTTAACTCATTTCTAAGACAAATGTAACAATAAAAACAAAATTTAATAACCAAAGTTCAAATTGAAAAAGGTGTTGCTCTGAAATACTGATCTACGCTACTAGACTATAATTCACTTCAGAAAGTGTATTTTTTTTATTTTCTCTGTCTCCATCAGTAACGTACAAGTAATGTTATGGTGCTAGAGCTTGGTAGGAAACAGTTTTGCTACCCAATACAGTTCTTCAAACTACAAAAACTCCCCCTTTCCATCTTGGAACAAACCCCTGTTGTGACTTTTTTTTCCATGACGAACAGCAAAGACAGCAAAATGTCCCCGGAGCACTGCTCACAGCAGGGCCAACTGGGTGAAAAGCCTTGAGCTTGGGTGTTTCTTCTCCCTTCCCTACCTCTTTCAGGCACTGAGAGTCACAAGCCAGAGCTGCCTGCATGATGAAACATTACCATTCGGATGACTCAAGCAAGAAGATCTGGCTATAGTCCCATCAAGTTAGTCAAGTAATACAGGTCTGACATCTTCTCCAGAGAATGAATCACACACGTAGGAACAGGCAGCCATTCAGACGTGTAAATGGAAACACAAAGCCAGGCATTCTCCTTGAAAGTTCAAGGAAAAAGAGAAATTTGCCTCCCAACTAAGCCTTTAATTTGTAGCGTAACCCACAGTCCTTCCCTCATATCCAAAGGGCAGAACTTTTAATGAGGTCATTTGGGAATGCATAGTTAGCATATTTTTAATCTGTATGCCTAGAAGTAGATTTGTTTTCTTAACAAGTGCTCTCTCATCAACCTGACGTGCTACAGCCCCAAAGACTGACCTATTTTCAAAACCACTTCACGTTAAGGAGAGTCCCTACACAAGTTATATCAAGGCCCTAATAATCTTTCAAAATCTAATTAAAAGAAGCACGATAAAGAGCATCTCACAAGCCTTTGGAAAATGTGATGCACTTCTGTTTTATGTGCTTATTTCTCCTCTGAAGAGATTACAACACTGAATGAATAGTTTATCTGCATTCTGAACCAATATATTACTCAATTGGTTTTAAAAGTTGCATTTTTATTATGTATTCTGCTGACAAATTTTGAGTAGGCAGAATCCACGAATGTTTCTGGGAGTTACAAAAGGAGAAACCTGTGACCCTTCTGTGCATCTAAGAGCCTGAATATTCCTATTATTCCCAACTTTATTAAAAACAAAAAAATGCCACACAAACGGGACACAGCATTAAAAACAAAACAAAACAAACCCCACATACTGGAAAACTCAACCCCACTATTCTAAGAATATCAAGAATCTCAATGGTAATCAAGAAGATAGAGGAAGAATGTACACGAACAGAAAAATCTTTTACTTGGCTCTTATGAAGCGTATTCACCTTGTAGCTCATGATCTGAAAAAGTGCCTGTAACATCACATTTGGCATCCTGAGAAAAGTGACCAAGTAAACACTGGATAAAATTGAAGATCTTGTGTTTTCCCCTCTCTTTCACTAAATAATTAAAGATACTACTGGTGCTTTGTATTAAACAGGTAAAATTAAATTCTCAGTGCTAGGCTCCAAGACATGAAACAGCCAAGGTATTCTTAACTTCCTCACATTACCATTTCCTACTTTACTCTCAATTTTAAGGAGCCTACTGGCAGCCTAAAGACTTTTTTGCCTTTACAGACATAATTGTGAGCAGAGTAAAGTTTTCTGATTTTACCAAAGATAGTCATTATCATTAGGTTTTGCATGGCTTTTTACCCACAACCTTACTTTTTCCAACAAATGAATATATTTTACCACATGTGCTGTCACTCTATTTATCACTAGAATGTACTTCAAAATTAAATAGAAAGCTATTATAAAATTAAGTTGTTATTATAATAAGAGCTCCTAGCACCTTATTTAGTTCCTTTAGACCCTTGTCTGAAACCCACCTGAGGAATGAGAGCCTTAGAGAGCCTTGAACTACATCCTCTGGAGCACAGTGTCAGCAGCAATTGTGGTGGTGTGAAGTCAACTATACTAGAGAAGCTGATGTCCATCACTTCCCAGAATAAATCCTCACAGTAATTTCAATACTATCTATCCCTGTTGGTCATTTTACTCACGTTTTCTCTGGAGAGAGAAAAGAATCTACTATTGCTTAATAGAAACTATGGCTCAAGACCAGATTTTTCTATAATTATTCCACATTGTTTATAATTTTTTGAGGTTCAAGTTTATAACCATCTGAAATGCTGGGAAACTCATCACATAGGCATATTTTGTATTAATTTTCTGCACCATTTTCACTGCGCAGCCAACCTCAACATTGCCCTCCATGCTGCACCTTACAAAGCATCCAGTTTTCCTCAATTCATGCTAAATTAGCATTGTTCTTTCTATCCCACAATTTAAAACTCATCATTTCTCTTACAATAAGACTACACAACCAAGAAATTCCTGCATGAAAATTGCCACAAAAATATTCTACTGCCAGTAAACTGCTACATGAGAACCTTCAGCATAATTCTCTACCATCAACACATTCCTATCAGAAAACTTTACTTTATCCCTAAGACTCAGAAATCATCTGGAAACAAAGAGCCACTGTCCTAACAACAGCTAAAACACCCCAATGACCAGTGCAGGCTTAAGACCAGGAGTGCACTGTGATTTTGTTGGCATATGTTAACGCACAGCTGGGTTTGGAAGTTGCTAAGTCTATGTCTTACAGTTCCACGAGGCATTCCCTGAAAAAATAGTATTGGCACTTGGAGAACTGCAAATAGAGAAGCTTTTTGAAGAGCCAGAAGAAAATTGCTCTTCAGAGCTCTGAAGTTGAGGGTTTCTGCTTGCATCGCCAACCTGCAGACCCCTACCCCAAGCAGAGATTTGACCCCAAAACCCTGAAAAGGTACAAGTACCATTTTCGAAGTACAAGTTCAGTGTATTCAGTACTTCACACCAGAATAAGCATCACCATGAAATTACAGCAAAATCTTCAGTTCACACTGTTAAGGTTGCCTGGCTCTGGTGCTCACACACAGACCATTTAGCACTGAATGCAGCTCTCACCACAGAAGGTAAGAATGTCAGAAATAAATACAAAATAAATAAAAATAAACCACGAAGTTACACAGCTCTTAGCCAAACCTGCTGCCTTTTCATGAGACTGGAACTGACATTTATTCCTGGGTAACTTCCAGGAATGACATTTGCAAGCTTGACAAAATGTTTACAATTCCTCTAGCAGAGGATTCTCATTCCTACAGACCTTTACCACTGATTAGAGCACATGGCCCAAACACACCATCAAAAAGCAAACAAACAGAAATAATCAGCATATTCTATTCCAAAGTAAAACGATACCTTTCATGTTATCGCAATAGGTAAACCCCGGCCATGCTGTACCAGCTATATTTTACCAAACTCCTCTAATTACTCCTTTTCTTTCCCTGACTACTGGGAGGGCCAGTAATGGGCCACAGCTGGTGGCATTTAATGTTACTCTGTTCCCAGCAGCTGCAGCCCTGGCTTCACTTTGGGCACAGCTTTAATTAGCTGTGATAGTTTGGGTGTAATGACAGCTTAAAGTTGATTTCTCTTTTTTTTTTTTTAAAGAATTATTGACAGACATATTCTTTGTCTTTCATTGTGGAAAGACATATGTATATTAAAGTCGCCATATTAAAAAGGGTAGACAGGTAGTCTAAAGAAAACTTAATTTCAGGAATATTCCTATTTTAAATATCTAGGCTTGTAAGAATTTTTATGGCAGAGGAGTTGGCGCAAAGAGTTTTCAGGTTACTGATGAGATGGCTCAACTTTTGCTGCATGTTGTTTTACAATGTTACGCAGGCAAATATCCCCAGTAAGGTCACTGAGGCTTATCCTTTCCTTGGGGAATGGTGCAAACAGGAAGATATTGTAGGACACAAGCCTGCACACAATGTCAATCCAGGAGTTCTCCATATCTCCCTGTTTTACAGGCTTGCAAAATGGGGAAATGCAGAGCACTGGCCACCTAAATCCACAGGCAAAATGTTGCTTTTTAAAAATCATGCTTGTAATTGTTAAGACAGCCTGAAAATATTGAAAAATATCATTTCAATGGCTCTTTCCACACTGATTAATCCTCACCATCAGAAATTATTTGTTATTTAACTGAGAATTTAAAATATGCTCAAGGTATTACTACTTAAGTTCTTCCTTTGAGGCAGAGCTGGTTGTCACTGCCACCTCTGACACATCCTTCTATGACTAATATATTAGTGTACAGGAAAACCTCCCACTTTGTTATTGCTCCAGCCTTTCTGGATGGAGCAGAAAACACTGCTGCCCACACTGAAGTTACAAACCCCCATGCGTGGTGTGGATAAATGAAACCTTCTTGAGTGAATTAGTTCTTCTATTTTATGGACAGCTGCTGGGAGTCATGAGTTAACAGCACAATGTTGGCACAAGCTAGTATACCTCCTAAAATCTGAGTTATAACCAAAAATTAATATAAATATTTTAGCAAACTGGTATCTTTATATTAATACATTTAAGCTAAAAAAGCAAACTTTTTTTTGTTGTCAAGCAAGCTGTTAATTAATAAATAGCACTGACTTCTGACACCTGGGAAGCCACTGTCTAAAATACCTATTTCCAGGCTGCTGGTCTCTCTGAAGAACATTAGTTAAGTTTTCCAGCCAGAAAGCTAACCTCCACCCAGAAAAAGTATCCAATTTACTGGCATTTCAATATAATGCCCTCTAATTACCCAATTATACTTTATTTTGATGCAATCTTCCCCAGCAATAACTCATTATAGCATGTGAAAAGTTTACTGCACAGACACTTCCATTAGGTCAAAATCTTCACTAAAAAATGGTTGCATATATTGTAAAAACAGAATTTTTCAAAAGTCTTCTCTTTATAAAGAGATTTGTTAGCATATGGCTTCCTTAAATGCAAGCAGTTCCATTGCTGATGAACCAGTATTAATATCTAATAATACCATAAACTTCAGCTTCTATTTTTTCACTTTGGATGGCCAGTAAAGTGATATTACTGACTTTCGAATCAGAACTGCCTCCTTTTGAGACTAGTAGCTTTGTTATGATAGCTTTTTCTTGTCATATTACATCACTGCAAAGTAAATCAATTGGAAAAAATCACAGTAAATCTACTGCATGTGACCTAGTGTTCAGACTTCATCTGCTTTACACTTCTAAATACCATCTTTGAGTTGCCTTGCATCTCCCTTGTTTAAGGTGGCATTGAGCTAATATTTATTGACTTTTCCACTAAAACCAGAAACTCTTCACTCGCAAACACTGCAAACTTTATATACACACGTATATATATAAAAACTACATGTACATAGCTTAGAGCTTGAACTCCGTTACTCCAATTTTGTATTTGTTTTCATTCTGCTTAGCAGCCAGAAAACTCAAAGGAGGCCAAAGAAAACCAGTGACACTTGTACCAAGAAAAGATTCTTTTTTAGAGTTTCAATTTATCCAACCTTTTTGCTATGAAATGAACCATTGTACTTGTGGGTAATGTACAACCCAAAGCAGCTTTACCAGCCTGTAGCGTGTCATGTGGGACTGTAATAACCTTTTTTGCTTACCCAGGTAAGCAATACCACAAAGACAGATGTATTGACTTAATATTAACCTGCACAGCAACGGCAACCCCTGTCAGCTTTCTGCCTTGGTTTGTCAGGAGATGCCAGAGCTAAGCCATCAGTTCACGCAGCAGAAGCCAAGGAGATATTTTAACTCTCTACCAAGTGATTTTCTATTTCCTGAGCCAGCCATTGTTGCTGGAATAACCCATGGTTTCTCCTCAGAAGCTTTGCAAAGATGTTGCGCATCTCTTGGTGGTTCACAAGCTCAGGTTTCCCTGGATTGTGCTGCCTGCAGGGTTCTGAATGGTTTTTCCTAACCAGTTCTCTGGCATCCTTGGGTGAAACAGCAGGTAGCTGAGACTTGTGACTCTATCTTCCCATTACAGAGTCATCTCTAAGAAAAGGATACTTCAGCAATTTTTAAGAAGTATTGTGGGGTCCCACTAAACACCATGTCCTTCTTTAGATCCAGTTCTACCCATAGAAGAGTTCATTGTGCAAGATCAGCCCCACCTCACCATCGGCTGGATGCTCCAGTCAAAATCTCAGCTAGAATTCATTAAGATCTGCTATTCAAACCAGTATAAACTAGCTCACTCATTCAAACAGCACACACTTGTTTGGGTTGCTCCATTAATTTCCTCTAAACCCACAACTACTACAACTAAAGTTTGAATGTGGGCTGGTGTTAGACTGTAAAGTCTTTGAGGCTGAAGCTGTCACTTAAACTGTGCCTGGTGCTCTGGGATGTTGTTTGGAGCCCACTGGAAGATAAGTAAGAGGTCTGTTAAAGGAAGTTCTTCTCTATATTGATTTGACACCTGAATGTGGAAAAAGACAAACAATTCATAGTAAAACGATCTGGAAATATGGAAATCACTTCCCACTCGTGCTGCTTTCCTGTGGAAGCAGTGGTTCTCCTCAGAGCCTTGTCCATGGCCAGCCTGGGCAGAGCTTGATGTTGCAGCAATACAGAGGAAATTCCTGTGTCATTTACTGAGGATATTAGACCTTCTGGAAACAGCCATTGCAGATCCTAAGAAAAGTCTGAGGCAGCAAGGCTTGGCTGCGGTGCTAGTGTTGATTACACTGCCTTAGTTTGCCTTCCTGGAAAGGAGAAAGATATACTGAGACATTGATGTAGCAAATCTCTACTTTATTGCTTCGACCCTGATCTTTTATCCTGCCTGGACCTGGCTGCCATTTCTCTTCAAATTGCCTGCATAGTGCATAACTCACCCTAAGTGATTCTGACTCTGAGATACAGGTCCACCTCCTCCCCAACCTCCCTTAGTCCCCCAGTTCTTAGGTTTAAAGTCCCAAAGGAGAGTTGTGCTAAATGTCAACCCATCCACAAAACATAAACCCAATGGCTTTAGCACATGTGAAAGTCCTCATAAAACATACTTGACATACAGCAGCACTGTGGTTGGTTTCAGACATGCTTTGATGATGAAACTCACTTTTTGTTACAGGTGATGAAGAAGAAATGTCTTTACCTTCTGAGGTTTTCTCTTTTGTTTAAAAGACAACATCAAGTAATGGATTGACAAAAGTCAAACTTGCCTTACAGGTCTGAATTTGTGTCTGTTGGAGTTGCACGAATAATGTATTCACATACCATTCCGTGCTCCATTTTCAGATTGGACTGCAGCATTCCAAGCCACATCACAATGTTCTCCTATCTCCAAAAAAAAAGCCTATATTCCAAAATTAATGGACTCTTCCTCTGAAAAAATGTGCTTGACTCTCAAAGCTCTGTGGGTAATGTACTTAGGTAATCAAACATGTTTCTTTTACTGAGAGATTCGGAGTATATTCCTTAACTGACTGCAGAAGATGGGTTTTTCAATGTTGTACATACAATTTTTTTGTAAAAAGCTAAAATCTATCCTCCAAAGTATGGAATTTAAGGGGAGATTAACCCAAACTGTGTCATTTACAACAGCATGAAAAGAATCTACATCAGTTGAGTTTATAGGTGGAAGTGTCACACACTCATCTTCCACCAAAGCATATCAAATAACTCCTGATATGAAACAGTTTCAGAATCAGTCACAGTCCAAACAAACACTCTTACAATATGATCAGATTAAGTTGTTTAAAATACAGGGCATGTGGAAGTCATCAAACACTGACATCAGATGGAAATCAGGCTTGTCTTCTGAAAGAACTGAACACAGGGTAGGTCTCAGTGTAGGAGCAGCAACTTTCCTGGACTATTTCCACTTTCAAATGGCTTAGCAAAATGCTTTTAAAAAGTGCAATAGACATCCAAAAGGGTTTTATAAAGTGTCATCAAATTATATCTATCATTTTGATAGATACTAGGGCAGCTACTTTAAAAAACAGACTGCAAGTAGGAAAAACACCCACTGTCAAATAGGAATCAGCTGTAAAACATCCATCGGACTCAACAGAATATTGAATATTGCAGTAGGCATGGCAAGCTTGCTGCAAGCCTGCCAGCAGACCTAAGAGGACCTCTAGCAATTTGCTGAGCACAGTACCTGGGAAAAGCATGTCCTTGACAAGGACACACGTGTCTCTTCATACAGAAAGTTAATTAGATGCATTTTCCATGAGTGACAATGTGATTTTGAAGATATCTGTGTATAATAATACTAGAAAAAGTGGATATCTTTTACAGGCATACCCTGCATGTCTTAAGACACTGTAAGAGGAAGAGATTTAGAAACACTTAGGGGGTAAAACTATTTTTAATAAACCAGTTTAAGGTGATGATGACCTCCTCTACAGGGTCTGATGGATCTGATATGCAATGAGGTAATTCCTTTGATGTCTGTTCAAAATGACCATTGTGGACATTGTTTTCTAATCAGAAAAGTGAATTAATCTTCTTAATGACAATAAACACAAAACTCTTAGCCAGGTTCAAGGGGAAGACATTATGCACTGCAACTCTGCTAGAGGAGAGAGGACACTGCCAGACTTTTCCTCCAAGCCATGGTCAATTTTCCTAGCCTGTGGACATGCCCACTCCTGCCTCACTGCCACATTTGCTCCCAGCTCCATTCAGCACAGCATTTACTGACCTGAACAGCCTTGGAAAGATAAGACATCACACAGCACAA
Organism: Brachypteracias leptosomus; assembly: GCA_013401335.1. Taxonomy (NCBI): domain Eukaryota; kingdom Metazoa; phylum Chordata; class Aves; order Coraciiformes; family Brachypteraciidae; genus Brachypteracias; species Brachypteracias leptosomus. The sequence goes on along the minus strand of VYZX01007944.1, from coordinate 38,752 downwards.
ATGGGTTCATATTCCTAGTCCCCAGATTTACTAGGACTTGCTGGTCTTCCCTCCCCTCCCCACCATGTCCTCCTTCACCCCAACTTGCAGACACGGCCTGGGAACCTGCTGCCCTGGTGGGTAGTCCTCCTGGGGCTGTTAATGACCATGATGCAGCTGTGATCTGAGCAGAAGCCAAGAGCCAGCTGTGGCTTGCAGCTGCGCGGGGCAGAGGAGGATTCCTGCGTGACCTGGGAAGAGCCACAGATGGAAATGCCCAGGAGAGGACAAGAGGTGCAATAGGGAAGATGCATTGTCAAAAAATATAGTGGAGCATGTGGAGCTAAGGGGAGAGATACGAAGTGCTGGTGGAAGATTCAGATGACAAAAAACGAGGAGGAAGACTGTGCTTCAGAGCCTTCAAGGTCACTGGACACTTTGGTGGACGGTGCATTAAGAGAGCCCTAAGGGGCTGAATGAGATCTTTGGTCAGGGAGGGAGGGAGCACAGACTGAGAGCAGTGAAGGGGAAAGCTGTTTGTTAAATAGGTTTTCCATGAACGTGCTGGCAAAGACAGCAATACCCTGACATTTACCTTTTCCTTGCAATCTTCCAGGAGCAAAATACTCTGAAATCCAGCTGAATGCAAAGACATGTCTCCTGGCTCCTTTGGAAACCGTCTTTGGCAAATCTGTTAGCAACGGTGTGTATCCTTCTTCTAGTGCATGGAGGGTATGAATTAATTCCCCAGGGTTGATCCAACCCTCTAACCCTGCAAAAATGTCTGCACTAAAACTAAGAATTTCCTTGCTCCCAGGCAGTAAAGGTTAACTCCTTCCTTGCTGAAACGGCAACCTTAAAAAACCCACATTGAATTTCAGATATATTCAGGTCAGTCATCAGGAGTGAAAAAAAATGCTTAGGACAGACTTTAGGGCATGCATTGAGTTTGATTTTTGGAATGGGGGAGTTCTTCAAAGTTAATTGCTTGTTACATAGAATAACACAGGACTTAGTATCACTTGTAAACTGTTACACAGTGGTAGGGAAAGAAAAGTTCCCTCTATAGTAAAGGGTGATTTACACACATGCTCAAGTGATGGTTGAGTTGAGAAACAAAGCCCAGCCTTTATTTCTTGCAAATTAAACTCCTGAAAGCGTATAGGATGCTCATCAGTCCTGTGTAGCTGATGCTCAGAGACTTCCCATTATTTCTATTCATCCCATTCACAGAGCACTGGAGAAACTTCCCCCTCTCTGACAAGCAGTGCCCAAGGAAGACAAATGAACCATCCTGGAGCCAAACATCTGGTTGGTCCCAGAGGGATAAGGAATGGCAAGAAAGCCCCTACCTCCAAGCACATGGGCTGGCCCAGTAAAGCCCTATGAGCCCTATTCACCATTGGGTTCATCACGCATATTCCCTGGGAGCCTTCACAAAGCCTTAGTTACAAATGTAAATCAAGCTCCAGAGACATCTAAATTCTCAAAAAGATGGAGATGCAAATCACGGGGAAAGACATCAAAAGAGAAAAAGAATTCTAGCTGAAGGGAGACAAACAATCTTCTGGGAATTAACAGAGACTTTACAATCGATAAGAGAGGGTTACCAGGGATTCAGCATGAAAATTCAAGGATTAAAGACCTTTGAGTTAACCTGTTTTCAGGATAATGATGCCAAGAATGTGAGCATCAGCATTTGCTTCCCATTTACTATGTGATTTTAAGTAGAGGAAGGATCCAAAGCCTGACTGATCTGCCATTTCAGGTAAAACTGAACTTCTTGGCTTCTCAAACCACTTTGAAAAATACCTGGAAGGCATGGAAATGCTTTGGGCTCCAGTTGATACCAAACAGTTGTCACAGCAGCCACATGCTGGATGGATGGGGATCTCTTTGCAGCCTGAAGAGCCTCCTCAGCCCTGTCCAGAGCCAGCCCTCCTGCCAGCTGCAGATGCACGATGATGTTAAACAAGAATGAATGTGCTAAAACCACAGACTGAAATTCAACTGGCAAATGCTAACATCTTTTTTCTGTTTTTTTTTTTTTTTCTCCTCTTTAAGTAGTATGTTAAGAACATCCTGTGCTGTGTTTTGTGCCTGAGAGAAAACTGGCCATGCCGGGCAATGGGTTATTCAGTACTTAGATATCAGCCAAAGAGCTTCTCTCACCATGATCTTTAAGGCTGCCCAATACTTCTCCCAGTAACACTCAGCTCCTCAGTGCCAAGCTGCAAGATGAAATATTTAGCAACTGAATAGTTGCAGAGTCTGAAATTTTAAGTATCAGCTGTTTGGGAGCTGGTGTTGTTTTGTTTTGCTCTGGTTTCAGACACAGTTATTTCCAGGGGCAAAGCTAGGGAAGAACACTTCGTCCACCCACGCAGGCGAGGAGAAGCCAGACCTCCCTCTCAGCAGCTCCAGCACTTTCATTTCTTGGCAATCTGGGGTGGGGGGAGAAATTTAACATTCAATCATGAGGGCTGCCAGAGGGTCAATTGTGTATCAAGTGCTCTTGGACATTTCAGTTTAAATTTTCCAAAGATTGGGCAAACTTCCCTATAATCGATGCCCACAGACCACCTTGAAAGGGGCCACGAAGTGGTGGGAGGAAGCAAATGTCCCTGGTACCCATCAGCCAGGAGGCTTGGCTCCAGCTGCAGGAACAGGGGACAATGAGCGGAAGAAAGGGAGATAAGCAGCCAGGAAACAGGCAGGGGAGAGCAGGGCAGAAAGTCACAAGTGAGCAGAAAAGGAGAGCTCCACGGGGAAAAGCAAGACCAGCATCCAATGGCAAACAGGAGGGAAGCCCCTATCAGAAAGGAAGCCCTCAGGAAACATAAGATGGGATGTAGGAGCAAGGGAGCCGGGGTAGAGGCTCCATGAGACCCAGAGGAGATGGAAAACAACACCAGCAAGGGGGAGAGAAGGGACTGGGAGTCTCTCTCTGAAGTTCCTGGGCCATTGGAGACTGGACCATGGGATGAAGAAGCCTGGTTATCTTGTGCTGTGGGAAGGAACAGTCACTCCGACAACCTCCCAGTAGAAAAAGCTGGAACAAGCTGGGATTATGAATGTAAGATCTGGTGACCAATGTCCACTTACGGATACTCAGCCTGAGGAAAAAAGATTTCTGTATTTCAGCAATGCAAAGAGAGGGCCATAAGAAAACACACCACGTGGGACAGAAACAGGTCTACATGGAGGACAAAAAGGTTCAATCTTCCCAATGGACCATATAGGATCATGTGATCAAAATCTCTTCAGGTCTCCTATTTTAAACCCTAGAGAAATGCACACAAATCTTCAGTACAGGAAGACTGGATTTGCAACGTTAAGCATTCAACATTTAGGAAGTTGTAATGTTAGAGCTATTGGTGACACGTTCATTCAGTCCCACTATTGACCTGTGATGGTACAATGCTGCCCTTAGTGATTCAGTAACATGTAATTTCATCTGTGGGATCCTGAATTTTTTAACTACTCACCTCCTGAAGCTGCTGAAGAGCCAGCCATTGCACAGCATTTTGATGGCCTTCTCACTGAGTGAGCAATTTTATCTTCCATGAGAAATTATCATCCTCATCTTCCATCCAGAAAGAGAAACTGAACCCACCAGAAATACCCACTTGCTGCAGAGTCCCACCTTGAGATGGGATGTTCTAGAGTCTCATATTTTTACTGTATTTCACACATAGGATGTGGAGAGTTGCTCATTTCTGCCTGTGAGCACAGGGCATATGCTGTCCAGGTGTCCACCTGGCCACCAGGAATGGAGAATGTGGTGCATCACTTGCTTTCCACAGGGCATCACTTAGGAAAGGTGCACAAGAGCAGAGCCACAAATACATTCTGCTGCCTTCATCCTGACACTCCATCAGTCCTCTCCTCCCTTCATTGTCACTCATTAAAGCTTCCAAGCTCTGTGGTGTGTGTGAGGTGGCAGTTGGCTGGTGCAAGGCACCATATCTACCAGCATGGGATTACTTCTAAACTAATAATCTCTCTTGCATGACAAGGCTTATTTGGGCCTCATGTAGGCACCTAGAGCTGCTCTGTGAATGAAGCAGTTGCCCAGTTTTCCATGCCCAACCAAGGAACACAACAGTGGGCTCAGTTGGTGCTGATGTGGGGTCTGTCCCATGGGTTTCATTGCATAACCCAGGCTCATTCATGAAGAATTACAGAAGGAGTAATTCAGCTTCAGGATTTCCTCATTTCATAAGCGTAGAGAAGCTGCCCATCCGAACAGCTACTGTTCCTAACATGGATTAGACAACTGTGTATCTATACAGGTTTCTCCAGTACAAGCTGGAAAAAAATCAAGGTGTGCTGCATATCTGAGAAGCCTCATGCAAGGCAGCTCCATGTTTGGAACATGGGCTGATGCTCTCAGTGGCTGGGAAGCATGGGAAGAACCAGGAACAGGGGAGGGGAACTGAAATTCCCAGGCTCACATGTCAGAAGTAGGCAAATACATCTCACCCAGGCCCCCTTGATTGCAAAGAAAACACTAGCCATGGCTATCGTGCAGCAAGACAGCAATCATCAGAGGCTGCACCTACCCATGCTCCGACACCTCTGGCCAAAGCAAATAATAATCAAATAACCTGCACTATGTTATGGAGGAAATTAAAATCCCCCCTTCAAGGATTTTGGCATGACTTATTAAGTTCTCTCCCGTAGGACAGAGCTGTTGTACTGCCCTACAGATGAAGAGAAGGACTTTTCTGTATTTTTAAGTCACACAGTGGCACTTCCAGAGAGTCCCAACTCCACAGATTATAGGGACCATGCTATGAGTAGCCATGACCAGCTGGTGTGGGATATGGGTTACTCTATGTGCGGGAAGGGAAACAATGGTAGCCAGTAAACCTCTTAAATCCTCACGGCTGGATTTAAGCATCAACAGCTGTATTACCTCCCCAGCACGTAGCATTCATTTGTTCATTCATTCTTATATCTCACTGACTTACCCACCTGATTTATAGCATGCAAACCCTTTAAGGGATGGATTTTGGCATCTTACAGAAGAGCAAGGTGCAGGGGAAGTGGACACTGGCAGCCCCCAAAGCTGGGGACCCTCCCAGCCTCCTCTTCCCAGCAGGCACTAGATTCACCCAGGGTGTAAACCAGAGTAGACACATCATCAATACTACGCTTGGCTTTTCTTCAGCTCAATACACTAGAATCTTATAAAAAACCCACCTTGATTCCAGTTGAATCATATTATATAATGTCTGATACATTATCCTCCCTTTAAAAATGCTAACAACTTCCACTTCCCCCCCCCTTCACCACCACATCCCCTGAGGATCTTGATTTTGCATTTTTCTCTGAACAAAGGCTTTCTGAAAGCAGGAGGCCCTCCAGCTGCCTACTGCTACCAGCCATGCCTTGCCCTGTTCAACCCAACTGGGCTCTTCTCATGGCATTCATGTGCTCTGGTCACGTAGACTCTTGCTTATTATTGGCTTTAAGGGAAGGAATTTTACACCAAAATAATAATACCCAGGCTGAAATTAACCTCTGTTATTTTCATGCCACTGCCAACATGTCCAGAGGAGATTTATTAAAACCATGAGTCAAACCCTGCCAGAAACTAGAGACATTGCTTGCAAATAAGCAACTTTGGTGTTTATTCCTCCTGCCTCCTCATCTGCTGAGCTGCATGCCTTCTGATAAGCAACATGTCAGGCTAATTATCCACAGACATTTTAGTTGCATATTTTCTCTCTGGACTAATATAAGCCAGATGTGGGAAAGGCATGGTTTCAATCAATCCTTCTATACATCCCATGACACTTAGTCACATGTGCACACGTAGGTATGTGCATCACCCAGTAAAAGAACCACGCTGTACATAGTTACAAGCTGGTTGTCACACACCGTTCTGTTTGCTCTCATTTTATAGGATTTTAGGGCTGCCTCCAAACAAACTAGTTCTGAAATGAAACATGGAAAGACTCTTCATGACTATGGGGCACTCCTTCCATAGCTACAGAAGTTTTCATAGGAGATTGAGCATGATCTTCAAGTAGTTTCACTGCAGGTAAGCAGGGAAGATTAAAAGCTAGACACTGTCTATAGACTGTTTCAGAAGAGGCTGGGGAATGGAGAGAAACCAGCATTCCCTCCAGTTTAAGGACAGTCCTTTAAAAGGGACACACCATCAAAGCCTGTACTAGAAGCTTTAGGGCAGCCAGTGCTCTACAACTGTCCAATGTCTTTTCTCCTGAAGCAAGTGGCAGAGCGAGGCTCTGGTGAAAGCAGAGCCCTGCGTGAACTGCAGGGTCACTTAGTAACACCACACTGAAGAGCACAGGTCACAAAAGAGACAGCTGCTTATCCCTGGTGACACCTGAGGTCAGATGCTGCTGCTGCTGCAGTGAGCAGAGACACATTTGCTACTAGACTCTACTCCTCCAGTATAGATATTCTCACTATCAAGCTCAGATCCAGAGAGCTAAAGGAAACATCTCAAGGCACATCAGTTCACATGGATTCCCAGCCATGCCAGCAGTTGCTGTATGGGAGACCTCTCCATTTAACAGCCCAGCCAGACTGAGATGCTCATCACGCACAAGTATTATGCTCAGTCATCTGAGAGGCTCTTGGGTGACTGCTGCCAAGATCTTGCTCTCACAGAGGTGAACACACTCAACAAGCTCCCTCTTAACCTCTTCAACCACTCCCTTAGCTGGGGGAAGAGAAACAGGCAACCAATCCTCCTGGCTGGTGAGGTGTAAGGAGAGCAAACCCAACACTAGCACCTCCGCTCTCCTTCAGAGGAAGCCACCACACCCTCCTTGCCTCACTGGAAATGCAAAACAGAAGTGGTTATTGACACCAAAAACAGCTGCCTCACTTTCTGCTCATCAACTTGTTGACCACATGAAGAAAAGGCATGAGCAAATAAACCATTAAGGACTTGATGATCAGAAACTAGTTCTCATCAATTAAGGAAGTAGATTTATATCTTCCATTTTCTTTGTCCCCAGAGAGCATTGTTTTTCCTTTGACCCTAGCTAGGGGAATTAGAAGATGAAGCAGGAGTATCTCACTTTAACAGAGAAATAAAGTAGATGCTGAATGGGAAGCAGAGCTTTTGCAATTTAATTGAGTAAAACACTCCCTGTTAGCAGACACTGACCTGCTTTGAGTGCAGGACTAGGGTGATAGGGAGGGGAAGCACAAGGCAAAGCTCAACACAACTTGATTAAAAAGAAAAATTCACACTATAGACTCTAATTCTAAATTGAAGGAGAGGTTGGGTGAGTCTTGAACTGAGACCTAATTAAGCAAGATGTAAAATAACAACTTTGCTTTCTTCAGAAGGCTCCCAGCATGGGGACAGGAGGACAGTAGTAAACAAGATTACTCAGAAGTTTGAGTTTCTTGGGGGTTTTTTGTGCAGATTTTCCTTCTCGCATTAACTGCCCGCTATTCACTGATTTCTTAAAAAAACCCCCAAAGTCCAAAGCCCAATAACTAGATAGGATTGATAAAGGTTTCAAAGGACTTGCTGCTTCAGTGATGATGCTCACCTCGCCGTGCTTACAGTGGCCACCAGTGGCTGGACAACACAGAAACCAACCAAGAGAGAGGAGAATGGCAGCACCAAAGTACAACTGCCAAAATAAACCAGTGATGTTTGCAAACGGGATTAGATTTGTTGTTGTTTAAATAATTCTTGTTCTTCTAACGAATCTTCCCTTTTGAAAGTCCTTCTGCAGCTTCTAAGCCAGCCCAGGCAGTACACTGAACTAGCTGGAGGGTTAATACTCTACTGATAGCCTTCAGAGCCAACCTTTCCCCTAAATTACTCCTTTATTTTTAATTTAAAATAAAAATAAAAATCTGAGTGTTGCAAGAAACAGTTCTATGTTTCAACTTGCTTGGTATCCAGCCCAATGGAAAATCTGTCCTGAGATCTCTGGCTATTAATGGAAATGTTAAAATAGCATTAATATAAATATGCCCAAATATTTCTGTGTTTACTTATTACCATCGTATTTTCAAACTGACATTCAACATTATTTTATTAACGAAAGGCAGCCCTAGCATACTTAAGACAACACTGACAGCTGAGAATCCAAAAGCCATCTGTATCTTAATTACAGTGGGCTCCCCTCTGTAGATACAGTGAAGAGGACTGGTCTTTTATTTACCCCATTTTAATTTCTTTGGATCATGAGAGAACAGGAAAAGAGAAGATCATTTCAAGTATGCCGGCACTACCTGCAAAGAATTCCATAAAAGCACAAAAATGAAATTGGTTTTTGGTGGTTTTTTTTCTTTTTATATTTTCAACAGTAATATAAAAAATATGATGTTGGTTCAAAAGTCAGATAAGGTCTGTGTTGGCAACTACAATTCTTTTATTGGACATATTTTACTGAGCATTGAACACTTGTTTATGTAGGCACAGATTTTAGAATAACACCACAAAACCAAAAAGGATAAAGTGCAGACCTGTACTGAGAAGCAGGCCTGGGAAGTCAGTCTACGCCCTACAACTCAGCAGAGAAAAGAAAGAAAAGGGGGAGAAAAAACTGCCCTTATAAGAGAAGAAGTATATTATAAATTATGTCCTGTGGTAACAGAACTATACAACCTTTCCTGCAAGGTCCAGAGCCCTTGAAAACTCAGGTTCCCTGTGTCCAAGGACAGGAAATATTTTAAGTTAGGTTTTGGCTTACACAAGTGGTTTATTTATAAGAACACTTAACAAAGACGTACTGATTAAAACAGGTCTCTTAACATTTTCCTTATATATTTGAAAATTCTATTTCAGAATAAAAAATTATGCACTTAAAACCAGATAACAACCTCCCCCCAACACAATGAGTCTCAGCAAACAGTGACCAAGCAAGAGTGAAAGGAGGAAGCTGGTGTGAGTCATGGCTTTAAGAGATGGTCTTTGCCAGATCTCATTAATGCTCCCATCAGAATTTTCTCCATAAGATGAATCAGGAGATAAAATGGTAAATGCAACATGTCCTTATCCTTCCCCATCTCACAAGGGCAGTTTTTACAGTTCTTAGTAATAGAAAAAAAAAATAAATTTCCAGAGCTTGCACACATCTGAAAAAACCCCAAAGGTGGAAAACAAGAGGGAGAATAAAAACTAATATAAGCTAAAACATTATTTTGTAGTAAACAATAGAATATAACGTGCAATAGTGCAATTTCTCCTTTGCTGCTCCAACAATGAAGTCTTGGTAGATAGTCCACTGCATGTCAACCCAGGGCAGGTTCCAGCTCTAACTACGTGCTTGTCGGGAGCTGCTGGGTCTGCCAGGCTTCGGAGCAGGGTCGCTGTGTCCAGGCTCTCCCTTCCCCTTCCCAAGGTGGCGGAGCTTCTGATCCCAGCGCTGCGGATGGGAAGGCAAAGAAATGACCAAAGAGATGACAGAAGGAGAAGTCAGTCACAAACAACTCCGTGTGTTTATAAAGAGCAGTGAAAAAATAAAAGCCATCGCTGTTTCCACCATGCATTGGGCTCCAGTGGTGGGATATGAGGTTATCAGTAAAAGTCACTTTAAATAGAATAACCATTTCCTGGCTTTCTTGTAGCCCCTGTGAATGAAGGGGCTGCTACAAGGCATAAAGGCTTCAGCACCAATGCATCTCACCTTCTAAATAGTAAAATTTAAATGAAACTATTTGTGCATTCTTGGGGGAAGCAGAATGAAAAAATAGTCAAGTGGTTTTTATTAATTAAAAAACCCCCAATAATTTTATCTACTTTTACTTTTCCAAGTAATAGCAACCGCAGTACAAAAAGACATAATAAATATAGTTGGTACAACTGATGATGCTTTTGGAAAAGGAGATTATGATGAGATGCAGGTGGTGATGTAGTCCTCAGCAGCCCCAGTCTGGGCATGAGGGCGAGAGGCAGCAGGTCTCAGGCCAGAAGGAAGTACATGAGAAAATAAATGAGTTCCCACAAAAACCCCAACAAACGACACCGCACCCAAGAACTGGAACTAAGCAGAAGTCAGAGCACTGCAGTAATGTTCCCTAAGGTTCTGCCAAATCAAATAACAGCTTGGAATAAGATCCCTGTATCTTTTCACTCATGTAGTCTCTCTGGAGGTGACAAATGTGCACAGAAAATCTTGCATTTGTATTCAGAACAGTATTTTCTTGCCAGTCACTATTAACGCTGTTGAAAAAAGTGCTGAGTAGAAAAGGAGACTGGTTTGCACGGGCACAACCGTTATGTCAAATCAACGGCTGAGAAACTGCCAAAATAAGAATATTCTGTGTAAAGAGACACTCCTAACAATGTCAAAATCACTGATACTTCACAGTACATCAAAGCATAAAAAGACAATCCTTCCAGATCTTGGAAGGCATTAGAATACATTTAAATTAGAAAACATTGGAATGTATTTTCATACACTGCTTGCATTTGAGTCCATTGCTTCAATTCGCTGTGACGTGACTTCCTCATCATGTACCTCCCTTGTCTAAGCCAGGAAGGTAAATTTAAATTAGTTGCTAACCCCCACAATTTGGTAAGAGAACTGTATTAAAAGAATATTAAATCTGAATATTAATTCTGACATAGTCTGGAAAACATTTGCAAAGATGTCTATTTTTTTAATTAGTATCACAATCCCAGTGAAGTAGGTGCGTGTATGGTTTGCCCACAGAGTTAAAACACTCCTCCTGGTTGCTTTTCTGAGGCTGTTTGCTACTACACTGGTGTTCTTTAGGGTAATCCAATGTGTTTCTTTCTCTTATTCAGCATGCATTTCTAAAAAACATAGCAAATAACACACCAAGTTAATTTTTTGATACTTTATATTGATTAACTGGGGTCAGCACGTGTATTTTCTTCCCCTATTTTGAAAAGATTAGGTAGATGTTTCACGGTATCTGCAACGTTTGACTTTTGGTGAGGTATTTTCTTACCTTTACTTTTTTCCCAAGACGATCTTTCCATTTCTCAGCTATGGAGCCTTCCACCAAGAGTAACCTACACAATGGAGACAACCAGTTACTCCATCAACAGGCGTGCACAAGCTGGACAACCCAACACATACAAGACTAAGATCTCTGTGCCTGCAGAAAACCTTGTCCCCCTGGAATACCATTAAGGAGATGAACAGAGAGTCACATCAAGTTTTCCTTTCCTGGTGGCTCTGAAGTTCAGCTTTATGGGCAGGGAAACAAACAACAACAAATATGCTCCAAGGAAAGAGTTACCTGGAGCGCTCCTCATCTTCGTAGCCCATAATGATGTACTCTTCATTGACATTGAGTGGTGGGCATAGGCAGCCGGAGTTCGTGTGAAGGTTTACAGTGTCCTTTGGGATGTTCACCAGGGAAGATTTTAGGATCTCCTTTACTTCCACTACTGCAGTAACATCATGACATTTAGTCTTCACCTCCTTCACTTTAGCCCGAATCACTGGGGAAAAGTCACAAAGAGTGTAGTTAGCAGCAGCAGATAATGCAGGTCACCCCCAAGCCATTCCTGGTGACCTCTGGGATTAGTCTTTTGCATGGTCCATTATCAAAAGCTTAGCTGAACTTCAGCAACATTCCTGCCTCCATCTCTTCACTTCAATACTCCATCCTCCACCAGTGTATCTCATAATAGTATGGTCATGAGCAGCAGTTATATACCAGATGGATTTATGTCCTGTTTAAGCTGGGCTTTAGCATCCCTTCTTCTCTGCCCTTTTTACTTGCCATATATTTTAATTCATTCCTTGTATGCTCTCCTCCTCCTTCAAGCTGGAACTGTTCCCTCCTTGACCACTTGCAGTACAGATGACTGAACTTAATTTGTCACTCTCAACCTTTCAGAGAACGTGAATGTGCATTAAAACTTCTTGTATCACTACTTCTGCTAGATGACAGGCTCTTACCTTTTTTATTCTCTCTCCAGTGACCCTGCACCAATCTGCTCTGCTTTTATGAACTCCAAACGCTCCTGATCTTGACCTGATGACCCATCTAATTGTTTCCTCCCTCATCCTTTCTTTTTGCCTTAAGTTGCATGGGAGGAAAAGTTGCTTTTCAAAGGCAACGCTTTTCTTTTCTCTCCTGGTGACTAGTGAACTGATACCACATGCAAATGCAAAGCCAATCCAGAGGTCATGCTCTAGAGAATGCCACATCTTTCACAGCTTGCAAACAAGAGTCCCTTTCCATTACAAATAACAGATTCCCTGGATTCCAAATTTCTTCTAACCTATGCAAAAAAGGTAATATGGAAGAAATACAAGCACGAACTTACACATCTCCTCTGCTCGCATGCATTGCCCATAAAGACCATCACCCAACATGTATTGCAGCCACATTAACTACAGACACTAACAATTAATAATTTGTGCATTTAACACACACAACTTACCCCAAGTGATCCACTTTCTTAAAACCTTTTAAGATACCAAAACAAAATCTTGCTTTAGTTTGGAGTCACTTCAAATGCATTTTGAAACCTCTTTCATTTCAAAAGCTTGAGAAGCTGGGCAGTAGCATGCTCCATGACTCTCTACCATGTGCAGGTACCCTCTAGAGAACAGTCACCCTGTAATTATTTTCCAAAGAAATCCACCAAAACAACATAAAACCAAGTAGTCACCTAAAAACTACAATGATGTTAGACTGAATGCAATTGTAATTTTTTAGCTTTTAAAGGGGTTTGTTTTTAAAAGAAGCTTATCTGAGAATAGTTGTATAAATGCATAATCTTAATAAATATTATGCAATCACTACCATTTAAATGAAGTCTTTAAGTTCACTGAGCCTAAGGCTATTCACATGATTAATTGCTCAATTCCTGTGATAGATATCCACTGGCTTCACCAGCTTAATTTGCTTAAAACAAACAGCATGAAGAAAAGTAGGAACCTGGACCTGGGATACAGCTGAAGACATAATATGGACACTGTGCATTTTCAAAGGTGTTACTGACAGCATAACACAGCTGGCAAGATGCTCATTGCTGGCTTCAATATGTGAGAAGTAAAGAACCTATGATGCCTGTTAGATGCCATGGTGAATTGGTAGTTGTGAAAGTTAGCAAAAACATCCTTTTCTACAGAAGCAGAGCATATGGGAGCTGGAAATCAAAGAGGCAATTCAAGCACAGCAGCCCACAACGTCATTTTTGTCACATCACTTCTCTCACTGAAGAAGCACAAACCCCAGTGCCTGTGCTGACACTGAAATCACATCAACAAAGACACTCTTTTACTAATTATTAAGCTAATACCCTCCATCCTTTTAATCTGGCAATGTTTCAGGCCACATCTTCCCTCTGTAATAAGTGCCATTGGATGAACCATCAGTAATTGGAACCACAGGCTTTTTTAACGAAAATTTTCCTTTTAGTGTAGCCATAAAAATGTTGGGAGCTCACCATGCAGCTTGTTCTTACCGTAGTTGTAATTGTTGCGCAGATAGGTCTTCTGGGTGGCTTTTATAGGCTTGCATTTGCAGCGTTCTATAAAACCAGAAAATTTTGTTTAGAAAGAAAAGAGTGTATGGTCAATCTCCCTGAAACTCCAAGCTCACCCCTAATGAAAATTTCACTGAATTGACTTATTACAGACAAGTGAGATGTTAAAAACCACAAGGCATTCTCGGTCTGTTCTGCTGGAAGCTGTTGTGGAACTGTCTGATGGACCTCAAAGGTTTCTAGGAGAGAACTTGACAAGCTGAAATTTCAAAAACAGAACCAAATAAAACCACTGCAACCAACTAACCCCACAATGACAAAGACACAAGGACTTGGGAGTCTGAAGCGACAAAATCTTTCATTTTAAGCCGATTCAAGGTTCAATCTTGGTGCAGCTTCCAGACAGCTGGGAACAATAACAGAGGTAAAAACATTCTCATTAGTGCCCAGGGAGTGCTAATGCTAAAACTCCAGACCCATGTGTTCATTAACGCCACCAATATTTCATGGCTGGTTGTTCTAATGCAAATATTTACATATTTCAAGCTAGTGTCTAAGTGGAGTTTGGTGGAGTCATTACAAACAGCAGATCTCAGTATTACACACACATGGTCATCTATTTTGACATTTGACTTTGCATTTTAGTGGAAGCAGACTTAATGCAGATTATTTCTATACACCATCATTCTAAAATACCAAAGCATATAAGCGAGTGATTTAGTTAAATAAAACATGAAGAGTCTGAAAAAGAACTCTTATTTGCTATATACAATTTCTGCATATTAAAAAAAAAAAGAAAAGGAATCATATGGTTGTGGACTTCTCAAATCATTTTTTATTTTCTATTGAAAGGATTTTTGTAGTATAAAATTAAAAAAAAATACAGGAAAGAGGAGAACATTCCAAAAGAAGAGTATATTGTTTCCTTGAATTTCAAACACATCCTCAGGAGTCTATATATAGAGTCCTACAGACTTCAGCTTTTGTATGAGACTGCCTTAAAATAATAAGGGCAGAGAAGGGAAGTGATTTTTGGCTTCCCTTCTGCCTGTGGGAGTTCATGCATACTTTAGGCCAAATTATGGCCCATTTCATAAGCTTCCTCAAAACAGGTCATAAAAGATGTGCTCCTGTGACCTACACTCACGCAGGCACCTCAGCGTTCACATCCAACAAGTCATACACTTGAATGTCCTGCTCTATAGTGGCACAAGTCGAATAAAATAGTCTCAATTACAAGACAAGAATACATAGCCTCACATTTCCCTCGTTTTCAAGACAGCACTGGATTATTTTGTTTTATTGATTTGAGGAATAGATTTTATTAGTCTTGTTCTAGAAACAAATTATAGACCTGCCCATGTTCTTTATGAAGGATACCTCCTAGGCATCCTACTGCTTTTCAAATTTTCATTTCAAAGAATTTTACAAGCTGCTGCATTACTCCTAATTACTATTTAGAGATACAGGAACTAACACAGAGTCACTTACCAGGTCAGTTACAAAGTTAGTCACAGAGCTAGACCCAAATCCTCTCTCCCAGCTCCTGTTATAGTGACTTTCCAAGGATGCACGACGTGAGTATTAGAGATTACACATTTAACTGATGCATGTGTCAGGCAAAGTTGAGCTTTCCCCAGGGAAATGGGAACACTCACAAAAGGCGACAATAAAAATGCAATGCACCTCTTGATGCTGAGGGAAAGTCCCATCTCACCTGATAGTCTCCTCTAAAGCTGCCATAATTACCAGAAGAGCTCTGGGACCACAACATCATATCCCAAGCGCCAGGACAGGCAGCAGAGGTTCACACCAGTTTTGACTGAGATCTCAGCTAACTTTGCCATTAAATATTGTTGTTTAATACAAGTCAATACAGGACTAACAAAAGCTCAAAATCTATATCTTTGAAAACTTCTCCCTGTAAATGCCAAAATCAATAGACTACACAGAAAAAGGGTTTTCCCCATGGATTGCTTCCAGAAAATGTGCCATCTTAAATACATGTGCACACACAACCTAAAACCTGGTTGTAATACAGATCGGTACCAGCACTCAAACCTGGCAAATGCCTCCCTGAAAAATTAAGGATAAAAAAGCCTCTGGAAAAATTTCTAAGTGACTTGAAAGGGATCTAATGAATCAGATCACAATGTAGCTTCTGGTTGAGAGTTTTAAAAGTTCCCTCCCCCAAAACCTGTGCAGACTCAGAAGGAAGGTTTTGTCAGTGGACACTGCCAGGGATAAAAGGTGCCTTTGAGCAGAGTAACCCATGAGTATTGGTCCCTGCAACCACCCACAGCAGCACGTACAATATGCTCCAGAAACCATAAAGAGCCAAGCCCAGAATTTTTAAAAAACACACCAGGCTGCTACTTTCACATTGAGACCTATCAATCACATTTTAAAACTGTATTATAAGCTGAGCATTATTAATACTTTCTGACAATTTGGTCACAGAGGTTAATACTGAAGTTATCCAATTTTATGTAGGTATCTAATTTTATGTTCCACAACCATACTGAAGTGTTTATAGTAACAAAGTGAGCATCAGTGCACACTACAGCTCATCAACACCTCTGGAGAAGGAAAGACACGATGAACAATGTCAGGCTTCCAAGTGTTGTCATCTTGACAAAGGCCTAAGAGGAAAACTTCTGAAGGAATCGTAATAAAATTCAAGGAAAGCTACAGTCATTGGCTTGCCTGAGCAACAAATTCACATTTCTAGAATCTATTAGCTACCACCCTGAGCTCTGCTTCTTTGCATTGCCTATGACGAGTGGTAACACTCAAGAGGTTTTATTCAGTTCCAGCAAAAACAAAACAAAAATAAAAAGCAACAGGGGACCTGCTGGAGTAAAACCAGTCTCAGAAGGTCTCAGCTTTAATCTCCTCAAGTTAACGGCAGTTTTGCCATTATCTACCAGGAGTGTCAAATTTAATTTGCAAACTTTAAAGTCAGAATGAACCATTACCTTCACTGTTTTTGCCAAGTGAAAATCCATTTAACGATCATTCCCACTTGTTTAGGACAAAACTTTTAATGAAATCAGCGCAACCTCCTTGATTTGATAGAAATTTTCCCCTGACAAAAGCAGAAAAGATAAGAACTAAAAGGTGGGCTGAAGACTTCATTGAGTCTGAGAGGTCCAGAGACTGACCAGCCTCAAATCCCACCTGCCCATAGGATACAAAAGCACAATCTACAGATTCCCAGACAAGATAAGAGTATTTAAACATCACATAGCACCCCCTCTTAATAAAATATTAAAAGCTTTATAAAGCTGTACTTACCAATGCCAGCGCCTCTACAGTTGCCATTATTAGAATCCATAGGGAAATCTGGCACGGATTCATGAAATATATAAAGAAGTGTTAGTATTTTTAATATTGTATTATTTTGATACACCCACATTACAATGTTTTCCTCTAATATTTAGCATATGAAAACTTAATAAATAGATTGCAATGTTCTACAGGCCAGCCTGTTAAAGCTGACATAATTTCTTATCTCAACTTCACCCCATTCTGGCACATCATGTTAAATGCTGAAGCAGATTAAATATCCCATTTCTACTGGTGCACAGACTGACAGGTTTAGGACTAGGATGGAAATTTATGGCATGAACTTAAAGCATCTACAAAAAGTACACATACTGTTTGCATTTAATTAGATGATGAAGGAGAAATTACTTTTGGTTTGTTTTTTTGGTTACTGAGGAAATCAAACCAACCAACCACAATCATATCATTGAAGCAAATGCCAAAGCAAACGTTTCAGACCTTCCCCTTCCCCTCAGTTTAAAAACATACTGATTATTTTGAAGGACAGATAAGGAACAGAAAGAAAAAAGGCACTATGCCCAAAAACCTGCTTTTAGACACATTCGTAAGTGGAATGTGTCCCACATTAGTACAACACATAATTTCAAACCTACTGTTCATTAAATCACATGTTTATATATATACTTAAAAGCCAAGTATATGTTAATGTATATAATGTTGTACAAGTTAAGGAAAAGATAAATACAAGAGAATCAAGATTTGTGAGAGAGGCAGTATAGTTTATTAGAATGACACATAAAACGGAAAAACAAACGAGCTTACAAAGAAAAAGCCCTTCTTCAAGTTGGCATGCCCCAAAGTTTATGCAGGTTTTTCAGCTCTGGAAGCTGGCATCACACAAACATTACCTTTATTTTACATTATCCTGGATGCAACACCACTGCTTTTACAATATAGAACATGACCATGTAACAAAAGGTCCTCTCTTGCAGCTTGAGTTTGGCTGTAAGATAGCCCAGGACGCTGATGATACTTGGTCTAGGTGAAGGGTTGAGATGTGTGGACCAAGTTTTAAGGGCTGGGGTCATTATTTAATCACAAATTCTGTAAATACATATTTAAAATACCTGTTTACAAGAAATCTATTATTACTTAGTTATTCTTTTAATTTGGCCATCCCTCTTTAAAAAAAAATAAATCAACAAATCTTCACCTTAATGTATTTATACTATTACTAATAGCAACATGAAACTTTCTTTACATAAATGGGTATATGGCTAAATGACAGGGCAAGGGGAAATCCGAAAAACAACTAATTCCCTCACTAACACAATAATTAACTTTAAAAAATTGAGACTTCAGAAATAATTATTCCTACCAACATAAAGAGCAAAGGGTATAGAAAATAGCATAGAAGGATTAAATAGATGCTTTTTCACATCCAATATCCTGTTGCTAATAAAAAAAATTGCATCCCTTTTCTTCCAAAGGAATTTCCAAACTACAGCAAGGTCTTAAGTTTATAAGACAAATCCAACATTTTCATGGAGCCAACTTGGTCTTTGGTTATCAGGTACTTCCACGGTAGCTGTAAAGCTTCTCCATGCTGCCTTCTAACAAGTCAAATTATAGATGCTAATTCTTACTTACATGTTTTATTTTGATTATTCACCTGAGCAGTGGAGGCAAGGGAAGTATCAGATTAAATGCTTACCATCTTCACATCCAAGGCGGGAACAGGGAAGGGAAAAGAAGCCCTGAAGTGCACTCTCCCATTCCAAACCAAGGGCTGATCCAAGTAGTCATGCTTTGTAACGGTTATAAGTCATAAGGGTTGCACTTGATGATCTTAAAGGTCTTTTCCAACCTAAATAATTCTATGATTCTATGACTTCATGGTGTTTGAGCAAACCAAGTCCAATTCACTCTGGAATTACAACTACACACAAACCAGAGCCTGGTAAGGAGCTCACAGCCTCCCCTGAACCCACTTGGGGGTATGATGTTCCTGTATATCGGCTGAAGAACTGTCCTTCAAACTCACGCTGATGCGAAGGGGGCTCATAAACACTCAATATGCCCAATATAAACCTGGTCCTGCAAAACTGCTTTCCACCAGATGTTCCCTTCCACTCCTAAGTACACAACTTGCATTATTTTTACCAAATTACAACACACCACAACTTCAATCCATTTCCTAATCCTGCATTCCATCCCCAGGTCACTTGTCCTACCCCAGAGCAGAGGTTGCGGGATTTAATGAAGCAACCACAGCAATTCCTACATGTGCAGAGCAGCTATTCATGAAAACAGCTCCTGTTTGTGTGCCGGGGTGAAGGCTGTGGTGGGCAGCCCATTGTGCTCTGCAGTTGTGGTCAGAGCAGGGTGTCTGTCAATGACCAAAGGAGGAGTAAATAGGTACCAACACGTCACTTTGTGATTCATTTCTCTACTCGTGAGGGCGAGGGCCAGGCAACGATTTGAGCTCCTCTTGACGCTCACCTTTCCTGATGCACTCATGCTGATTTAGGGATGAGCAGTTTGTACTGATGGAGAGGAGCGTGGGAGGGGACCAGAGACCTTGATCACTATACAATTATATCATGAGAAAGGCTTTGCATCTCCCTGATCCTTCTCCTGATGAAGCTCATGCTACGTGGTCTCCTCTCATCTACCAGGGAAGCAATGAGAAAAAGGGTATGGGCCAGCCTTGCCACCAGCCAGATCTTAGGTGGGCCTGAGCAACCACAAAATCCCACCCCATGACTCCAGCAGTCTAATGGGCAGAGATCTCTCTCCATCAGAAGATACACTGTTTAGACCTCCGTCCGTAACATGGACAGGAAAAACAAAAAAGCTGTTTTAAAAATAAGCAACCGACTTCCTATTGTTCCACTTCTCTTCTGAGGAGACCTCTCTGCCAAGTTTTGTCTATGCAGAACTATCTTTTTGGAAGAAACATCTGTCAGCAATGATTAGTGGAGCTGCCAAAGAGGAAATATTATCCACAGCTCCGATCCAAGGACTTCCTACTGCATTTTAAGAGCACAGGAAAAAAGACAAACTGATTTTTCCAATAAGCCACTCTAATTAATCGCTTTTTAGAGGGATGCTATATTAAAAAACCCCAAACCACTAACAAGGAGAGCAGAATAAAAGCCACTTGTGTAATAACTGTACAGAAACAATGCCTGGATCATGGATTTGGATGACAGGGTTGGGAAAAGGAAACAAGTTGGTAAAACTTAGGTTTTGAGCAAACATCTTACTTATATAACAGTTTAAATGAAAGGGAAAAAAAAAAGCAAAGAAAGGGCCAAAAGTAACACAATCCTGATTGTCACCGCAATTAAAGAACATGGCCCAGCTATTGCTGAAGCCATTCCAGGAAACCTGCTCCAAAGAACAAAACCACAGTGAGCAGTGGCTGCTTGGGCACCTTTCTCCAGATGAGAGACACTCATGAGCCCTACTGCTTGACAGCTTCAAATATGCCTGAATTCAGGCTTTATAATCTACTTCAGGTCCTAACACCGTTAGGATCTTTGCTAATCTGATGGCAAAAACATGCACAGTGAAGAAGAGGAAAATTGATCCTTGTTAAAATCTGATACAGATCACTTGAGTGGACTGCAAGATGACAACACAGCTGTTTCATATAATGAAGGATTCCACATAATGAATACTGCTAGGTCTTGATGACACTTAATGACCTAGGTCTTGACTTGATGCTTAGACCAAAAGCCTACAAAGGCAGCCAAACTGAGGTGACAGTATAACACACCATCAATGGTATCACCATTAATAAGGTTTACATTATCTTATTTACTTTCCCTGTCTTCTTTAAGGCTCAGTAATTTCTTGAACTGAGAAATGAGGCTGCTTCTGAGTTTTGAGCAAAGACCTACATCAAATCTCAACTTCAGAATGGCAAGCTAATCCTTGGTGTAGTCTGAAACACTCTCCTAGCACCGCTGTGCAGTTCAGCTGCTGTAAGTAAAGCTGTGCAAAGTCTGAGGCAGAGCAAATTTGATCTGGAGTCTGGAAACCACTGTTTTGGAAATGAAGTTAATAACATATGAAAAACAAGCATGGGAAACGGCTCCTTCACTCTTCTTTTAAGCATGCAGTGCCAAATTCACATATTGGATTAATATGAATTCATGTAGGCAGACAGGCAGGTACAGAAGACTTGGCCCACACAGAGAAATCCTGGGTTCATATAAGATTTAAGAAAGAATGTCTCCATCACTTGAATAACCTTTAATTTTCTTTAATGTTTAAGTGGTGGTATTTTTTAAAGAGATTCAGCCATCTTATGATAATCACCCAAAACAGTTCAGGCACTAATTACACATAGGTGACACCGCGCAATGATGCTTCCCTTTTCTCCAACTTCTCATTAACAACCCAAGGGGCCTTCAAACTATTTTCCTATCTAAATAAGATACATTGAGATAGAAATCCAAGCAATGGATCTGGCCTCTGATACACATGGTACCCATCATACCACTCTCCTTCTATTGCCAGTTGCCTCTTCAAAACAGAAATAAACATGTCACTTGAGACATAAACACTCTGCTAGACAGCAGCAGCCAAGCACATGTGCTGAAGTGCTTTCCTGAGTCAGCATCACACCACCAGCAACGACTGCAGTCAGGTTGGTCATTTATTACACATAAAATTAAAGACACGTCCCACTATTGAAATTTCAGATTTGAGACAGTTCTAATCTATCTGCATTTCTTGCTGCTTCACAGACTGAAGATTTGACAGGACCCTGAATGAAGGAAGCAGATAATCAGACAGATGTGAGGCAGAGTCAGCATATGTACCCAGCACAAGGAGACGAAAATACCTGGAGCATGTGAATGGGACCTCCTGCATATGCAAGGCAGTTTGGATCCATACCTGTGAGCAGAACCACTTTCATCCCCAAAAGTACAGGGCAGGGATGTGGAATAAAAGCCATACATCAGACATAAGCATGCTCCAACCTCGCATCTGAGATGTTAACATATCATCATGAGGCTTTTTTATCCTCCATCCTGGACTCTGATTTGTCAGATCTTCCACAGAAAGGCAAAATATTTGGCATCACACCTGCCTCCAGAACACCCACACCATGCCCAGAGCATCTCTCTGCTGCCTGGGTGTGAAGGAACCCAGGGGTTTCCCAAAGATAATGTAAAAGCAAGAAAGATATGTTTCCCACAGGCCACTTGTTTGAAGGTGGTCCCTGTAACTTCAGGAACCTCAGATCTCCAAACCAGCAGCGTGGTGAAGCAGCTCACAGTCAGGTTTTGGAGAACAGCACAAGCCCAGGAGGTCTGTAGAGCTTTTCCTCTAACTGAGGCCTGAACAAGACAGTTTTACTGTTCTTATCAGCCTTCTCCATCACACCCCTCAATTTGTCAGAAGCCCTGAAGAACATCAGGAGAATGGCACAAATACCTGCCTCATTCCTACCAAGAGGAGGCCTCCCGACCTTCCTTACCACCTGAGCTGCACATGGAAAGAGTCCTAGAAAATATTTGCGGATGACTCATAATCTGTGCCTTAAGAGAAAGTGAACTTCTTATTGGGATTTGCCACAGATTTTACCAACTCTAGTTTCTCCACATGTTGCAACAGCTGCAGCCTACAAGGCATGGGAAATACAATCGATCAGAGAGAAATTTCTCCTCTTTCACTGCAATGCCAGCCAAAGAGAAAAAGTCAAGTGAACTTCAATGATCTTCAGCTTGGCATTGCTGAAATGAGAGTCAAGACCAATTACTTCAATAGTGACAAGGAATTTTCACAAGTGTCTGTACAAGCTCTTCCTGGCTGCAGAAGAGCAGACAGTAACTGATCCAGCACGATGTTAACTTGCTGGAGCCTCCTGCAGGTGACTCAAACCATATAAAGTGTGTCCTGAGGGTCAGAAGAGCCCTTGCACCCAGCTGAACCATGCACTCAGAAAGATGCATGGTCTAATATTGGAAAAGGAACAGAAATTGGGATTTCCAAACCCTGTCCCTGCTCCAACAAGGACAAACATCTGACCGTGTCATCCTTCAGGATGGGATGAGACTGATGCATTAACCCACACCAGTAATAATGCAGAGACCTCAAGAGGAAAGGAAATGGTAGAATCCTGCTATTTTGCAAGCAGCAAAAAAATGAAAGAAAAATGAAGATTTCACTTCTGAAGAATAAAAAAAATCCTCTTCCACAACAGAAGCCCATGAGAAAAATGGATTTATATTTCTGCCTGCTCTATTAATGTAGTTTACAGAGAGTGCAAAGGGCAGGAGTGCTTAGAAAATAAAATAAGAGCAGGTATTCTGCACGGTCCCCATTAGGCAGTTGGTATTTGCATCTTCTACTTGGCTGCAATCCTTTATTTGGAGAATCGAATTTGGAAGTGTTCACCTTCCCTCTTCCTAGAACAGGAATGCTTCACTCTGCTTTCTAAAGGAACAGTTCTATTCCCTCAAGAAGGATTCTTTCAGTCTGGTGCATAATGCATCAGTTCAAAATTTTCAGCCCAGAAATGAGAATGTCATCAGGTTCTCATTCACTGAAAGAGAGTTTTCATGGATCCAGCCCTGGAATCCCTCAAAGAGGTTATTGTGCTGCTGAGGTCCTCCGAAATAGGTAACTCGGGGGCAATTTTAGCCAAACTTCCTCCCTCCAGATTTGAATGTGATTGCTTTCAAATCGCTGCAGACCTGCCAAGCCTCGCTCAGCTCGGAGCCATTTTTAAGGCAGTTTTGAAAGCACCTCAATGCTGTGTTTGGTGTTCAAAACCAACCCACTCCAGCAGTTTTGCAGCCCTCAGAGAGCTGCAGCAGCAGCAGTGAGGGAGCTGCAGGCAAAATAGATGGTCGAGTTCATAGGCTGGGGACAACTGCAAGGGGTGGATGGAAAGGCGAGACAGGAGCACTTAGAAAGGTTAGAGAGAAACAGTAGTAATGACTGGAGGTATCAAGTTGTGGTCATTGAGCTGAGATTTCAAATGGTGGAGAGGGCAACTTGATGGACTCAGAGAAGGAGCAGGGTTAGTCTGGTCTACAAATAAAAGGGGAGGAGTGGGGAGAGCAGCTTACCTGGGAAGGCTGTGCTGGGGAGCATGGTCAGGAAACTGAAGAGATTTCATTAGTGGGGGAGGAAAACAGGAATTACAGTGTTTGGCACTGCAGGCAGCAGGATATACAAAGCATTTTGTAATGGGACAGAAGCACAGTCAAATACTGTGCTGAGCATAGCATGAAAAAAAAAAAACCCCTTCATTCACAGGACACTGTTTGGATAGGATGGAGAGGTGGAATCTGCTGCCCATCAGCAAGATGCCACAACCCAACGTTGCAGTTGCAGGCACCGAAGGAGCCAGAGGGTAGCAGGACAGGCCCACAGGGTGTGTGAGTGATGTCCTGCCTCAGCTTCTGATCCCTCTTAGCTGCTCCCCTGCTCCAGCTTTGCTCTCCAACTCCTATGACGGAGAGGTCTCGCAGACCCACCAACACTGCAACTTGGCAGCAATGAAACGTAGCTTGGTTCCACCAAACCCAGATACTTTCCTTGAGTAAGAGAGCAACTATGGTCATTTCATAAAGGTGAACACTCACTCGTGGTAACCACCCACTGGCTTGCTTTAATTTCATATTCAATAACTCCCTTAATTTAGTATTTCTGTGGTGCTCAGCTCACCACGCTGGAACTGTGCCCTGCTAACTCCTGCAGCCCAAAGGCAGCTGTGACAGGAGCACAGAACCCTAACAGAGCAGGGTCCCTGAGCAACAGCAGGTCTGCAGCATCGTAGTGACCTGAGTGCTCAGAAGTTTTCACCCAAATGTGAGGAGATGCTCCTGCCTCCCCAATACCCCAGATGGCAGCTGGACACCCAGTGCCAGCCATCCTGTGGGACCACAGTGAGCTCAGCCAGTGAAACGGGACACAGTGAGAAAGCTGAGAGGCTGAAGAGCTCCTTTGGAGGCTTTAGGGGTCAGGTACCACCAGAGCTGCGCTGGAGCTGCCTCAGTGCTTGGGAATGTGGGGAATGAAGCACAGTGGAAAGCTGCACCCCTTTCCTAATTCATGAGCCCAGGGATCTGATGGGCGACCTGTGCTGTAACCGGGCACGGAGACGAGGCTGTTCTCTGCCCTTCAGCTACACGGGAGGAGGTTGGGGAGCCCACAGCCCCCCAGCTCCTGCCTGGGACCC
The DNA here is from genome assembly GCA_013401335.1 of Brachypteracias leptosomus. Taxonomy (NCBI): domain Eukaryota; kingdom Metazoa; phylum Chordata; class Aves; order Coraciiformes; family Brachypteraciidae; genus Brachypteracias; species Brachypteracias leptosomus. The sequence goes on along the minus strand of VYZX01007944.1, from coordinate 13,847 downwards.
CCCTGGGCACGGCTCTTGCCCCCAAATCCTCTTGCTTCAGCCAGGGGGGTGATGACCTTGGTGGGAGGAGAGCAACCACTCTGGGGAGAGCGGGAGGCTGGGGACGAGCAGAGGGGCTGCGGGCTGGCAGGCTGGGGACCAGGGCGAGCAGCTCTCCTGGGGGCTCCGCCGTCTCAGCAGGCAACCGCTGCCGACCGAACCGGGGGGGACCGACACATTCCCAGTTTCCACGGAGCGAGCGCTGCCGCTCCCACGCTGGGAAGCCCTCCCCGGCGCGACGGCGGGGCTGTCATTTCTCACACACCCTCTCGCCCAACAGCAAAACTTTTCCCGTGGCGAAGGAGAGAGGAGAAAAGAAGCGGAGGGAAAAGACGAGAGGCTCAGAGGCAGCGCGGAGAAGCGGCAGGGCTCGGCGGGGCGGGCTGCGCTCGCCGCTCCCCATTGTCCGGGCGGGGCGGTCCCGGCCCCGGCCCCGGGCACTCACCGGCGCCTTCGGCGGTGACGATGGCCTCGGGGGAGATGCAGACGCCGCGGTCGTAGAGCGGCAGCTCGTCGCAGGCCAGGCTGTCGGGCCAGGCGTGCCGGTACCGGATGAGGACGGGCTCGCAGCCGGCCCGGGCGCGCTCGCAGACGGACTTGCAGGGCTTGATGGGCTCATGCTGGAAGTCGATGGTGCAGATGGGCGCGTACATGGCGCAGAGGAAGAAGAGGAGATCGGGGCTGCAGTTGGTGCCCAGCAGCCCTTCGAACTGCTCCATNCGGCCGCGCTGCCCCCGCCCGGGCCCGCCTCCCCCGGCCCGGGCTGCCCCGCTCCGCCCCAGGGCTCGGCCCCGAACAAAGGAGAGCGGCGGCAGTGGGGGGCAGGCGGCGGCTCCGCCCCGCCGACGGGAGGGAAAGGGCTCTTTTTCTGCGCAAAAAAAGACGAGGAAGAAAGAAAATCTGCCGGTCCTCTCGGAGAGGCGAACGTTCGCCTCGGGAAGAGATGAAAAATTAGGAATTACTGCTCTGACATCGGCACCAGTGGTCATATATTCACATATTAATTCCTTTTTTTATGCATGCCACTCTGCAGCGTGCAGTGCTCAAGGAGGAGCTGCTCATGGGGAAAAGTAGCATGGTAAAAGTCACCTCAAAATGGTGGTGGGGTGGCCAGTACAGAAGAGCCTGTAATAATGTTGAGAGACTTAAAAAAAAAAAAGACAGATTAACATCTATCAAGTTCAGCTGGGCTGCTTTCTCTTCAGGAGGTTAAAGGAAAAAATAATGATAATAAAAAGGCCATATATTGATGTTAAAGTAGCTCACAGAGCAATGGCACAACAAAGGGTGTCCCAACTTGATCTGAAAAAAGAGCCTTGATGTCAAGGAATTAACATTTAGTAACTGAATAAATTCTTCCTAGTTAAAAAGGAACTTTTGTTGCAACTGCTGGATCATGAGTTTGGTTTAGTTTTACTGGGGTATTAGCGGGTTTATTTCAGTTTCTGCCATTAAATCAAACCTGGGGGTAGAAACACACCTCCCAGAGCCAGTGCTCAGAAACCAGTCCAAAAATGTAGATGGGTTGTGAAAGCAGCCATGGATATGGGCTCAGAAACACAGGGTCCTAAGCCTGGAAAGGATTTTTTGCATTTTTTTTTTTTTAATTTTATCACTACTTGAAACCTTAAGCCCTTTAACTCAGCTGCAAAAGTCCTGTGGGCTCCATTGAAGGCCCATGTCAAGTAAACTGGGAGCTGTAATAAGGTGCATGGAGTGGAGATACCACGTGCATGTTTCAGCATCTCTGTGCAAGTATTTTGCCTTTTATTTGCCCATCTCTGCAGGCAGGTGCAAATTTCAAGGACTGAATTCCTGCCTACACTTCCATAAGAAACTTCAGGCCTCAGAGATGAGTAGAAACACCCCCAGACGTGTGTGTGCGACAGCCTCAGGAGCTGCCAGCCAGCCTGCCCTGCCCCTGAGCCTGCAGCTAGCCTGCCAAAAGAAAATAACCACGAGGGCAGGCAAAGGGGAGCTTGTTTGATTGCAGGGGCAATTAAAGAGAGATCTGGTTTGACTCACCCTCTCAGCTCCTCACATTTAGTCAGAGCACAGTCTGAGGGTTGAATTTCCTCTTGTAGTGTAAAATATGTGTTTAAAAAGTATGTGGCGTAATAAAAAAGCCTTACCCAGCTGGTTGGGGACTAAATACTCTGTATTTTGCTGCAGGACCTTACCTGGCAGCGATGGTGGATGTGGGAGTGGTGCCTCCTGAGGTATTCAAGTGAGACGGGCCATAGCAATGCAAAGGAACCTGCAAGTGAATATTTTTTCCCCTTCAACATGTAATTTTCTAATCTCTGTGTTTTCTTTCTGGGAATAACTTTTCAGGTCACCTCCAGTCTGGTTTTGAATTGGTAATTACACAGAACAGCTTTAAAAACACTTCCTCTGCTTTTCTGGAACAATATTCCTATGCATGCTACAAAGCTATCAATTAAATAATTTTAATTGTTTAACCCAATATCATGATCTACACAAGATGACCTTCTTAAACAGTAGAAATACTGCAAATACTTTCTCAGTATAGCAAATGCTGGCATCCCCACAAACTCACAAGCACTAAGATATGTACCCATGGGATCTGGCTTTAAACCTCCCAGCGCTGGTTGAAGGTACCTTCTGTGCACGTAGCTGGCAGAACATCACCCACTGTCCTGTGGTTTCATGCTGTAAAAGTGCTTTGCCCTGCACCTGAAGAGGTTACATTAGAAGGGAAAATAAAATGGCTGGAGGAAATTGCCATTGGGAATTTCCTCCCCTGTCACCTTCTTAGGAAGAAAACAAAACCTCTTTCTTCAGCTTCTATCAACAAGGGCAATGTTAAACCTTTGGGGTTGGGTGGTGATAACAAATGGACTCCTGGTCTTGTTCAACTCCAAAAAGGGGTCAGTCAAATTATTGAATTATCATAATACCAGCTCAATGTCATGTATGACTAGCAGGAATTTCTTAATAAAATGTGTGCCCAGGCAGCAGTCTGGGATCAGCACTGCCTGCCCAGGAGTTTCCTGGTGGGCTTTGAGGGGCTGGTACAGACCTAGAAATTTAAAGAGTAATAACACAGCCCCCAGTATCACACAAAGTCATTTCCTAGAATAAACAAGTCCTCGGTGGGGCTGAAGCCTAAGGCGAGGATTTGCTCCTGGAGTAGCTCAGATGAAAATTACAGAAAAAAGTTTATTATTGTTATTATGCCCCACAAGAATTAACAGTAACCCACAACAGTGCAAAACACAGCCTAGGGCCAAACTGCCCTCAGTTACTCATGTATAACCCCATTAAAAAATAATAACTTGGTGGCCTTGTGATGGATTTCAGTGGGAGGTGGCTGGAGAACACTCACAGCTCTGGGAACAGCCAGGTTTTATTTGGGTACAGAAACGTGGCAGCACAAGGAGCTGCAGAGAACATGAAAAGGGATGGAGGGCTTTGTTCTTGTACCCTTCCCCAAAAGGAAGCCAAGGAAGGAGCCGCTTCCAGACGGCTGGCATTAATTTATTCCTTTGTTGTTTTTTTCCTTACATAGCATCTATTTTTTCCCCTCCTCTCTGCTTGTTTTTCTCTTGTGGGAGACAGATAAACAGCAATGGGCTTAAGAAGCACGAGCTGGCTGGTCGAGATGCTCTGACATCCAGCTCAGCTTGAGCTGAACACTAGCAAAACTTCATTCCTTAAAACGCAGAAATGGATGTATTTTAAGTTTCATCTGGAAGAACTACTTTACTCTTCCAGAATACTGGAAGAATTCCTTGACTTTTTACCATATTAAAAATGAAATTTGAAGCTGCCTTTGCAACAGTAAGAAACACATAGAATCATAGAATCATTTAGGTTGGAAAAGACCTCTAGGATGATCAAGTCCAATCTTCATCCAACATCTCCCTGACCCCTGGACAAGGCCTCGAAGCGCCACATCTATTCATTTTTTGAACTCCAGAGATGGTGACTTCACTGCCTCCTGGGCATCCTGTTCCAGTGCCTGACCACTCCCTCAGTAAAGAACTTCTTCCTAATGTCCAGTCTAAAGCTCCCCTGTCACAACTTGAGGCCATTATCTACATAAAGGTTTGGCCAAGACAAACAAGTTGTAGCCAAGGGACTCCTGAGCGTGTTAGCATCGATTCCATACCCAGGTGCTATAGTCTCCTTTTAGGTGCACATAACATCCCCATCTCTACCTCCCAGCAGCTCACCTCTGTGAGGTGGGGGGTGTTTGTAGGGCAGAGGAGGCACAGGGAGGATGAGAGCCCAGCTCAAACCAGGCAGCATCTCCTCTGGCTTGAGGCAGACAGACCTCAGCAGACCAACAAATCCATATTTACATTTCTAAAAGGGATGATATTAAGTAGACAGTGTGGGTGTCTATAACTCCATAGTCTGTTACAACCTCTTGAGAAATGAGCACGTGTCTAAAATGAACAAGGAAGAGGTGAAATTCAGAAAGGAAAAATTTCATCAAAGATCAGGAAAAAAAAATGCAGAGCAAGGGTGTTGCTTTTCCTGGTCTAACAACTACCCTGATGCTGGAGGGCCCATGTTTATGGCACATTTTAGCTTCCACTGTAGGGAACAACTCGCATAAGGCTGTAGCTCTAGGTGACATGATTATAAATCCTCTTTTCCCTTTCAGTTTGCACGTCCTGCCAGATCCCTCAGACCAGCAACCTGTGACAGTTCAGGCTGCCCATGTGCCCAGTGGGCTGCTGGTTATAAACCAGGCACTATTTTATAGTCTGCTTCTACTCCTTCCAACCCCAAAAAATAGTGCAAGCATGACTATACCTATTCTGGCTGTTCCTAAGAAGAAAACTAGCAGAGATAAAAATACTTCTTCAGAACAGGTTTTCACTTTCCTAAACCTTTCTGTAGCAATCTCAGGATTACAAACAACTTGATTTGCTTATATACACTGCCTTAAAAACAACATACACAAAACCACAAACCAAAACCAATCAAGAAACTCACCAAAAACAAACCCCTCACATACTTTGTCCAGGGCTGTTACTAAATCCATAAAATCATTGACTTACAGAGTCATAAAAATGGGATTTATTGTACATTTCCTGTTCCAGCCATGGTCTTGTTTCAGCTCCCTCAGGTAGACAAAACACAAGGGACTATTAACCTATTTTAATAATCTTCCAGGCTTCTCCATGGATGACTTGGAGGTAGCAAGGAAGAAGAAAAGGTTCTTTTAATGCAGTCTTTCAGACTTTTAATTTTTGGAGCTGTTTCTATTAGGCAGGGTCTGCATGCCTCCTAGAATAAACTTTTTTGTATTAATATGTGCTCACATTACCCAAGTTCCAGCAAAAAACCCTTATTCACCCAGTGTTTGCATCCTGTGTTACTGGTACAATGTGTAGCACGGCTAGGAAAATATTCTGCTTTATAATTAAACACCAAGAAGCCCAACTAACATGCATTTCAAAGGCAAAATGATACCAATAGCAATTCTGCTTAATATTGCCTATTGTAGGCTCTCAGGCTATCGACACACTCATACCTGTCCCATTGCAGTCTCATTTTGGAGGGTGAATTTGTTGCTTGGGATTTTCCCAAGTTTTTGTGGCCATGTCAGAGCTTATAACTTCTTGATACTGAAGTTTGCTACCTGCAATGCTGACTTTCCACCTGGACATTGGTGCTTGTACCAGTGTTCCTGCAGAAAAGCACAGCCAGGTTTATTGCAAGTGGAATGTGCTTCTCAAAGCACTCAGCCATGCTGAAGGGACTTACAGCAGAAGACAAGAAATTCAACCTCCTGATGTGTCTTTGCAATCCTCCTCTGAGTCTTCCCAGCTCATTTGCAGTCCAATATATTGTCCAAATCTGAGCACAAGAGATTCTGGTGGAAGAGAAATGCTCCTGTTTCTTGTTTAGCTGGAATTATGATGTATGGAACTTTCCTCACTCCTTGTTTTAACATGTATTAAGTGCACATTCAAGTACAGCAATGGATGAAACTTCCATCTTTTCCTTTGAGAAAGTAGAATTCAGAGGCAACAAATGCTTTCTATCTATAATCTATGGCTGATAAATTTACGGTCATTGCACAAAATTCAAAATTAGTGCCAGAGAACTTTTTATTGTTCCAAGTCTTTAAAATCATCTAAATACGCCCACTATCATTTTCTCTTCTTTGTAAGTCAGTTGCCTAAAGCCTGTGATCATAATAAGAACAATGTTTTCACATTTCAAAATACAGAAAAGCAGAAGTCCTTTCTCTGATGTAGCACCACACATACAGCTGCTTCCATTTAAGAATTCATAGGGAAATACCTGGATGTTTTCACAGTCATGCAGTTTGATCACCAAAAGTATAAGAAAATAAGGCAAAATGCATGAGACAGGTACTTAAAACTAAGAAATGTGAGAAGAGCTTATTTTTCAGAGACATTTAGAACAGAGAAGATGAAGAACAATCATCTACAGACACTTAACTGTACTGATGGAGATGTAATTAGTGTCCTGCAGGAATTCTTGCTTCAGTGGGGGGACCTGCTGCTGCACTGGAGGAGACATGGGAGGATGCTCACCTGCTTCATTTCCCAGCATACAATTTAATTTATTTTCAACTATTACTCAAATATTTACGAATGTGAAATAGCCTCTATGGCAATATCATGTACAGATGTTCAATTTAAATATGCATTCAGTTTGTTATTCTAATGCAGCAAATTGCTGTACCCTGTTACTATGATCACATAGATATGAAAAATAGATACTTGTCTCCCACCGTGGGCCACACTGGGTTCACAACAGAACCCACTGAACCCTCTCTGAGTTATAATCACCTCCAGATGGAGCATTTCAGGCAAAAAAAAAGCCCCTGCAAAGCTCTCAAATATCATATACATTACACAGCATTTCTAGCCTGGCCCCTGCAGAAACAATTTGAGATGCCGGGCTTAAAGGCCATAACCACTCAGAATTTAATTTTGTTAAACCATAAATTTACTATTTCAGATTTACAGCCTCTCCAGTTGCACGGCCCAGGTCCACCTCTGCTCCCACTTACCCAGATTTATTAGCAGTGCCCAGCAGGATTAAGTACCAAAAAGAAGCTGTGCACAAGCAGTTGAGTTTTAGAGCAACAACCCAACATCACCAGGTGCCAAAACTCGGACTCCCCACTGGTTTTGGTGGGAGCCAATTGGGATTGACGTGCCCTAGGATCAAGTATTACCTATAAATAGAAGCCAAAGCAGTTTATGAGTCTTTTACCTGTGCTTTTAGCAGTTACTGGTGGGATCACAAAGGGCTCCGTATGGAAACCTCAGCAAGTTCAGGAAAAGAAACATTGCCTTTCTGGTCTATAAGCAGAAATACCACAATATTATTTAAGTGTGAAGCCATTACACAATAACGTAATCCACAGTCTAAAGTAAGCACCAAGTCTCTTTCAAAATCCTATTTTTCTGCAGAACCCTGTCCTTGCTCAGCAGATCTTTCAGCCCTTTGCAGCAGTCCACAGCATTCAGCATGTCCAGTGATTTACAGTCACTCTGGAGTATGTACCAGGCCATGCTGAAGCTCTTTTCCCCCAAAGAAAAGTGATTTGGGGGGACTTGGGACTTTCAGCTCATTGTGCTCAATCCCACAAGCATTTTAGTTGTGGCAGAATAAAATAATCAGAAAATCATTAACACGTTCATCTTCCTCCAGTTGTCAGATGATACTAAGTATTAGAATTAAAAAAAAAAGTTAAAAAAAGTTAAATAATGGGGTGACAGTGTTGAGAACTAAATGTCTTAAAGTTGTGTGAGTTCTCTACTCAATGGCATTTTTCCAGAAAATATTTATAAGTTTTAAGTGTGGCCATTTCTCTGTCCCTCCCCTAGTATTGCTTTCACAAGATCCATTAAAACAACCTCCTAACAAGCTTTTCTCAGGCTAGTTTCTTTTTTTCCCCCCATATTTATAGACTGTTCATACAACAATGCTGCTTTTTTTCCTCCCTCCAAAGCCACAAGCTCGCTTACTAAAATTGGAAACACAAACCCTTTTTTAGCAGTATAGCTCACAATCAATACACACAAACATTTGACAGTTTAACTGGACAGGTTTAAACCCAATCAAAGTTTTGTGACTTAGAAAAGCTTGTTTATTTTACCTGCTCACTAAGGACTAATTAAATACCTGATGAGCCCATCCTGTGTTCACAGGGCTGTCACTCACCATGCTGCAATCATTAGAATACCAGTTTAGAAAAGGATGTTTTCCACCACCACAGGATTTCTTCTTGGTGGCTTTCCTTGGAGAGAAGGCAGCAGCAGCATGTTTCATCTGCTCTGTGTCTCAGCTCCAGAAAACTGCCCACACACTCACAGTCCCGGCCAGCTTGATTCAGCATAGATGGTGGTTTTAAACGGCCCTCAATGGTTGTCATGGGCTTCATTTCCTTCTCCCTCTTCACACTGGGATCACCGAGCACTTAGAAGTTGAGGTCCAGGCACCTCAGTGTTATACCAGAGGCTCATCCTTGCTTGCTGCCTCTGTCTCCATCACCTACCTGCAAAATTACAATATCAATACACAACTTCTCTTTTTTAGCTGCTTGGATATTCTGCCAATAACTGAGATTTTGAGAAGGTCCAAGGTGATGTTTCTTTGAAATGCTACTGGATGCTTCTTGAAAGGTATTTGATACCTATTGCAACTATGGTAGGTGTTGGGTCAGCTAACAAAACCCACCGGGCAGTGTCCATTTCCACCAGCTGAGGAGATATACTTAAAACCAAATGAACTTTGATTCCACATACCCCTTAGCAAATGATGGTGACCTCTTTCAACTGGCACCTGTGCCACCATAGATTAGCCAGCAAACAATTAGTATTATAAGATAAAATTCAAATACATTATTATGGTCTTGTCGCTATGGTTTACCTCTAATTTTACAAGATAAAAGTTCATATCTAGTATTCAAACAAAACCCATTATGAAAGTAGTGCTGCAATTATTTCTCTAATAAAACCACCTCACAAGCTCAGTCCATCTTCTCAGCTACTTTTCAACCCTTGGAAGTGCTTTGTTATCAAAAATAATAAACTGCTGAGAGGAACTCTTTCACTTATGTGATGTCAATGTAGCCCTTAACATCACTCCTGATGTCTTCTACCTAGAAGACATAAACAGAACTAAATCCAAACAGCACAGACCATCTTTAGCATTTCACTGTAACAGGCACAAGAGACGTTCTTACCCAGCTCTGCTGACTCAGTCTTGACAACCACATGCTCATACTAAGATGCCTCCAAGTTTTATGCTTCCAAGCATCTTTTAGTTACAGATGATCCTAAAGTTGGATCAGTTTCTTTCATGTACAGAGTGGGAAAACAGATGACACCTCAGTTGAAATTTTTAAATGCAATTCTGAAATAAGATACAATCTAGACTTAATCTATGAAGTGTCAAGTAAGACTTCAGAGTGACAAAATGAACTCTGAGTCACTGACCAAATGTCCTCCCAACTTCTCCAAGCACGGTGGCCACCACTTTCAACTCCTCTCTTACCTCCTGTTTCTTTTGCATCACCCTTATTAGCATAAGACCCATTGAAAATGCATTCTTAGTTTTACTTCTCTTTCCTTTGTGCGCCTGTGCATGGAATGGTTTCATTGTTGTTGCTGCTGTGCCCTTGCCATTATTAAAAAGATTATAATTTGATTCATATTTAGAAATAATACTGCTTTTTTCCAAACCCAAGTCTTCTGTTCTACACACTGGCTGCCCATTGAGTTTACCTCAAATTTAGCCAAACTCAAGGGCAAGAGCAGAAGAGTTTGCAGGTAACCTGGGATCATTCTTTCCTCATCTTCTGGTCACAACCTAAAGCAAGTACTGACAAGATATGAAACTCTGCTGTTAACAGACAATGACCTGGATTTACTAGCACCAGAGTTCCAAACATTCAGCTGCCACAGCTTTGCAGCTTACATTTATGTTCACACGTGCCAGTACAATTTTTATTATTTACCTTCGTTATATGACAGGGCACTTTGCACAATTACTGTGATCATGAACAAGGCAACAGCCTGAAGGTCTCCAGAAGAACCTATTCCAATCCCCTTGCTTTAGGCTAAGCTCAACATACGCTTTTCATTCTGATTTGAATACCAATGTTACCCAGTGAGCAGGTCGGTTTGACCCAGCAGTCCTAGAAACAGCATGACTAATAGCAAATTAGATATGGGTTTGGACACAGGGCAGTGTTTTGATTTTGTGATGTGTTAGTACAAATATTTAGACTTTATAACACAACACATAGCAAAAGCACAGGAGGAGTGGTCAATTCAAGTAAAAAACTTCTGTCACTGCAGGGGAAGATTTACTTTTATCGTACAAATGATTCAAAAATTGCACTTAAAAGGAAGTTGGATTTCTGAAAACTGGTTATTTGGCAACACTGAAAATGGTGATCCTCATCCATGAAAGCAACTCCAATGCATGTAGCTGTCCTTTAAATTACCTTGCTTTGCACAGCCAGTCAGTGTTTCAGGGCAAGCCACAGGGACTGAAATCAAAGCAGTTTCCCTGTATTCAGTCAGTCCATTTATTAACCAAGTTTAGTAGTGAATGCAACTACAATAAATTACTTCTATAGTATCAAAAATGTATTCCAGAGTTAAAAGAGGCTTGAATTTGAACATGAGAAGTTAAGTTTATGTCTAAAAAATGGTTTCATTGCTTCAACAGGATATTTGGCTACACCTTTGTAGGTGTTTGTATGTAGCTTTGGGTTTGGGTTAGACAGTGATTCATCTAAAAAATGTTACAGCATTGGTCCAGACATACCCATACTTGCAGAATTTATAATAGTTGCAGGGAAGTGGAGTTCACTCCTCTGTACGAATCACAATGCTGAATCCCAGGACCAGTGAAACTTTGGGCAAAAGCCACAATTGAGAGGCAAGGCATTTTTACTTATGGTCGAGAATTCTTGAATCTGGAATGAGTAAGCTCTGAAGTCATACAGGCCCATGATGACCTGCTGAAGAAGGCTCCTATCTTTCCTCAAATCACCGGCCTTGTTTCAACATTTTCTGGGGAGAATGCCATTCTCCAGCATGTCAAAATTAGTATGCCCCAAGTGTTTGCTTGGCTACCAATTCCTTTTTCTATCTAGAAAACAAATTGCTACAGCAAAAAAGGTTTAACAGTAGCCTTCATTTTCAATGGTAATATTTTGCCCTGATGGACACATGTTTTTAAATGATAAAAATAGTTTTCTGGCCAGCAACAGGACATTCTTCTTCCATGCTCTCCCTTGCATGAGGCAGAGCCCTCCCCTGTGAATTAGATATTTGATCCAAACTGGCTCCATATGGGACCAGCTCAGCCATCTGTGCTTCATGCTCCAGGAATTACAAACACTTCTGGAAATGCACAAAAGACCACCTGAGAAGACTCAATATACAATGTTAACAGTTGAGCTTAGGAAGCTGTGGCCATGGTGTTGCTGGCTCCAGAGGAAGAATTCCTTCTCTACCTTCTTCCCCAACAAATGGTTTGACAGTAGGTTTGTGTGGTGAATGGACAGAGGTTGCCTTGAGGACTACGCTTAATATGCTCTGCCTTCCACAAGCAGGCTGAGCCCTAAATAGCTTTGTTGCTGAAACCAGAAAGAACAAAAATACAGCAAGCAAGAATCAAGCAAGGACACCCCCACCCCCTCAACCAAAACCCCTCCAAAATTCAACAAATACACAGAGGAGTCTGCACAATTCTTCCTCAGTTTCCCCATTCTTTGGTTTGGTTCTGAGCTTGCTCTGAGTTCTTGCAGGAAGGGCAGAGAAAAAGCACCATCTTGGCCACGACAAAACAACCATGAAGGGCTTCTGCAGAAACTACCAAATCTGAAAGGTTTATGACTAAGTAGGTTCTTGCAGAGATAGTGGACTCATCTCTTTGTCAGAGATTACATATTTTTCAGGTTCAGTTCAGTAACACCTCAGACAGGGGAAAGCTGACAGGGATTGGAGGGAAACAACCAAATGATTTGTACTTAAAAAGATTAAAGACACAAAATAGGTTATTTCTTAAACGTTATTCAAGAGTCAGTCTTGAAAACAGGCATTTTTCCAAAAAAGGCTGCAGTACAATCAAAATCTTAATTAAAATCAAGACATTTGAATGCATTAGATGATAAATATTACAGAATAGAATTAAGCATCGCATTCGACCTGATTTTTTTATGAACCAACTTATTTGTTATGGTACTAAATTATCAATTTAAAAACAGTTCCATGGCTGTAACATAAAATGCATAATTAGGAAAAATAAAGCAGTGCTGTCTTACTTCCTTAGGACAATTTTATTCCAGTACTTTTTTTCCCCTGGACAGAGGAAGCTATTGTAACTGAGCACACAACAGCTCTTTCATAATAGCAGAAGTCACCAGCGTGCACACGAGTTGCACCAGGGGCTCTATACAATGTCCAGAGCCACACGTTGCTTTGATAGGCCATGGATTAAAGAGCATGACCATCTGGGCAGCTTCTGGTTCAATAAGCCAGCGCTCCCCTGCCTGCCAATCTGCATCATTGATAAAAAACCCCAACATTATACATCTGTCTCAGTAATGGCTGATGTTACGGGTTTAGCCACACGCTCCTGTTCTATGATTATTTCACGTTTTCTCCTGGAACAATGCCCTTATTTCTCTGGGTACAACTGGCATTGCTACATGCTCTATAAAAGCTTTTCTTGCTTTGTTATGCAAAATTAAGATTTAAAGGATAAAGGCGCTGAACTGACACTTTTTACATTGTTTTTAATTTCAACTTTTTACAAGGTTCGCTATCGCAGAAGCCAAAAGGTGAAGGATTAAATGAAGTCTTCACATAAAAGCTCTAAGGATTGATATTTAATGAACTGTGAGATGTAAATCAATGCACAACAGCACAGTTTTAAGCTTAAAATACTAGGATAACATTTATATTAAAAATAATTCACCTACAGATAATACAGTCTAGTGTTTATTGTATGTTATGGAAGGTACACTTGAATTTCAAAAATTTAAAACATATAAAAAGTGGTTAAGGGCTAACATTTTATCAACATGTGATAAATGTGTAAGAATGTTTATTATACAGCAGGGTACAATGGTAGTGTTAATGCCAACAGGGCACCACAGAAGTTAGTTTAAAAAAAATTTCCACTATGCTTTATACAAACAACACCACTTGCTGTTGTTTAAGAGTATCGGGAGAGGATCTGTCTGAAGGATAAGCAGTCCTATAACATTTTTAATGTTAGATAGTGTCATAGTATGTAGATTGGTGAAGGTTTCAAAATAAAACTAGAAATGCTGTAATTACTTCACAGAAATGCACATCCAATATCTGTTTTCAATAAGAACAATAGGTACAAGATTATAACTCTCCCTATATGAAATAATTTACACACAGATGAAAGCTACACTATCTAAAATAATCACTAAATACATTTTTCTTCTGGGAAATAAACAAGCAATTTTTGTTTTGCATGATCAATATCAAAAAACATATAGCAGAAGTAGTATTTTTTTAAACATAACTGATGC